>CM077920.1:5178667-5258641 GCA_039797435.1 Crotalus adamanteus | reverse complement strand
AGGCTGAATTGGAGAAGCAAAGATGAGCAAGGTGAGTTTTCATTTAGATTTTTCGGAAGGAATCTATGCCGAGAGGCTGGAAAACAAAAACGATTGCATCGGAGTACACAAATACTATGCCTGTGTAGAATTTGCATTCAGATGCCCACAGTAAAAGCTGAGGCAATTCTAGAGAAGATGAACTGAGACGATGAATTGCACAATCTTCTTCTTCTTCTTGTGCCCTATCCGTTATCGGACGTTGGCGATCATGTTGGCGATCCTGTTTTTATCAGCAGCTGCATGAAAAAGGGCTGCTGACTTTTGTCCCAACCGGTCCCCTTAGATTTTGAAGCCACGATGTTCTTCTTCTGCCTGGACCTCATTTGCCTTCAATCTTTCCCTGGAGGATTAAATGGAATATGCCGTATTTTTCTGGCTGTCGCCTCACATGTCCAAAATATTCTAATTTTCACTTTTTAATTGTTTTGATGATTTTCCCTTGGCTTTCCCAGGCGGCTTATCCCCTCCTCATTTCTGATCTTGTCAACCCAGCTTCTACGTAACGGCCGCCTGTAAATCCACATTTCAAATGCTTCTAGTCTCTTCAGGTGGCCTTCAGTCAGAGACCAACTCTCTACTCCATAGAGCAGGATAGAAAAAAATATAGCATCTGACAAGCCTGATTTTCAATCTTAGGCTTATGTCGTGAAATTGCACAATACCTGATTCAATTCAGTCCCATTCAATCAGCAGTTAACATCAGCCCTGTAATCAGCAGTGTTTCAATATTGTAAGGGGCTGCCCCAAAGAAGAGGGAGTCAAGCTATTCTCCAAAGCGCCTGAAGGCAGGACAAGGAGCAACGGATGGAAACTAGTCAAGGAGAGAAGCAACCTAGTACTAAGGAGAAACTTCCTGACAGTTAGAGCAATTAACCAGTGGAACCACCTGCCTCCAGAAGTGGGGAATGCTCCAACACTGGAAGTTTTGAAGAAGATACTGGACAGCCATTGGCCCGAAATGGTACTATAGGGTTTCCTGCCTGAGCAGGGGGCTGGACTAGATGACCTCCAAGGTCCCTTCCAACTCTGTTAGTCTATGTTCCATGTCTTTGAAATTTTGAACTTAAACCTCAGACTAAAATTGAAATCCTTAAAATTAAGGAGAAACATCCTAACAGTGAGAACAATTAACCAGTGGAACGGCTTCCCTCCAGAAGCTGTGGGTGCTCCATCACTGGAGAGTTTTAAGAAGAGACTAGACCAGGGGTGTTAAACTGCCGGCCCGCAGGCTGGACACGTCATCCGGAAGCCGCACCACCCCATTCCCGGCAATGGCAAAACCGTCCCGATACGTTGTGCAAAGTCATGTGACATTGTGGATTTGACATGTCAGGACTAGACAGTCACTTGTCTAGCACGACTAGTCTAGAGAAGAGAAGAGAAGTACCGGGGATGACATGATAGCAGTATTCCAATATTGGAGAAGCAGTCACAGAGAGGAGGGGCGGGGGGTCAACTTATTTCCAAAGCACCAGAGGGCAGGACAAGAAACAACGGGTGGAAGCTTGTCAAGGAGAGACCCAACCTAGAACTAAGGAGAAACTTCCTAACAGTGAGAACAATTATCCAGTGGAACAGCTGCTTGCATGGCTCAGCTTGGAAACCTCTCCCTTTCCCCTCAGCATGGCTGGCTCAGGAATTCTGGGACTTGAAGTCCACCAGTCATAAAAGAGCCAAGGTTGCCTACCCCTGATCTAAGTTGATCGGTCGGTCTATCATCTAGGTCAGGGGGTGGGCAACCTTGGCCCCTTCATGACTCGTGGACTTCAACTCCCAGAATTTCTGAGTCAGCATGGCTCAGCATGGAAACCTCTCCCTTTCCCCTCAGCATGGCTGGCTCAGGAATTATGGGAGTTGAAGTCCATGAGTCATAAAAGAGCCGAGGTTGCCTACCCCTGGCCTAGGCCTAGGCTGCTTTCTGACTCGTGGACTTCAACTCCCAGAATTCCTGAGCCAGCATGGGGGAAACTTTGGCCTCTTCATGACTCGTGGACTTCAACTCCCAGAATTCCTGAGGCAGCATGGCTTAGCTTGGAAACCTCTCCCTTTCCCCCTCAACGTGGCTGGCTTAGGAATTCTGGGAGTTGAAGTCCACCAGTCATAAAAGAGCCATGGTTGCCTATCCCTGCTCTATACCATTCCAGACAAATGGCTGTCCTTAAAAGCCTCCAGTGTGGAAGCAACTTCTGCTTGAGCAGGGGATTGGACTGGAAGACCTCCAAGGTCCCTTCCAGCACTATTCTGATTGATTGATTGATTGATTGATTGATTGATTGATTGAGGTGTGTGCTGGCTGGGGAATTCTTGGAGTTGACGTCCACATCTCTGAAAGCTGCCAAGTTTAAGAAACATTGACCTAGGAAACACTGCAATTCTTGTTTCCTTGATCTTCCCAACTGGATGGATCTTGATCCCCCCCAACCCCCACCCACCAGAGTTTTGCCCAGTCTTGCACAGAATTGCAAATTCAAAGACAAACCACCGTCTTGATTTGAAATCCAGCCATTTCCACCACTCGTGGTGATTTCGCCTACGGCAGCTTTGTCTCTTTTATGTCCTATGGAGACGGAGTTTTAATTATTTGAGGCGGCGCCAATTAATGAAGTCCAAGACAACGTGTGCAGGTAGCAAGTAGACTAGGCAACAATCTCTGCGGAAAGCTTTAATTTGGATTCTTACACTGGGCAGGTGTTAAATTTGATGACCTTTCATCTCTGCGACTTTAGACAATTCCAAAATCTCTGCTCTTTCCTTGAGAGAAGCGAAATTGAGAAGTTAGTTTGTACTCAACAATCAATAGAGACGCCAACTTATTTTTTTTTTCCCCCCCTCTGGTCATCCTGCAAATGCAGGTCCTGATTTTTCTATTACAAAAAACGGAATGGAAAGAAAAATAATAATAATAATAATAGACTTGCTCTGCACAGCCACTGTCATCGTTTTTGACACTGGTCCAGAAATGTGGGATTTATTTTTTGTTTGCATCGAACCAAACTGGCCTTTGGTCACAAACGAAGAGAAATTTGTGGTGGAAATCAATTCTGCTCAAGGATGTGAGCTGCCCTTAGGAAAAATTAGGAAGGCTGCATTATATGCTCTGTTGGACCTCCTTGTACACTGGAATGGAGGTAATGCTAACTTTGGAGGACAAAAAAAGGGCATCAGATTAGAATTCATCAAGACTGTTGGAATATAAAAATTGCAAACAATACCGCGAGTCAAGGAACTATCAGTTCAGACAATCAAACAATAAACAGCAACCTAATCAAGGAACGAGCAAGAACACTCCCACAAACATTGACAGGGAAAGCCTGACTGGTTTATAAAAAGAATGCAAGCCCCATTCCCTTCCAGCACTGATAATGCTACCTAATTGGGTCATGAGATGTCTGCAAGAAAACAAACAAGCTCAAAGAGCACCTCCTCCTCCCTCCTCCTCCTCCTCCTCCTCCTCCTCCTCCTCCTCCTCCTCCTCTTCTTCTTCTTCTTCTTCTTCTTCTTCTTCTTCTTCTTCTTCTTCTTCTTCTTCTTCTTCTTCTTCTTCTTCTTCTTCTTCTTCTTCTTCTTCCTCCTCCTCCTCCTCCTCCTCCTCCTCCTCCTCCTCCTCCTCTTCACAAACCCCACTCCCTTCTAGCACTGATGATGATAGCTAGTTGGGTGATGAAACATCCATGAGACAATAACTATGCCCAGAGACCACAAGGACCCCACAGTTAATGCTTCCTGAAATTTGGATTAACTCTCTCCCCTTCCTTCTCACCCCCCCCCCCCAACGGCTCACCCAGGCTTCACCTGTGTCTTTTTGCCTTATGCCCCACCATCCTGTTCTCCCTAAAAAAGTGCCAGCTGGTCCACATTGCTCAGCTATGGTCTTTATGTGGCATCTAATGAAAAACAGCTGCTTGTTAGCCAGGAGGAAATGTTGGATGTTTAGAGAGATAATTATTTCCCACTCTTCTCTTCCTTTCCACCATTACGAGCAAATTATAATATTACCAAATCATGTTCAATGCCATCTCGGATTGCACGTCCTGAAAAATGAATGTGGTTCATTAACAAAGTGATGAATATTTAAGCAAGTTCACGTTGCGTAATGAACTCACAGCCGCACGCGTAGATAGGAACATTCCCCACTAGACAAATCTCTTAATATTTGTTAATAATAACAACCACGGTTAGTAATACAAAGCTAATATTTCACCAGGAAATACCACAGGTACAAGCCGTTGCCTTTGTCTCCTTGCTTTTTGAGGAATTCTCTTGCTTTTATTCTTAAGGATGGAATGACCTAGATAGCCTACAAATTGCCACTTTTTCTTCTGCTCCAAAGGCATCCTGCTTCTCCCACACAGCAGCTGTAAATGTGAAAGAGTTCTCGGTGTCCTAGTGGGCAACCCCTTAAAAATCAACATGCAGCTATCAAAAGAAACAGCTAGGCTGGGCAAGAAACCCCAGGAATTACAATGCCAGAGGTTGAGAAAGCACACCTTGTTCAAAGAGCTTGTTGGTGAAAGCAGTTTTTGCAATCTTAAGCAAAAAACGGTGATTTAGATGTTGACCTATGGTTGAGGAGGGCCACTTTGAAGCCATCTTTACCCATGGCAGGTCACTGAGTAAATTTGGAGCAGTCATTCTCTGCCCTGCCTAAAGGTATTATGGGAAATTGGAGGAGTAAATTCCAGCTTTGGCTTCTGGAGGAAAAGAAGAGATCGATCTGAGAAGGAAGGAAGGAAGGAAGGAAGGAAGGAAGGAAGGAAGGAAGGAAGGAAGGAAGGAAGGAAGGAAGGAGAGTTGCTTTTATGCTTTTATACACTTTTCTCTTCTTCCCTGCCTGAAGGGAGAGCAAAAAGGAGATGGTTCTTAGCTTAATGACTGGGGATTGACAGGATACTGTTAACAATGAGTCTAAAAAAAAAGGTCCTTGTTGACCTGATCAAATCCACAGAATGTTCCTGCTAACATGGAGTCAGGGACTATCCATCATGCAGGTCCTCAAGATTTAGTCTCTTGTTTCACAAATTTAGAACAGTAATCTTTCTGTCTATCTTTCCATCCATCCATCCATCCATCCATCCATCCATCCATCCATCCACCCCATGCATTCATCTCCATCCATCCATTCCATCCATCCATGCATCTCCACTCACCCATCCCTCCCTCCATCTCCATTCATGCATCCCTCCATCCCTCCATTGCTGGAGGCTCCCTTCTTCCCTCCTTCCCTCCCTTTATCCATCTTCATTCACCCATTTACCTATTCATCCATTCACCCACTCACCCATCCATCCATCCATTTTCATCCATTCTTCCATCCATCCATCCATCCATCCATCCATTCCTCCATCCATTCTTCCCATCCATCCATTGATCCGTCCATCCATCCATCCATCTCCATTACCCATCCCTTCATCTCCATCCATGCATCCCTCCATCCCTGGAGGCTCCCTCCTTCCCTCCATTTATCCATCTCCATTCACCCATTCACTATTCACCCATTCATTCACCCATCTGTCCATCCATCCATCCATCCATCCATCCATCCGTCTAACCATCCATCCAGTTCTTCCCTTGGAATCCTCATTGGTTGATTTCTGCATCTGTTGTCCTTTCAATGAGCCATACCATTCCAAGGTTCCAGGACATATGAAGCAAAACAATGCCTGGGGCTGGAATGGTTGCAGAAGATCACCAAAACTCAGAGAAACATTTTTATGGTTCTTATGGAAGACTAAAACAGAGTCTCTAGTCTAGGAGATCTTTGCCCAATATCTTTGGAAGCTTCTTGGCCATTTCCCTTGTCTTGATCCAGCAGACAAATAGATTAGTATAGAATAGAATAGAATAGAAAGAATAGAATAGAATAGAATAGAATAGAATAGAATAGAATAGAATAGAATGGAATGGAATGGAGTGGAGTGGAGTGGAGTGGAGTGGAGTGGAGTGGAGTGGAGTGGAGTGGAGTGGAGTAGAGTAGATTAGAATAGAATGGAGTGGAGTGGAGTGGAGTGGAATGGAATGGAAAGGAGTGGAGTGGAGTGGAGTAGAGTAGATTAGATTAGAATAGAATGGAGTGGAGTGGAGTGGAGTGGAGTGGAGTGGAGTGGAGTGGAGTAGAGTAGATTAGAATAGAATGGAGTGGAGTGGAGTGGAGTGGAGTGGAGTGGAGTGGAGTGGAGTGGAGTGGAGTGGAGTAGAGTAGATTAGAATAGAATGGAGTGGAGTGGAGTGGAGTGGAGTGGAATGGAATGGAAAGGAGTGGAGTGGAGTGGAGTAGAGTAGATTAGAATAGAATGGAGTGGAGTGGAGTGGAGTGGAGTGGAATGGAAAGGAGTGGAGTGGAGTGGAGTAGAGTAGAGTAGAGTAGAGTAGAGTAGAATAGAAAAGAATAGAATAGAATAGAATAGAATAGAATAGAATAGAATAGAATAGAATAGAATAGATTGGAATGGAATGGAAAGGAGTGGAGTGGAGTGGAGTGGAATGGAAAGCAGAGGAGTGGAGTGGAGTGGAATGGAGTAGAGTAGAGTAGAGTAGAGTAGAGTAGAGTAGAGTAGTGTAGAGTAGAATAGAATAGAATAGAATAGAATAGAATAGAATAGAATAGAATAATAACTTTATTGTCACTTTGAATGTACACTAATCTGCATACATTAAAATGAGATTTCATTGCATTCAGCTCTCAAAGGATCACCACCTCCGATATACACTACCTAAATATGACAAAAATAAATAAATAAGTACAGAATTATGCATATACCCACATATATTATATAACACAGAGGAACAACAGTCTAGTTCCTGTTATGTATACATGTGCATGGCAAGAAAAAACAAATCTTATGAGTTTACCAGACAGATGGCCTTGGAAAGAAAGCTATTATAGAATTGGGTAGTCCTGCTAGAAAGGTCTCCCACCTCCTCCTGGATCCACTCTGATGATCAAATAGGACCACCAAAACCAGGTGGCGGCAAAGAAACGCATTTCAGCAAGTCGGATCTTCTCGGATTGAAATTGGATTGTGTTTAATGTTTAATCCTCTCTCCTTAAAGCAGATTGCTGCCAATCATATATGCCTTAATGGCTGCTTCAGAATCGTGCTCTGTGACGCCCACTCTTCTCTCTCTGATATTTAAGTTATTTAATGCGGGATTTGCAAGCGCCTTTCTTCCAAGTGGGCATTCAAGGTGAGCTAAGGACATGGCAAGTACCGAGAAAGGGACAAAAAAGTCACGAGAGAGGTGGAGATGAACAGGAGGAGGAATTAAAAAGCTAATAAGATGCATGGATTTGGAAAGACCAAGCGAGGGTGATCCAAACAAAGAACAAAAATGAAACTAAGCAACAAAACCTCTGAAAAAAAATCAACCAACTTTAAAAAAAAAAAAGGTGGACATTATCCCAAACTGTGGCTTCAAGATGCTAAAAGAGGGGGGGGGGAGATAAAAAAGATGATATGATATTAAATTTAGTGGCTGAAACAGTAAAGTGTACAATGGGCCAGAACATACAGTTGTAGTTGATTGATCAGAGAGTGAGAGCTCACACGTGAGGCAATCTGCGCTGTGATTGGTCGCTGTGGGTGTAAAGGGGGAGTTTCCCTTTTTCCCCGCCTTTTTCCTTCTGGGTCCTCTGTTTGAAATTTACCTCATGATATTCCTGAAGATTATCTATTTACCACATGATATTCCTGAGGACTATCTCCTCTGCTGTATGTGTGTGTGTGTGTGTGTGTGTGTGTGTGTAAAATCTATTTTGTCTGCTGTAGATATAAATGTCAAATATATTTATTTATATAAAACTACAAGTTCATGTCAGGGTCTCTGATTTCATTTGGACACCAGCTGTGCAAATGCCTGACAAGAGACTTGATGGAATTGCTCATAGAGAGAGGTCTGCAGTGATATTTTGTAATCATTATACATAGATATATATATGTTCTGAAAGGGTATAAAGAGTGGAAGATTTTTTTTCTCTGTGTGCCTTCATCCCTTTAAGCAGCCACGAAAAGGGAGGAGACACCGACTCTGTTTGGATCAAAATAAAAGTTGTTTTCTGACTGAAATCTTGGCTCAGGAGTTTCTTTGGCTTTTTAAAATTCCTGAGTTAGCCCAGAGAAATTTGTGAGGTTAAGAGGAGAACCTTACATTACAATCAAAGCTATGCCTGACACACGTTGACAAATGTGTGTGTGTGTGTGTGTGTGTGTATGTCTCTCTATGTGTGCAAATCCAATTTGCAAAACTAGACTTATCTATAAGGTAAAGGTGGTCGTTCTTGGTTAGTACTTGGATAAGAGGCCACTCAGTGATCAAAACTGGGGAGATAAAACAACACCCTGGAAGGACACAACTGGTTAAGGCACCAGGCTAGAAACTAGGAGACTGTGAGTTCTAGTCTCTCTTTAGGCATGAAAGCTGGCTAGGTGGCTTCGGGTCAATCACCAGGAGATTGGGAGTTATAGTCCCTCCTTAGCCATGAAAGCCAGCTTGGTGGCTCTGGACCAATCACCAGGAGACTGGGAGTTCTGGTTTCTCCTTAGATATGAAAGCCAGTTTGGTGATTTTGGGCCATTCACCAGGAGACTGTGAGTTCTAGTCCCAATTTAGGCACGCAAGCTGGCTGGGTGACTTTGGACCAATCACCAGGAGATGGTGGGTTCTAGTTCTACCTTAGGAATGAAAGCTGGCTAGGTGACTTTGGGTCAGTCACTCTCTCCCAGGCCAGCCTACCTCACAGCATTGTTGTTGGAAAAATAGGAGGAGGAGGAAGAAGTAGGTACATTTGTTGCCTTGAGTTCTTTACAAATAATAATAATAATAAAAAATAAAAGTGGGATATAAAATAAATGAATGTTATCACCAAGAAGTGTCCTCAAAGGACTCTGGAAACTGATTAACTTGATTCAGACTCTGTTCTGCACTAACAGGCATTTTTAAAATGCATTTGCCCTCATTATTTCTATGCTCAGTCTAAAAGTGTGCATTTTTACGATACCTTATTTGGGGGCAAAACACTCTCCTTTTAACGTAAATAGAGTATCTCTAGCTCAAGACAAATGCTTCGTGCATTTGACATGGGATTGTAGCTCATGACAGCTCATCCTGCCAATAGATTTGACATTAGTTGTCACCAAATGCTCTGCGGTTGTGTTTTCCCTGCCTATAAGTCATTTTGGAAACATCCTACATTTCAAACGGTATCACAAAATAGTCAACAGCCAGTTGGAAGTGATTATTTACATAATTTCAGTGGGACACATTTTCTTGTCAAATTCTCTTAAGACTACGTTCGCCAGGGAACTCGGTTGGTTAGGAAAGGAGAGGAGAGGAAAAGTTGAGGCAGGGAAGAGGAGGAAGGGGGGGGGAGGGGAGGAAAGGAAAAGTTGAAGAAGGGAAGCGGAGGGGAGGGGAAGGGAGGGGAGGAGAGGAGAGGAAAGGAAAAGAGAAGAGAGTAGAGGGGAGGAGAGGGGAAGTTGATGAAGAGAAGGGGAGGAGAGAGGAGGGGAGGAGAAGAGAAGAGAGGAGAGGAGAGGAAAAGTTGAAGAAGGGAAGGGAAGAGAAGGGAAGGGAGAGGAAAGGAGAAGAGAGGAGAGGAGAGGGAAAGTTGAGGAAGGGAAGGAAGGGAAGGGAAGGGAAGGGAAGGGAAGGGAAAGGAAGGGAAGGGAAGGGAAGAGAAGGGAAGGGAAGAGGAGGAGAGGGGAGGGGAGGAAAGGGGAGGGGAGGGGAGGAGAGGAGAAGTTGAAGGGGAGGGGAGGAGAGGGGAGGAGAGGAGAAGAGAGGAGAAGAGAGGAGAAGAGAGGAGAGGAGAAGTTGAAGAAGGGAAGGGGAGGGGAGGAGAGGAGAGGAGAGGAGAAGAGAGGAAAGGAGAGGAGAGGAAAAGTTGAAGAAGGGGAGGGGAGGAGAGGAGAGAGGAGAGGAGACGAGAGGAGACGAGAGGAGAGGAGAAGAGAGGAGAGAGGAGGAGAGGAGAGGAGACGAGAGGAGAGGAGGAGAGGAGATGAGAGGAGAGGAGAAGAGAGGAGAGGAGAGGAAAAGTTGAAAAAGGGGAGGGGAGGAGAGGGGAGGAGAGGAGAGGAGAAGAAGAGAGGAGAGGTGAGGAGAGGAAAAGTTGAAGAAAGGAAGGGAAGGGAAGGGGAGGGGAGAGGAGGAGAGGAGAAGTTGAAGAAGAAAAGGGGAGGGGAGGAGAAGGGAAGGGAAAGGAAAGGAAAGGATGAAGAAGGGAAGGGAAGAAAAGGAAAGTAAAAGGGGGAAAAAAAACCCCAGCAACCAGTTCTTTGTTTGGAAGGAGCCAAAATTTTAGTGCCAATGAAGCTTGTCAATTCCCAAGAAAATCTTGAGATGTAAGCAGCTTGGGGACAACAGGAACCATCTCACAATTAAATGTTTAACTTAATTTGATCCCTGTTGAACTATTTCCTCAGTAAAAGCTGGCAAACCTCAGTCCTGACGGGCACCCAAGTCTTGAAAGCATCAATCAGTGGGCAAATGGTGCATTTTTATATTAAAAGGGCTGAAATGTACAAGTCAAGGGGCGGTGTTTGGATTCATAAACCCCTTTTTTTTAATGACAGAAGATTAGGATCTTTCTCCTTGCCACTTCAGAAGAAAAATGGGAAGTGGAAATGATGGGATTTCATCAAGAGATGTCTGGTAAGGAATCTTTTGATGAGGAAATAGAGGTGTGGGTTTTGTTTTTGTTTTTCCCTTCAGTGCAGGTTTCCACTTCTTCAAGAGCTGGTCTCTAAAAAAGTGTCAACTGCCAGGGTTAATGCAAATAGTTCCTACTATGGAGAATAAATCAATCCCCTGTTCTCTATGACAGCCCCTCATGTACTGGAAGAATGCTATCATGTCACCCAAGTGTCTGTGGAGATTTTCAGTCATCCAGATCATGACTGTGCCAAAAACAAAGTCCAGTTGCCTTTTGAAAAAGCACCTTTGAGATGTGTCCCAAGTCCTTCTCTTCAATAGGCTAGATACACCCATTTCCCACAATCGTTCGTCATATGCTTCAGCTTCCAGTTCCCTGATCATCTTTGTTGCTCTTCTCTGCACTCTTTCCATGGTCTCAGCAGCTTTTCTGTACCATGATGACCAGAACTGTACACAGTATTCCACATGTGGCCTCACTAGTCCAGTATAGAGTGGTACTATTACTTCCTGTGTACTAATTGTCAACCGTCTGGCTGGCAAATTCAACACTGAAGAATTTCTACAGTCTTGAGGTGCCATAAGAGATCATCTTTATTGAATACACATCCCAGCACTGAAGAAGTAAAATCAACTCTAGTTTTCTCGTGCAAAAATCTGGGTAATTAACAATAGCTCTTCATGTTTGCACATTGCCCAATCACATTCTTTCTCTTTGTTATGGGAATGGTCCACTTCTCTGTCAAACACCTACTTTTGATGACCTTGAGTCTCATGGTCCATGGACGGCTTCTTGAAACTCTTTGTTTCTTTCCCTAGGTCTCTTTCCCCAGAGGTTAGCAAACATCACATTTTTTATGTATATGTAGGGGTATGGGTCTATATATATGTTGTATATAGTATGTTTAGGTGTGTGTCATGTACATGTTTCACTTTGAGAGTGGACAACTGAATTTCATTTTTGATATGTGCCGTTATGCCTACAATAAAAAAATGACAATAAAGTTATCTTATCTTATCTTATCTTATCTTATCTTATCTTATCTCATCTCATCTCATCTCATCTCATCTCATCTCATCTCATCTCAACTCAACTTATCTTATCTCATCTCATCTCAACTTATCTCATCTCATCTCATCTCATTTCATCTCATCTTATCTCATTTCATCTCATCTCAACTTATCTTATCTCATCTCATCTCATCACATCACATCTCACCTCACCTCACCTCACCTGATCTTATCTCATCTCATCTCATCTCATCTCAACTTATCTCATCTCAACTTATCTCATCTCATCTCATCTCAATTTATCTCATCTCATCTCATTTCATCTCATCCCATCTCAACTTATCTCATCTCATCTCATCTCATCTCATCTCAACTTATCTTATCTCATCTCATCTCATCTCATCTTATCTTATCTCATCTCATCTCATCTCAACTCAACTTATCTTATCTCACCTCACCTCACCTCACCTCAACTCAACTCAACTCAACTTATCTCATCTCACCTCACCTCACCTCACCTCGTCTCCTCACCTCACCTCACCTCGTCTCGTCTCGTCTCGTCTCGTCTCATCTCATCTCATCTCAGCTCAGCTCAGCTCAGCTAAGCTCAGCTCATCTCAACTTATCTCATCTCATCTCATCTCATCTCATCTTATCTCATTTCATCTCATCTCATCTCAACTCAACTTATCTTATCTCATCTCATCTCATCTCATCACATCTCACCTCACCTCACCTCACCTGATCTTATCTCATCTCATCTCATCTCAACTTATCTCATCTCAACTTATCTCATCTCATCTCATTTCATCTCATCTCATCTCATCTCATCTCAACTTATCTCATCTCATCTCATCTCAACTTATCTTATCTCATCTCATCTCATTTCATCTCATCTTATCTCATCTCATCTCATCTCATCTCATCTCACCTCACCTCACCTCAACTCAACTCAACTTATCTCACCTCACCTCACCTCATCTCCTCACCTCACCTCACCTCACCTCGTCTCGTCTCGTCTCGTCTCATCTCGTCTCGTCTCATCTCATCTCATCTCATCTCATCTCATCTCAGCTCAGCTCAGCTCAGCTCAGCTCAGCTCATCTTATCTTATCAATTCAACCTTGACACTAATCTAGACTTGGCTTAGTATTTTTGGCTTTGGCTGCTTATAGTTTGGGCTAGACTCTGGAGTGACACTATCTTTTCTTCTGTTGGTTTCTGGAGGGCATTCCCCAACCAACCGGATCGACCGCAATCTCTCCACGGTCAGCGGGGATTCCTTCCTTCTTTGCCACGTCTTCGGGGTGACTTTTGTCCCATTTAGGGTCCCCAAACAGAGAAAAATCGGCTGTAGGGTGTGGAGCCCCGCGATCCCTTGGCTACTTGAGCTACTGTGCAAAACTGGAAGCTGACACTAATCTAGAAAGTTTCCTGCACATGGTTCTCCTCCTCCTCTAATGACTTTTCAGAAATTGTTTCATGCCCCAGATCCTACCTACTTAAAAAAAAGATTGGTAGATCCTTTCCCCACCAGCTGAGAAATTCAACAGTGTCAATGCCTTGATGTGCTCCCCAGCAAGGTTTCCATCATTCACTAGATGTAAGAGACGACCAGGCTGAGCCTGAAGGAGGTGTCAAACAAATCATCAGTCTGGGCTCCCTTCGCACCCACAAAAGATCTAAGTCCAGCCCACTTTGAATTCCATTGACTCTTATCTATCGCCACTTTGCCTTGACTGTTAGTAGTTTAGATTCTTGTAAAGAGCATTAGCAGACAATAAACCTATATTCATTTGAACTGCCTGGATTCCTGATTTTCTATGCTTGATATTAGCCTCATCAGTGCAATTACCCAGGGACAGGACAATTTTATCCTGATCTGCTTTTGGACTGGTAGCAATATTCCAGTATCTGAGGAGCTGCCACAAAGAAGAAGGGGGGGGGGTCAACTTATTTTCCAAAGCAGCAGAAGGCAAGACAAGAAATAATGGATGGAAACTAATCAAGGACAGAAGCAACCTGGAATTAATGAGAAACTCCCTAAGCAGTGAGAACAATTAAACAGTGGAATGGCTTGCTTCAGAAGTTGTGGGTGTCCATCACTGGAGGTTTTTAAGAAGAGACTGGACAACCATTTGTCTGAAGTGGTATAGGGTTTCCTGCCTAAGCAGGGGGTTGGACTAGAAGACCTCCAAGGTCCCTTCCAACTTCCAGCCAACAACTCTGATCTTGAAATGCTAAATATGGTCAAGACAACACCACCACAACATCCCAGAGATATAGACCAATATACATTCCAAAAGACAATAGCTATCAACATGTAGTTGTGCCAAAGAAACTACATAGAATGTCTTCATGAATAAGTAGCAGCTGAGTTTAATTTGAAGGAAACATTGCTTTTCATTTGGAAGCCAGGGTGCAAACATTTGCATATATTCCTGTGCATAGAACTTATCTAATGTTTGCATTTTCTTCTCAGCTGTCTATGCATACCCTTTCCTGTAGGCAGCCAGTTCCTAATTTGTGTAATTTTGTATATCACTGTCCCTTGTATGAGTGCTTTAATGTGTGCAGTGCTTCTCCTAACCTCCCCAGTTTGTGAAACTCTAAGCAATGCCTCAGCCGACAAAGACTATAATTGCATTCCAATGTGTACATTCAATTTGGAATTTAAAATTAAATTGGTTCTCTTTAAAAATGCAGGCTCAAGAATTGTACCCATCTCAAGATGGAGAGAAATACATCCCCTGTCCCTTGGAGATCTTCTAGTCTAACTGCTCTGCTCAAGCAGTCACTTGTCTGAATTGGTATAGGGTCTCCTGCTTGTGCAGGGGGTTGGACTAGAAGATCTCCAAAGTCCCTTCTAGCTCTACTCAGAAGTTGTGGGTGCTCCATCACTGGTGTTCAAAAGAACCTGGACAACCATTGGTCTGAAATGGTAAAGGGTCTCCTTCCTTGAGCAGGAGTTGGTCTAGATCAGGGGTAGACAACCTTGACTCTTTTATGACTCGTGGACTTCAACTCCCAGAATTCCTGAGCCAGCCACGCTGAGGCCGTGCTGGCTCAGGAATTCTGGGAGTTGAGGTCCATGAATCATAAAAGAGTCAAGGTTGCCTACCCCTGGTCTAGGTAGAAGACCTTCAAGTTCCCTTATGTTCAAAGGAATTCAGTTCAAATGAATATAGGTTTATTGTATGCTAATGCCCTTTACAAGAATCTAAATAACTAACTGCTGCAAACTATATTAACTCAGCTGTCTTGATGTGTACAGTACTCTAAATAAATGGTAAGCAATTCTTTTCTTTGAATACTTCTAACTGTAATTGGTAAACCTATTTCCTCCCTGAAGCTCACTTGGGTCAGGACCAGTACTATTATTATTATTTTTAAATGTAATATATTTGGTTTTGTTCTTATATTGTTGGTAAATGTATTCATTTTAATGTTTCATTGTTGTGTAACATTATAAATGGCCTCTGGCTGACTTCAACAGGAGCGTACGAGCAGACATTTTTAAAAATGAGAAAACAAGGAAGTCGAAGCAATCCTTAGGGACTGATTTCCATAAAAATGCAGAAAAAAATATGTGCTTGGGGAGGAGTTGTGGGCTTGTGGGGCTTAATAGTGCTGTTAAGGTTTCCAGCATTTGGTAGGGCAGCACCTTGGAAATCACACAATTTTTTACCCTGCCAAGTAGAAATGTAATAGACTCTGAAAAACACAAAAATAAATGTGAGTTGCTTAATTTATACAGTTTCTGCAGATTGGAGTAGCCAGCCATCAGTGCCGAATTTGAACTTGCGAAGGGAAAATTCATAGGGTTAAGCAAAATGACACAGTAACGTATGACATGATGATGAAGAAGGAGAAGGAGAAGGAGAAGGAGAAGGAGAAGGAGAAGGAGAAGAAGAAGAAGAAGTAGTAGAAGAAGAAGAAGAAGAAAAGAAGAAGAAGAAAGAGGAGGAGGAGGAGGAGGAGAAGAAAAAGAAGAAGAAGAAGAAGAAGAAGAAGAAGAAGAAGAAGAAGAAGAAGAAGAAGAAGAAGAAGAAGAAGAAGAAGAAGAAGAAGAAGAAGAAAAGAAAAGAAGAAGAAGGAGGAGGAGGAGAAAAAGAAGAAGAAAAAGAAGAAGAAGGAGGAGGAGGAGGAGGAGGAGGAGGAGGAGGAGGAGGAGATGACCTTATCTATTCAGTCCTGTCCAACTCTTGATGATTCTATGGGTCAGGTCTCCCCATATCTTCTGATCTTGCATTACTTCTTTGAGTTGTTCTCTGTTCCAGCTTTGATGTATCTAGTTATCGTGTTCTTTGGTGGCCTGGTTTCCTTTTACTGCTGACTCTTCCAAACATAATTTGAATTCCCCCACATGACAGGGCCAAAGTAACTGAGATGCAGTTTCATGATTTTTGCCTTCCAGTGACATGTCTGGCATTATGCATTCCGGTACATTTTTGTTACTCACCTTTGCTGTCTACAGAACATAGAGGATGCCTTTTCCCGCACCATAGCTCAGAGGAGTGAAGGTGTATTTATAGAATTTGGAATTCTCTACCATGAGATTTGGTGGTGGCAACCAGTTTGGCTGTTTTGATGAAACTCATGGGAGTTCTGGTGTCAACCATCCAAACAGCGAATTCAAAATCAAGGAAACTTCAAGTATCTGAAGTGCCATAAAAGATAAGCTTTATTGAATACACATCTCGGAACTGAAGAAGCAAAACCAGCTCTGGTTTTCCCATGTGAAAATCTGGTTAGTTAACAATAGCTCTCCATAACCCTCACCCACCAAGTGGGTTCACGTTGCCCAATCATACTTCTTTGGTCTGTTATGAGAATGGTCCACGTCTCCATCAGACACCTGCTTTTGTGGCCTTGGTTGTCACGGTCCGTGGACAACTTCTTAGAATCTCGTTTCCTTCCCACACTTTCTACCCATATCCCTGTTTCTATGGCAAGTTGAATAGCAATAGAAGTTAGCAGGAATCTTAGAAATTCAACCTTGACATCTGGGCATCAATGGCAGTGAGACTACCTCTGGAGACCATCCCCTAGGAGATTTCTTGGCTTTCTTGAACAGCTGAGCCAAGGATATGATCCCTCATTCTTATCTTCTTTGGTTTCTCTAAAGTCTAATAACCAAGAAAGCTCATCAATATTTTTAAACTCAACTTGGAGTCTTCAGAAAATCGTAATGTGGGATGAAGCCAAGAATCTTCAGTGGTTAAGAATCTAGCTTAAAGCATGTAGATGTCAAGAATAAAACTTTGGCAGCTAAATGCCTCTTCGTTTCAACTTGCCATTAGAGTAAGGTGAGGGGAAGATGTCACTCTAGAAATAGTTAAGATGGAGAAATGAAACCTCTATGATTCAGGGGAGAAGGAAGTAGGAAGGTTGGAGGAAGAGGAAAGGGGAGGAGAGTGGTGGAGGAGAGGAGAGGAAGAAGAGGAAAGTAGGGAAGAGAAGAAAGGGAGAAAGAAGGTAAAGAAGAAGGAGTGTGGATACGGTGAAAGGGGAAATGGGCGAGCAACACCAAAGTTATGTGTATGTATTTATTTCATTTTGTTAAAAGTATCTGTATGTGAGTGTGGAGGGAATGTATGTTAATATCTGATAAGTATTACGGTATATGTATGGGGGAGAGTTTGGAAAAATAAAAAATTATTAAAAAAAAAAAAACCTCTACGATTCTGCAGAAGACCGTAAGAGCCAGAAAGCTCTCCAAGGACACTGCAGCAGATGTGGAGAGGAAGCAGACAGTTCCCATAACAAAGTGAAACTTTTTACATGGACTATGTGAGAGGGTGGGGGTTTGGCTGGAGAAATTATTGTTTAATTCTATGAACTGGTGTCTGGGAACCTCAGAGTTAGTTTTGCTTTGACATTACCATGCCGTGTATATTCAATAAACACTAAGATTTTCAGAAATGAAATGAACCTGGACTTTTATTTGGATCCTTGAGCTGGATGTTGACAATAGAGTAGAATAGTAGAGAGCTGGAAGGGACCTTGGAGGTCTTCTAGTCCTAGAGAAGCAACCTAGAACTAAGGAGAAACTTCCTGACAGTGAGAACAATTAATCAGTGGAACAGCCTGCCTCCAGAAGCAGTAAATGCTCCAACACTGGAAGTTTTTAAGAAGAGACTGGACAGCCATTTGTCCGAAATGGTGTAGGGTTTCCTGCCTGAGCAGGGGGTTGGACTAGATGACCTCCAAGGTCCCTTCCAACTTTACTACTATTACTATTACTAACCCTTTGCTCAAGCAGGAGAACCTATATACCATTTCAGACAGTGAACCCAAAGGCACTTTTCCAAAAGGCAACTGGACTTTCTTAGTTTTTTTCTTTGAAAAAGTTTCACTTTTGAGCTACAGATATCTTGATTTTGTTTTTTACCTTATCTGCAGATATCACTGAATCAAACTTGATCTACCAGATAAGATCTTGTGGCCAGTCCTGATCTGTATCTAATGACTACTTAAATTGCTGAATTTGCTCTTTCTGGTTGTCTGTCTACCAAGAGAATGCAACTTTTTTCATTTGCCAGGTCCATAAAAAAAACAGAAACAGACAATCATTGTGTGTCTTTTATGGGCAACTTCATTAGTGAGAAACAGCCAGGACTGAAATTCCAAGCTGTAAAACTAACGTGAGTGTGTAATACAAGTCAAGTAATTAGTCTCTTAAAACATTTTTTTTCCCTTTAAAATGTAGTTTCTTGGTTTCTAAAACACTAATATACATTCTGGAAGTTGATTGGAATCTTATGTGTTTGCTAAAGGATTCTGTTTCAATGACAGTAGAGAAATACAGTCAAAAATTAGAACTTTTATTGCAAGTGTGATGCTTAGGCATTCTTAGGCACGACTGTTATTATCCGAGCATGGATTTACACCAGCTAAAGATCTCACCATTTTTCAAACAAGCCAACCAACAAACTCAGATTTAGCCCCCAGAAAATAATAAAGAGGGGGTATTCCTTCTCCTTTTTTCTCTGCTTAGAAAGACATTGATCCCAAGACATGATCAGTCATAATCGTCTTTCACTAATGTAAAACCTCAATGTTTCACTTAACAATTCAGAATTTTACTTGGAATATGTACCAGGTTTAGTTCATAATTTAATAGCTCACTTGGTAGGGAAGAAAATGAGAATAATAACAATAGTAACAACAACAACAACAACAACAACAACAACAACAATAACAATAACAATAACAATAACAATAATAATAATAATAATAATAATAATAATAATAATAATAATCTCTCCCATAAAAAATATGGTGAGACGTAAATTGCAGAATGCCATACCGGCTTGGACGTCGCCCGGGTTAACAAGGTCCGCGTTAGATATTGGAGTTCCTGGATATCTGGTGAAAAATGGGTTACAGGATTCAGGACTGTTGGCTGAGCAACCAGGGCCAGCAGCTGCAGAACTACTGGAAGAAAAGGTGTTTACCCGTCGCAGATACACAGTGATGGAAAAGAAAGAAATAATGATCTGTTACTACAGATCAAGTCCAACAAGAAGAGGATATCTAAAACGAATGCACCAGTTCTGGAAAGAACAACATCCAGAATCAGAAATAACAGAACAAAGACTAGCAGATCAACGCCGATTTATAACATGAAATAAAGTATTCACAGAAACAGAATTGGACGAACTGCAAAGGTTTACCCAGGGCAAAGAAATCAAAGCCTTACCAGAAGTAATTCAGAATGTAGAAGCAAACCAGGGGGAGTTGGCAGTGAAGGAATCCAGCAGAGATATACAACTGTTCTCATTTGGAAACCAGGCACCTCTTCCTCAGGAAGAACAAAACCCTCTAACTAAAGAAATAAAAGAATTGAAACAAAGAATAACTGAGCATCTAGAACAGCACAAAAACAACAGAATAAGGCTACCTGCATTGAAGCTTGTTCCAAAGAAACAGCTAGCACAAGCATTAAAAGATGCAAATATTGCAATATCAAGTATAAGCACCAATTCACTGCAAGAAACAAACCAACTAATGTACAGCACAGCTGCAGTTATAACAGAATACCTGGGATGCAAAATCAACAAAAAAGAAAAACAAACAAACAGTGCACCAGAAAAATGGAAGGTTAGACTAGAAAATAAGATCAGTAAGTTAAGATCACATGCAAGCAAGCTAGAACAGATGAAAGAAAAGAAGCTGAAGAACAAGAAGACCAAAGAATACCTAATCAAGAAATACCACTTAGAAACAAGGAAGATCAAGGAAGCACTGGAAATAATAAAGCAACAAATAACAGCTATAGCCAGGAAAATCAGTAGATATGAAGCTCGAATTGCAAACTATAGGCAGAACCTCCAATTTCAATCCAATCAGAAACGTTTCTACCAATCCATCAATGGAGAAACTGCAAGGAATCAGTCAGTACCTGACAAGGAAGAAACAGTGCAGTTCTGGAAGCAGATATGGGATAACCCAAAGAAATACAACAAGGATGCGGCTTGGTTAAAAGAGGTGGATGCAAATAAAACAGAAGTTGAAATGAAAGAATTAGTAATAACAACAAAAATGGTAGAAAAAAGAGCAAAGAAAATCAAAAATTGGTCAGCACCAGGTGAAGATGAACTGCATGGGTTTTGGTTGAAACATCTAACTGTTATACACCCACTCATTGCCAAACAGTTCAACAATATACTACAAGGAGGAGAAATTGAAAAGTGGCTAACAACTGGGAAAACCTACCTAATAATGAAAAATCCAGCAAAAGGGGCAACACCAGGTAACTACAGGCCAATTACCTGCTTACCAACAACTTTCAAATTACTAACTGGTGTAGTAGCTGATGCAGTGCAACAGCATCTAGTTGAAAACAATCTCTTTCCACCTGAGCAGAAAGGAAACCGCCCCAACAGCAGAGGAACAAAAGATCAACTCCTAATAGACAAAATGATCTTGGAAAACTGCAAGAGAAGGAAGACCAACCTGAATGTGGCATGGATTGACTACAAAAAGGCATTTGACTCTCTGCCACATGATTGGATAATCAAGTGCCTAGAAATAACAGGAGTCAGTAGAAACATCAGAAAATTTGTGCAAAGATCGATGGCACAATGGAAGACACAGTTGCAGATCAATGGTGAGAGGCTGGGAGAGGTTAATATCAAGAGAGGAATATTTCAAGGAGATTCATTATCACCATTACTATTTGTTATTGCACTGTTTCCTCTGTCAACAATACTGAATAACTCAGGACATGGCTATCAAACATCAAAAACATCTGCCAGACTATCCCACCTCCTTTATATGGATGATCTGAAGCTGTATGGAAAAACATCATCTGAAATAGAATCGCTGCTCAACACTGTCCGTATATATAGCCAAGATATTGTAATGGAGTTTGGCTTGGACAAATGTGCCACACTTACTAACAAACAAAGAAAAATAATGAAAACTGAAGGAATTAAGATGCCCCACGAAAATAACATTAAGAGTCTGGATGAGGAAGAGTACTACAAATACTTGGGTATCCTTCAAGCTGACAACATCAAGCAAACTGAATGTAAGGACCCACCCCACTTTGCATCTTAAGAAGACAGAACTCTTGGAATAATTCTTCCAACAGGAATCCTTTATTAAGAGAAGTGGTTGCAGGCATGCTAGACAGGACTTGGGGTTCAAGCTCTCCCATTCAAGGTTTTAAGGGGTTCCCCAGTAGTCCCACCCAATCAAACCCCCTTCCAGTGATAGTTTCAAGTATCACAATTCCACCCCCTTTCTTCTTTCTTCCGTCTGGATGGAGACTTCAGATAACTACATGAAAGGCAATTACCCTTCTTTGATATGTTAACGCTTAGAGGTCACAATAAACACACATTCAGCATTCAGCCCTTTGAAGTGTACTGAAGGAAGTGAGGGCCATAAAGCCCCTTTGCTCTCCCCCTTCTCTCCCTCTTATGGCAGAATCCAGAGAAGGCAGAATTGGGAGTTCCTATATTTGATAATTAAAGATGAAATATAATTGGATTCTGACACTGAAGTCAAGTAAAAGATTAGAGGTGAATACATCAAGAGAGTGAAGAAGATCTTAAAATCCAAACTCAATGGAGGAAATACCATAAAGGCAATCAACACCTGGGCAATCCCAGTCATTAGGTACACAGTTGGAATAGTGGACTGGACTCAAGCAGAACTAAAAGCAATGGATAGGCAGACCAGAAAAATAATGACAATGAATCATGCCCTTCATCCACGCAGTGACATTGATAGACTTTATCTACCAAGGCAAATAGGTGGGTGTGGAATGCTACAAGTACATCAGATGGTTGAAGAAGAAAAAATGGCTTTGGAAGAATATCTGAAGAACAATGATGAAGATGCATTGAAATTAGTATATCAGGAAGGCTTACTAACTACTGGAGAGACCAAACTGGCCTACAAGAAAGACCAAATGAAGAACAGAATAGAGGCATGGGAAGACAAAGCACTACATGGCCAATACATGAAAAAAATAGCTGGGAAAGCAGATAATAATAAAACCTGGCAATGGCTAAGAGCAGAAAAATTGAAGAAAGAGACCGAGGGACTAATTCTGGCTGCACAAGACCAAGCCTTAAGGACAAATGCATACAAAGTCAAAATTGAGAAGACAGCAACAGACAGTAAGTGCCGCCTATGCAAAGAAGCTGAAGAATCAGTGGACCACTTGGTAAGCTGTTGCAAGAAGATTGCACAAACTTATTACAAGCAGCGGCATGACAAAGTAGCAACAATGGTGCATTGGAAGATCTGCAAAAAATATCATTTGCCTGTAAGCAAAAACTGGTGGGATCATAAAATAGAGAAAGTCATAGAAAATGATAAAATTAAACTGCTCTGGGACTTCAGAATTCAAACAGACAAGCACCTGCAACATAACACCCCAGACTTAACAATTGTTGATAAGAAAGACAAAAAAGTCTGGATAGTGGACGTGGCAGTGCCTGGAGATAGCAGAATAGAAGAGAAAGAACTGGAGAAGATAACAAAATACAAAGACCTACAAATAGAAATAGAAAGACTGTGGCAAAAGCAAGCAAGGGTAGTACCAATAGTCATAGGCTCCTTGGGTGCAATCCCAAAACAACTGGAGCACCACTTGAACACAATTGGCATTGACAAATTCGCTATTAGTCAATTGCAAAAGGCGGCCTTATTAGGAACTGCTTCCATCCTGCGACGATATCTGTAATACCATCAAACACCCACATCTGCCTATCCCAGGTCCTGGGTAAGGACTCGATAGGTAGACAAAATGCCAAATCCAGTCTGAACATCTGGCTGACTGTGCGATGATCGATGATAATAATAATAATAATAATAGTAATAGTAATAGTAATAGTAATAGTAATAATAATAATAATATCATCCTTCCCCCCCAAAACTATATCTTCATTTTAGGAAGAAGATTGCTTTTAGGAAAGAAACAGGGAGCAGTGAGATAGATAGATAGATAGATAGATAGATAGATAGATAGATAGATAGATAGATAGATAGATGATAGATAGATAGATAGATAGATGGATGGATGGATGGATGGATGGATAGATAGATAGATAGATAGATAGATAGATAGATAGATGGATAGATGGATAGATGGATAGATGGATAGATGGATAGATGGATAGATGGATAGATGATAGATAGAGAAATAGAGAAATAGAGAGATAAAGATATCATCTCTCTATCTCTCTATCTCTCTATCTATCATCTCTCTCTCTCTCTCTCTCTCTCTCTCTCTCTCTCTCTCACACACACACACACACACACACACACACATTTTAACATTTCTTCTGGACCCAGTCTTTATATTTCTTCTGATCTAAGCCAGTCTCCTCAACTTCTAGCCTGAATTATTGGGAGGCTGGAATAAACAACAGTAACAGAAAATTTCCTTCTAAAATCTATTCTGCATTATTAACTGGTAAATAATGCATAGAGGAGTGTGATTTTTCTGGCAGTCTTCAAACTTTGTTGTGCCATGGAAAATATAAGAGTCAACACATTTGCAGAGAACTGTAAAAGGAGAAAAAAAGGTTTCTGCAGAACAAATTTATACTTCTTAGAGTGAGAAAACTTTGAAGACCCAGAAAAAGTGAAGTGCTTCATATAGCAAATCAAAGAGGTGTCCACAGGGGTAAAAAAGTCAACAGGGCAGCCACAATCATGCAGTCAAAATCCCAGATCCTTTTTAGGTCCAACACAGGTTAAAAAAAAAAAGAGTTAGGACTGTGATTGAATGTTGTGGTTTCCATCTTGACCTTTTTGGCTCCCCATTCTTCACAAATCCCTGAGATCAAATGTAGACTTTGTTGCTTTCATGAAACATTATGGGCCAACCACATATCCTTTATGTATAGAGCACTCAAAATTAGCTGCAGAATTCTATCCTAGTTCAATCTTAGTTCAACTTAAAACTAAGGAGAAATTTCTTGACAATTAGAACAATTGAACAACTGTGGAACAATTTGCCTCCAGAAGTTGTGACTGCTCCAACACTGGAGGTTTTTAAGAAGAGATTGGACAGCCATTTGTCTGAAATGGTGTAGGGTCTCCTGCCTGAGCAGGGGGTTGGACTAGATGACCTCCAAGCTCCCTTCCAACTCTGTTATTCTGTCTTCAGAGGAATATTGGTAGAGAGAAGAGGTGAAACTCTGCTTCTTTGTAATGCTAATTTAGATTCCTGTCTAAATAATACCTATTTTCTTGAGATCTTAGACACTTTGCTTTGTGCTATCAGGAATGTAAGAGCCTTGCTCCAATATTGAGAGGGAAACATAAGAGAAATTTCTATCCATCCATATATCCATCCATATATCCATCCATCCATATATCCATCCATATATCCATGCATCCATCCATCCATGTATCCATCCATGTATCCATCCATGTATCCATCCATCCAAGTATCCATCCATCCATGTATCCATCCATCCATCCATCCATCCATCCATCCATCCATCCAACTATCCATCCATCCATCCATCCATCCATCCATCCAACCATCCATCCATATATCCATCCATCCATATATCCATGTATCCATCCATCCATTCATGTATCCATCCATGTATCCATCCATCCATCCATCCAAACATCCATCCATCCATCCATCCATATATCCATGCATCCATATATTCATCCATCCATCCATCCATCCAACCATCCATATATCCATCCATCCATATATACATGTATCCATCCATCCATTCATGTATCCATCCATGTATCCATCCATCCATCCATCCATCCATCCAAACATCCATCCATGCATCCATATATCCATCCATCCATCCATCCATATAACCATGCATCCATATATTCATCCATTCATCCATCCAACCATCCATATATCAATCCATCCATATATACATCCATCCATCCAAGCATCCATCCATCCATGCATCGATATATCCATGCATCCATATATCCATATAACCATCCATCCATCCTTTATCCATATATCCATCCATCCATCCATCCATCCATCCATATATCCACGTATCCATCCATCCATTCATGTATCCATCCATGTATCCATCCATCCAAACATCCATCCATTCATCCATATATCCATCCATCCATCCATCCATCCATATATCCATGCATCCATATATCCATCCATCCATATATCAATCCATCCATATATCCATCCATCCATCCATCCATTCATCCAAGCATCCACCCATCCATCCATGTATCCATACAGTATATCTATGCATCCATGTATCCATATATCCATCCATCTATCCATCCATCATTTATCCATCCATCCATCCATCCATCCATCCATCCATCCATCCCATAAGCTAATATTTCCTGAGAAGCAAAAGACTGTCTAAACACAGTCTCCACATCCAATGAAATGAATGCATGCTGAAAAGTACTTGTGAAAAAGTTTCGTAGCCTTGGTTCCCCTCGTAGTACAACAGACGGGTCTGGACTGCAGAAAGACAATATGTTACAACATCTTCTAACATCCAGTGGGCCGTCTAACTATTTCCAAACCATCTCATCGTGCTCCATTGTATCAATATTCATAAAAATCCGAAGGGGGAATATAAAATATGCACGCACAAAAAAAAAGTTTAGCGAAGTTCAGAGGGCTGTTTTGCATTTTGCAGAGATTTAATACGTCCCTGGACTGTTGAGCTCCTTGCGCCAATTACCAGTTCATGAAATGTCACTTGGAATTAGCAAATCTCTTTCATTCACTTTGCTTAGAAGGAAAATGCTTAATAGAGGCTGTATGAATTTTGCAAATTGTGCTTGATTGGACGCTGATTAATAGAAAGCCGTAGACGATGCTTTGGAAATTTCTAGGTTGGAATTACGGCTAGGTGCTGCTTAGCGCTGGATGAAGGGATGTAAAAAGGAACTGGGCTCGTTTCATACATTTTTTTTTTCTTTCTCCTCTTTTAAATGTAGTTTCTTTCTCTCTTAATTGATGTTCACACTGAAGATGAAACTGGATTCTGTTATGGGAGGGAAAGGATGCCTTCTCTGTCATTATCTCAAGACAGATAAGATGCTTAATCAAACTGAAATGGCCTAGATTAAATTGGAAGCCGGAGAATCCTCCCCCCTTAAGCGGCTTTATGCTAAATGGTTAAAATTGGTGATGCTAAGGGGAAAATATCCCCCAGTCTAAGTTATATCAAGCAAACCCCCAGGGAGGTTTCAGCTCATTATTAATTCTCTAATCCAGTCTCTATGGAGATTCTCAGTCATCCAGGTCATAGTTATCCCAAAGATGCTTTTAATAATAATAATAAAGTTGGAAGGGACCTTGGAGGTCATCGAGTCCAACCCCCTGCTCAGGCAGGAAACCCTACACCATTTCGGACAAATGGCTGTCCAGTCTCTTCTTAAAAACTTCCAGTGTTGGAGCATTCACTGCTTCTGGAGGCAGGTTGTTCCACTGGTTAATTGTTCTAACTGTCAGGAAGTTTTTCCTTAGTTCCAGGTTGCTTCTCTCCTTGATTAGTTTCCATCTGTTGCTTCTTGTCCTGCCTTCCGGCACTTTGGAAAATAGCTTGACTCCCTCTTCTTTGGGGCAGCCCCTGAGATATTGGAAAACTGCTATCATGTCCCCCCTTGTCCTTCTCTTCATTAAACTAGACATCCCCAATTCCAGCAACCGTTCCTTATATATTTTAGCCTCCAGTCCCCTAATCTTCTTTGTTGCTCTTCTCTATACTCTTTCTAGAGTCTCAGCATCTTTTTTACATCGTGGTGACCAAAACTGGATGCAGGATTCCAAGTGTGGCCTTACCAAGCCATTGTAAAGTGGTATTAATGTGATCTTGAGTCTATCCCTCTGTTAATGCAGCCCAGCATTGTGTTGGCCTTTTTGGCAGCTGCAGCACACAGCTGGCTCCTATTCATACTCATATTCACGAGGCAACTGGACTTTCTTGTTTTTCTTTGAAGATGCTTTGCTTCTCATCCCAGAAGCTTCTTCAGCTCTTACTGGAGGGTGGGGAAGGGAAGGATTTATACTCCTTGCAGACAGCTGGTCATTTGTATCCTTTTAGAGCAGGGGTGTCAAACTGCTGGCTGGGGGGGGGGTTGCATCATACGGAGGCCACAGCTACTTCAGCTCCAGCAATGCAAAAAAAAAGTCATGACACGTCACGACACGTCACGTGATGCGGTGACTTTGACACCCGTGTTTTAGAGAGTCCTTGAGGCCACTTGGAGGTGTGTCTGTGTCCTCAAGGTCACCTGAGTGGTGCAAATGGGTGTGGAGCCTTCTTGGAACTGCTGAAAGGACCGTGTGGTAGACTGGAGATAGACGATATCGTGTCCCCCCCCTCTGTTGAGGGAGGGGTGTTCAATTTGGACACAGATGACCTCCTTGACCCCTCTTTCAAACCAGCGGTCCTCTCTGTCCAGTATGTGGAGTTTGCTGTCTTTGAAAGAGCGGCGTTTGTCTTTTGAAGGCAGATGGACGTCTGAATCTTGTCCTGATGGGTTTGTTCTGCTATGGGGTGCAATGCGTTTATGAAGCGGTTGTTTTGTTTCCCCGACATACAGATCTGCACATGGCTCACTGCATTGTACTGCATATACCACCTTGCTCAGTTTGTGTCTGGGTGTTTTATCCTTGGGCTGGACAAACAGGAGGATCTTCAGCCCACACAACATACATGCACACTTCAAACCCATGAAAATAAATCCTTCCATTCCATTCCGCCCCACCATCCAGTCAGAGGTGAAGAAGCTTTTTGGATGAGAAGTGAAATGTCTTCAAGACAAGGCAAGGCAAGGCAAGGCAGGGCAGGGCAGGGCAGGGCAGGGCAGGGCAGGGCAGGGCAGGGCAGGGCAGGGCAGGGCAGGGCAGGGCAAGGCAAGGCAAGGCAAGGCAAGGCAGGGCAAGGCAAGGCAAGGCAAGGCAAGGCAAGGCAAGGCAAGGCAAGGCAAGGCAAGGCAAGGCAAGGCAAGGCAAGGCAAGGCAAGGCAAGGCAAGGCAAGGCAGGACAGGACAGGACAGGACAGGGCAAGGCAAGGCAAGGCAGGGCAGGGCAGGGCAAGGCAAGGCAAGGCAAGGCAAGGCAAGGCAAGGCAAGGCAGGACAGGACAGGACAGGACAGGACAGGATAGGACAGGACAGGACAAGGCAAGGCAAGGCAGGACAGGACAGGACAGGACAAGGCAAAGCAAGGCAAGGCAAGGCAAGGCAAGGCAAGGCAGGACAGGACAGGACAGGACAAGACAAGACAAGACAAGACAGGGTAAGGCAAGGCAAGGCAAGGCAAGGCAAGGCAAGGCAGGGCAAGGCAAGGCAAGGCAAGGCAAGGCAAGGCAAGGCAAGGCAAGACAAGACAAGACAAGACACAAAACAAGAAAGTCCAGCTGCCTCGTGAAAAAGCATCTTTGGGACTCTAATCCAGTGTTCTCAACCTGTGGTCCACAGCTGCAATGTCACCCCAGGAGGATCACAAAGGCTTAAAGAAATCTTATAATTTAATTCTTGAGTTAAGTCTTGAGGGCCGTGGCCACAAAAGGTATTTACAGGGGGTCCATGGTGAAGAAAAGGTTAAGAAACACCGCTCTGATCCATTGAAGACTCTAGCTTGTTTTGGGGGGTTTTTTTGTTCAAAAATGTTCAAATTAATGACCAGACAGTCCAAAAACAAATTACGCCAGATTTCTTTGGATTCCAGATGTTCTCAGGAGTAGCAACGCTGATGCTTTAGGGATGTGAAGAATCTTGCTGGTTTTCTGCGCTTGAATTAAAAACTGGATTTTTCAGAGATGGAGATGAGTTCCAAGCAAGCAAGCAATGATTCTAGAAATACTGATAGAATATTTGTAGCTCAGGGTTGAACATTCAATAGTAGTAACTGTGAGAAAGACCTTGGAATCCTAGTGGACAATCACTTAAATATGAGCCAGCTGTGTCTGGCAGTAGCCAAAAAAGCCAAGACAATCTTAGGCTGCATTAACAGAGGGATAGAATCATGATCACGTGAAGTGTTAATACCACTTTATAAAGTCTTAGGAAGCTACATCTAGAACACTGCATCCAGTTTTGATTGTCCCTTCCCTTTCCATTTACTTCATTCCTTTCCCCTCTTCATCCATTTACTCCCTTCCCTTCCCTTTGCATCTTCATCCATTTACTTTCTTCCCTCCCTTCCCTTCCCTTCTTCATCCATTTACTTTCTTCCCTTCCCTTCCCTTCCCTTCTTCATCCATTTACTTTCTTCCCTTCCCTTCCCTGCCCTTCTTCATCCATTTAATCCGTTTAACAAAGAGAAGGACAAGGGGGACATGATAGCAGTCTTCCATATATCTCAGGGGCTGCCCCAAAGAAGAGGGAATCAAGCTGTTTTCCAAAGCGCCTGAAGGCAGGACAAGAAGCAACGGGTGGAAACTAATCAAAGAGAGAAGCAACCTAGAACTAAGGAGAAACTTCCTGACAGTGAGAACAATTAACCAGTGGAACAACCTGCCTCCAGAAGCAGTAAATGCTCCAACACTGGAAGTTTTTAAGAAGAGACTGGACAGCCATTTGTCCAAAATGGTGTAGGGTTTCCTGCCTGAGCAGGGGGTTGGACTAGATGACCTCCAAGGTCCCTTCCAACTTTACTACTATTACTATTACTACTCCCTTCCTTTCCCTTTGCATCTTCATCCATTTACTGCCTTCCCTTCTTCATCCATTTACTTTCTTCCCTTCCCTTCCCTTCCCTTCCCTTCCCCTCCCTTCCCTTCTTCATCCATTTACTTTCTTTCCTTCCCTTCCCTTCCCTTCCCTTCCCTTCCCCTCCCTTCCCTTCTTCATCCATTTACTTTCTTCCCTTCCCTTCCCTTCCCCTCCCTTCCATTCTTCATCCATTTACTTTCTTCCCTCCCTCCCTTCTCTTCCCTTCCCTCCCCTCCCCTCCCTCCCCTTCCCCATCATGCTTAAAGGTTATAAACTTTTTTTTTAAAGAATCTGTTGACAGGGCTTTCAACATTTTGAATGGTCTCTTTAAAAAAAACCAAACAACCATTCTTGATTGTAGATCACAGGCCAGGAGAGGGTTGCTTGCTTCCCCTCCCCCCTTGTTAAATGTTCCTTTGCTAGCTCTATTTCTCTATGGCACAGTGACTAATCATGATTTATAAACCCCCAGCTTCCAAGAAAAGAACCACTTCAAGGGGCTAAGCTGTCAAGGCAGGACTGCTGAGTGGGTCTTGTGGATGCCAAATAAAACTGAACTAAAAAAAAAAAAAACACCTCCTTACAGATAAATAAACTCTAAGTGCACCCGTGTTGTATGACAAATGTGATTTTTCAAAATCCTTGCTTTCTACTGGCTTCTCCTACCTTGTGCTCTTCTGTTTAGCTGTCTCCGACATTTTTCTTTGAAATGCCTTTTTTTTTTCCCCCCTGAAAGACCGAGAAAGAGAGGAAATTCAAAAAGTTTTAATGGAGGAGATGATCCAACCACTAGGTGATCTTTTCAATGATATCTTACAGGGCTCAGAGATTCCTCCTTCATGGCGTAGTGCTTTTATTTCTTTGATTCCAAAAGAGGATCAAGATCTTACTTTACCAAAGAATTATAGACCTATATCTCTTTTAAATGTGCACTATAAGATATTTGTAAAAATCTTAGTAAATAGGTTTATGAGGGTTGTGCATCATCTTGTGCATAAAGATCAATTTGGGTTTATAACTGGTAGGTATATGAAAAATAATGTTAGACAAATCATTAATTTATTAGAATATTTAGATAAGAATAACCAAGTCCCTGCAGGGCTGATATTTTTAGATGCTGAAAAAGCCTTTGATCAATTGAATTGGCATTTTATGTTAAGAGTAATTGAAAAGATGAATTTTGGTGAAAAGATATTACAAGCTCTTACGGTAATATATCAAAAACAAACGGCACAACTTATTGTTAATGGAGGTTTGTCAGAGGTATTTACAATAGAAAAAGGTACTAGGCAGGGATGTCCACTATCACCGTTGTTGTTTGTCTTAATATTGGAAATATTGTTGATCAAAATTCGAGATTCGCAGGAAATTAAAGGAATAGAAGTTAATAAAAAAGAATATAAGTTAAGAGCCTTTGCAGATGACTTGGTGGTTACTTTGTCGCAACTTATTAGTTCTGCAGTAAAGTTATTACAGTTAATTCATCAATATGGTTTGGTTTCGGGTTTTAGGATTAATGTTAACAAGACTAAAATCCTACCTAAAAATATGACTATTCAGGAGAAGCAGACTTTGGCTAACTTGACGGGTTTTGAAATTGTTAATAAGGTAAAATATTTGGGGGTGATGCTATCTGTTTCTAATGCAAAATTATTTAAAAATAATTATGACAGGTTGTGGGTTAGTGTACAGAAAGACTTGAAGAATTGGGAGAAGATGCAACTATCTCTCATGGGAAGAATTGCAGTGATAAAAATGAATATTCTAACCAAGTTTCTTTTTTTGTTTCAAATGCTACCGATTTTGAAGAATGAGACTAATCTAAGTGAATGGCAGAAGGGTGTTAATAAATTTATTTGGGCAGGGAAAAAGCCAAGGGTTAAGTTTAAAATTATGCAGGACTTCCGTGAGAGAGGTGGACTCAAGGTACCGAATTTGAAATTATATTATGATGCGGTGGTTTTAACACTAATTGTTGTTGTTGTTAATTGCGAAGTCGTGTCCGACCCGTCGCGACCCCATGGACAATGTTCCTCCAGGTCTTCCTGTCCTCTACCATCTTCTGGAGTCCATTTAAATTCACACCTACTGCTTCAGTGACTCCATCCAGCCATCTCATTCTCTGTCGTCCCCTTCTTCTATTGCCCTCAATCTTTCCCAACATTAGGCTCTTCTCCAGTGAATCCTTCCTTCTCATTAGGTGGCCAAAGTACTTGAGTTTCAGCTTCAGGATCTGGCCTTCTAAAGAGCAGTCGGGGTTGATCTCTTCTAGGACTGACCGGTTTGAACGCCTTGCAGTCCAAGGGACTCGCAGGAGTCTTCTCCAGCACCATAGTTCAAAGGCCTCAATTCTTTTGCGCTCAGCCTTTCTTATGGTCCAACTTTCACAGCCATACATTGCAACTGGGAAAACCATGGCCTGGACTATACGCACTTTTGTTGGCAGGGTAATGTCTCTGCTTTTTAGAATGCTGTTTAGATTTGCCATAGCTTTCCTCCCCAGGAGCAAGCGTCTTTTAATTTCTTGGCTGCAGTCCCCATCTGAGGTGATCTTTGAGCCCAGAAAAATAAAATCTGTCACTACCTCCATTTCTTCCCCATCTATTTGCCAGGAATTGAGAGGGCCGGATGCCATGATTTTGGTTTTCTTAATGTTGAGTTTCAAGCCAACTTTTGCACTCTCCTTCTTCACCCGCATCAAGAGGCTCTTTAGTTCCTCTTCACTTTCTGCCATTAGAGTGGTATCATCTGCATATCTTAGGTTGTTGATATTTCTCCCGGCAATCTTAATTCCAACTTTTGATTCATCTAGCCCTGCCTTTCTCATGATGTGCTCTGCATATAAGTTAAATAGGCAGGGTGACAGTATACAGCCTTGCCGGACTCCTTTTCCAATTTTGAACCAATCAATGGTTCCGTGTTCGGTTCTCACTGTTGCTTCTTGACCCGCATATAGGTTTCTCAGGAGACAAATGAGATGGTCTGGTACTCCCATCTCTTTAAGAACTTGCCACAATTTGTTGTGATCCACACAATCAAAGGCTTTTGCATAGTCAATGAAGCAGAAGTAGATGTTTTTCTGGAACTCCCTAGCTTTCTCCATGATCCAGCGTATGTTGGCAATTTGATCTCTAGTTCCTCTGCCTCTTCGAAATCCTGCCTGTACTTCTGGTAGTTCTCGATCCACATACTGCTGGAGTCTAGCTTGTAGGATTTTAAGCATAACTTTACTAGCATGTGAAATGAGTGCAATGGTGCGATAGTTTGAACATTCTTTGGCATTGCCTTTCTTTGGAATTGGAATGTAAACTGACCTTTTCCAATCCTGTGGCCACTGTTGAGTTTTCCAAATTTGCTGGCAAATTGAGTGTAGCACTTTTACTGCATCGTCTTTTAAGATTTTGAATAGCTCAGCTGGAATACTGTCACCTCCACTAGCTTTGCTGTTGCTCAGATTTTCTAAGGCCCATTTCACTTCACATTCTAGGATGTCTGGTTCGAGGTCAGTGACCATCTCATTGTGGTTATCTGGGATGTTAAGCTCATTCTTGTATAGTTCTTCTGTGTAGTTTTGCCATCTCTTCTTAATCTCTTCTGCCTCTGTTAGGTCTCTGCCATTTTGGTCCTTTATCATGCCCATCTTTGCATGAAACGTTCCCTTCATATCTCCAATTTTCTTGAAGAGATCTCTGGTCCTCCCTATTCTGTTGTTTTCTTCTATTTCTTTGCACTGTTCATTTAAGAAGGCATTCTTATCTCTTCTAGCTACTCTCTGGAATTCTGCATTCAATTGGGTGTATCTTTTCCTTTCTCCCTGGCCTTTCGCTTCCCTTCTTTCCTCAGCTATTTGCAAAGCTTCCTCAGACAGCCATTTTGTTTTCTTGCATTTCTTTTTCTTTGGGATGGTTTTAGTTGCTACCTCTTGTACAATGTTGCGAACTTCCATCCATAGTTCTTCAGGCACTCTGTCTATCAGATCCAGTTCCTTAAATCTATTTGTCACCTCTACTGTATATTCATCAGGAATATGATTTAGTTCATACCTGAGTGGCCTAGTGCTTTTCCCTACTTTTTTCAATTTAAGCCTAAATTTTGCAACGAGAAGCTCATGATCTGAGCCACAGTCAGCTCCTGGTCTTGTTTTTACTGACTGTATACAGCTTCTCCATCTTTGGCTGCAGAGCACATAGTCAATCTGATTTCTATGTTGACCGTCTGGTGATGTCCATGTGTAGAGCCGTCTCTTGGGTTGTTGGAAAAGAGTGTTTGTTATGACCATCGTATTCTCTTGACAAAATTCTATTAGCCTGTGCCCTGCTTCATTTTGTACTCCAAGTCCAAACTTGCCTGTTATTCCGGTTATCTTTTGGCTTCCTACCTTAGCATTCCAATCCCCCATGATGATAAGGACATCATTTTTTGGTGTTAATTCTATAAGGTGCTGTAGGGCTTCATAGAACCGGTCAATTTCATCCTCTTCAGCACCAGTAGTTGGGGCATAGATTTGGACTACTGTGATATTGAATGGTTTGCCTTGGATTCAAATTGAGATCATTCTGTCATTTTGGGGATTGTATCCCAGTATTGCTTTTCCTATTCTTTTATTGACTATGAAGGCTACTCCATTTCTTCTGAGGGATTCTTGCCCACAGTAGTATACCTGATGGTCATCTGAGTTAAATTCACCCATTCCTATCCATTTTAGTTCGCTGATTCCTAAGATGTCGATGTTCAGTCTTGTCATCTCTTTTTTGACTACGTCTAGCTTGCCTTGATTCATGGATCTTACATTCCAGGTTCCTATGGAGAAAAAATCTTTACAGCATCGGACTTTCCTTTCACCACCAGATATATCCACAGCTGAGCGTCCTTTCGGCTTTGGCCCAGTCGCTTCATTCTTTCTGGCGCTACTAGTACTAGCCCTCTGCTCTTCCCCAGTAGCATATTGGACACCTTCCGACCTGAGGGGCTCATCTTCCAGCGTCATATCTTTTTTCCTTTTAGTACTGTCCATGGGGTTTTCATGGCAAAGATACTGGAGTGGTTTGCCATTTCCTTCTCCAGTGGATCACATTTTGTCAGAACTCTCTGCTATAACCTGTCCGTCTTGGGTGGCCCTGCACGGCATAGCTTATAGCTTCATTGAGTTACGCAAGCCCCTTCGCCACGACAAGGCAGTAATCCATAAAGGGGAACACTAATTAGTGACTGGGTAAATTTGACAAATCTTGAGATACTCCATCTAGAGGGATGGGACTTACTTTATGGGTGGCATGCCTATTTAATATTCAATAAAGAAGTGGATTGGGCTTTTAAATCTCACATTATAAGAACTTCTTTACTTAGGATTTGGAGAAAATATTATAAAAGTGATTTTAAAGTACCATTATGGGCTATACCCTGGCATGCGATAGAAGGAATAAAAAGAGGTGTTAAAATGTACATGGTGTCTTATAGACAGCTACTCAGATGGGATGGACAAAATTGGCAATTAAAATTACGGGAGGAGTTAGCACAAGAAAATATTATTTATTCTTGGTTTCAATATAGGCAACTAGCAGATAGATGGAAGGCGGACTGCAAGGTGGGCTTTCTTAGAGAAGATGAAAATCTTATTAAGCAAGTGAAGGATCAAAGACAAGCCCATATTAAGAGAATTTATGGGGTGCTAGTTGAATTAGACTCAGAAACGGAATTAATTAAAGATTGTATGATTAGATGGGCCCAAAACTTTGGTGAACTAGTCCCATTGGATACATGGGAAACCATTTGGGTAAGAAATGTCAAATTTACACAGGCACAGAATTTAAGGGAGAATTTTTATAAAATGTTTTATAGATGGCACCTTGACCCACAAAAAATGTCTTTCATGTACCCGGACTTACAGCCTAAATGTTGGAGATGTGGTTGCTTGGATGCCACCTATTACCACATTTGGTGGTCGTGCAGAGAGATAAAAGCATTTTGGATCAAGATATGGTGGAATATTCAGAGAATTTTCAGAAGGAGGGTAAAATTTACTCCGCAGTTATTTTTGTTGGGTATAGTTACTGATTGTGATACAAAGGAGGTTATATTGATGTTAAATTTGATTACAGCCGCAAGGCTGTTAGTAGGACAATATTGGAAGAAGGAATCCTTGCCTACACTGCAGGAATGTTTTTTTAAAGTGTCCTATTTGGCGGAAATGGCAAAGATTTCGGCTTTCTTAAAGGAACAAACGCAAGAGAAATTTCTTGCTGTTTGGGATAAATGGATAGAATTTATACAATTTAAATTGGATATAAAAAAATATATTGCTTTTTCATAATTTTTATTTCTATATACATATATATATATTTCAGTCTTAATTTTTTTCTTTTTTATATATAATTTTTTAAATTCTTTTTTAATCAAGCCTATATTCTGCTCTGGGAAGCTCAGGGGGGGGAAGGGGGGGTGTTTTGGGGGGGATGGGGAAGGGGATGTTATGTTTAGTTTTTTGTATATGTTGTTTTCTGTTTTTGTATTGTTGTATTTTTTTCTGTTTTTTTGTAAAAACTTATAAAAATTTTCAATAAAAAAAAAAAAGTCATTCTTCCGGGGTTCAAAGAAGCCCCCCCCTTTTTTTGTAAAAATTTTTATTTTCAACTTTACAGTACATAACAATCTCACAAATACTTCAGATAAAAAATAAAACAAATTGATACACACCACATTCGGTCTTGCCTGCCCACTTCCCCCCAAACCGTATCCCACCTCAAACCAACTTATTTCTTTCCCTCTTTTTCTTCACTCACCCCCTCTCCTCCTTCACCTCCACCTTCCTACTTACTTCTCACCTTCTTCTCCTCCCTCTTGATGCAGTCCAGGAGAAATGCCCAAGCAGTTCCTCTCTCAAAATTAAAACATTAATATTATACACAATCAGTGGAACAGCCTGCCTCCAGAAGCAGTAAATGCTCCAACACTGGAAGTTTTTAAGAAGAGACTGGACAGCCACTTGTCCGAAATGGTGTAGGGTTTCCTGCCCGAGCAGGGGGTTGGACTAGATGACCTCCAAGGTCCCTTCCAACTTTACTACTATTACATAAGACTATTTCTACTTTATCTGAACTACTTAAGCTTCAACCCATCCACCCCCTCCCCCCCTCCCCCTAACCCCCCCCCCGACTTCCCAGAGCAAAATACAGGATTATGCAAACATATGAAACATAATCTATTTAAGTTTACTAATTATACAATGAACAAAATCATAAAAACCCTTAACTCTCTTCAAACTTCAACATCATAAGTTTATAAACAAAATCATTACTCATAGAATAAGTGAAACTTTGTAGTTCCATATTTCTTCTGAACATATTCTATCCATCTTCTCCATACGTTAAAATATCTCTCTTGTGAATGGTCCTTTAAATAAGCAGAAATTTTAGCCATTTCTGATAAATTAGAAACCTTAAATACCCATTCTTCTAAAGAAGGCAGAGTATCCTTCTTCCAATATTGACCCACCAGTAATCTTGCTGCTGTTATTAAATTCAACATGACCCCAGAAGTTGTCCAAGGGCTAATCAGTCCCAAGTTGACCAGAGATGGTCTTTCTTCCGGCTTCTTCCAAATTGCTCCCTCGTGAGCAAATGCTTTCCTTCCATTCTCTTGTGCATTCTGCTCCCATCTCCGTGAAATTCTGAGTTCAAAAGAAGGATACTGCTTGAAGCCACTGGCGCAGTCTTCCAATATTTGAGGGGCTCAACCTATTCTCCAAAGTCACCCGAAGACAGGACAAGAAGCAACGGATGGACACTAATCAAGGAGAGAAGCAACCTGGAACTAAGGAGGAATTTCCTGACAGTGGGAACAATTAACCAGTGGAACAACCTGCCTCCAGAACTTGTGGGTGCTCCAGAGATTGGACAACCATTTGTCTGAAATGGCATAGGGTTTCCTGCCTGAGCAGCTGATTGGACTAGCAGACGGTTGCTGGAATTGGGCATGTTTAGTTCAATGAAGAGAAGGATGACAGGGGACATGATAGCAGAGTTCCAGTATCTCAGGGGCTGCCATAAAGAAGAGGGAGTCAAGCTATTCTCCAAAGCACCTGAAGGCAGGACCAGAAGCAACGGATGGAAACTGATCAAGGAGAGAAGCAACCTAGAACTAGGGAGAAACTTCCTGATAGTGAGAACAATGAACTAGTGGAACAACCTACCTCCAGAAGCAGTGAATGCTCCAGCACTGGAAGTCTTTAAGAAGAGACTGGACAGCCAGTATAGCTTTCCTGCCTGACCAAGGGTTTGGACTAGATGACCTCCAAGGTCCTTTCCATCATCATCATCATCATCATCATCATCATTATTTCCAATTCTATTATTCTGTTAACATCCTTAGGAAAGAGTGATCAATCACTGGTGGAAAAGACACATCCAGCCTCAAAGAACATTCACAGGGCCTTCAAGTTAATTTGAAAAGCACATTGAAAGCAAACCATTCTGTGAAAAAGATAGAAATGATGAGAGGATGAGTGGTGGGAGAGGTAAAAAAAAAAAGGGGAGAGGGAAGAAAGGAACTATTAAGATACAATTTACTCTGTCCTCAGATTATAGCAAATGAAATTGAATGTAATCCAAAGAAACTTTTCCATCCCTAATTGTTCTCCATTTCAAACACAAGCTCTTCTTAAAAAACCTAACAGTTAGAACAACCTAGAACTGAGTTGGGTGCTCTAACACTGGAGGATTTGAAGAAGAGATTGGACAACCATTTGTCTGACGTAATATAGAGTCTCCTGCTTGAGCAGGGGGTTGGACTAGAAGACCTCCAAGGTCCCTTCCAACTGTTATTCTTATTATTCTGTTAGTGTGTCTCTTCCCATGATCCTCTTTGCTCTTCTTCTGATTCCTTCCAAGTTCAGACAAGTTGGCAAACGGCTCTTACTTACCCATGTTGACGTCGTTGCTTCCCTTGGCACGCTTGAACCAACTGGAATCAAATGGATTTCTCAACTTAGTTGCCAATTTTTGGGTTGCTCTGGATATGCAAGGAAGTGAAGAATTAGAAAGGTTGTATCAAACCTGGAGACAAACGTATACAAACTAGGAAAACTGTAGCTGCAACATGAAGATGACAACAACAACAACAACAACAACAACAACAATAATAATAATAATAATAATAATAATAATAAAGTTGGAAGGGACCTTTGAGGTCATCTGGTCCAACACCTTGCTCAGGCAGGAAACCCTACACCACTTCGGACAAATGGCTGTCCAGTCTCTTCTTAAAAACTTCCAGTGTTGGAGCATTCACCGCTTCTGGAGGCAAGTGGTTCCACTGGTTAATTGTTCTAACTGTCAGGAAGTTTCTCCTTAGTTCTAGGTTTCTTCTCTCCTTGGTTAGTTTCCATCCGTTGCTTCTTATCCTGCTTTCAGATGCTTTGGAGAATAGCTTGACCCCCTCTTCTTTGTGGCAGCCCCTGAGATACTGGAACACTGCTATCATGTCCCCCCTCGTCCTTCTCTTCATTAAACTAGACAGACCCAATTCCAGCAACCTGTTCTTTGTATGTTTTAACCTCCAGTCCTCTGATCATCTTTGTTGCTCTTCTCTGTACTCTTTCTAGAGTCTCAGCATGTTTTTTACATCATGGTGACCAAAACTGGATACAGTATTCCAAGTGTGGCCTTACCAAGGCATTGTAAAGTGGTATTAATACTTCAAGTAATCTTGATTCTATCCTTCTATTAATGCAGCCCAGCACTCTGTTGGTTTTTTTGCCAGCTGCAGCACACTGCTGGCTCATGATTTGTAAGTAGCTACATATGGGAGAAAAATAAAATAAAACTCAGCTGATAAAAACTGAGCCACTCAGGAATTTTAAGGCTGTTGATCTTACCACACTGAAAAATGGGTAGGACATCTTGCATTCTTCCCCCGCCCCCTTCATCTACTCACCTTTTAGCTCCTCCACCTTAATCCTGAAATATTGTTGATGAGGCAACTAATGATTTTCCAGTAAGTGACCCAATTCCAAACACATTAACTCAAGCAGAAACTGCCTTTCTGGAGTCTCTGCTTCCTAAAAGATTTACAGATCGTAAACATTTTCTTGATGCATTAAGTGGGCCATTGGCTCTGTTTCTGCTCGATGCTCAAGTCTCTGAACCAAGATCGGATAATCTTCTAAACATGCCGTTTGCTCAAAGGATGAGTCACTCCAACAGGATTCAACCCTGGGGGCCAAAAGCCTTCTTTCCTATGTTAATCTAGTGTTTAAAATGTTCTTGAGAAGGTTGAGGAACCAAATTGCTTTCTTGGAATGCACTTTTTAGAATGTTCACGACAGATGTTGCCCGTAGATCATAAAAGGCTGTGTTGGAAAAGTAGCTCAAAATTCAGCGTCAGCTAATCAACGAAATGTACCTGCAATGATGCGAGTCGTGTTGACACATTACTGGTGGAAGGTCTTCGATCTGAGCCATTTGAGGAGTCGTTGGTGGTCTCTGAGCTTGGTTGTTTGTGGAGAGGATGAGGAGGAGGATGAGGAGGAGGAGGAGGAGGAGGAGGAGGAGGAGGAGGAGGAAGAGGAGGAGGAGGAGGAGGAGGACTGTGGCTTCCTTGATGCTCTTTCAGTTTGGTTGTTCTCTTGCAGACATTTTGTTACCCAACTATGTAACACCATCAGTGCTAGAAGGGAGTGGGGTTTGTGAAGAGGATGAGGATGAGGACAAGGACAAGGACGAGGAGGAGGAGCAGGAGAAGGAGGACGACTGTGGCTTTCTTGGTGCTCTCTGAGCTTGGTTGTGTTCCTGCAGACATTTCATTACCCAACTAGGTAGCACTATCAGTGTTAGAAGGGTGTGGGATATTCAAAGTGGAGGTGGGGTCCTTGGTGGTCTCTGAGTTTGGTTGTTTTCTTGCAGATGTTTCATGACCACCTTCTTCTTCTTCTTCTTCTTCTTCTTCTTCTTCTTCTTCTTCTTCTTCTTCTTCTTCTTCTTCTTCTTCTTCTTCTTCTTCTTCTTCTTCTTCTTCTTCTCCTCTTCCTTTTCCTCTTCCTCTTCCTCTTCTTCTTCTTCTTCTTCTTCTTCTTCTTCTTCTTCTTCTTCTTCTTCTTCTTCTTCTTCTTCTTCTTCTTCTTCTTCTTCTTCTTCTTCTTCTTCTCCTTCCCCCCCTTCCCCTTCCCCTTCCCCTTTTCCTTTTCCTTCTTCTTCTTCTTCTTATTCTTAGAAGTCAGATTCATGTTCTACTGAAGTTCTAGAACATGGGTCTACAAACTGGGTGACCTTAAGAATTGTGGACTTTAATTCCCTGAATTCCCCAGCTAGAACCTTCTAGAACAGGAATATTCAACCTTGGCAGCTTTAAGACCTGTGGACTTGACTGGCTGGGGAATTCTGGGAGCTGAAGGTCACAGATCTTAAAGCTGCCAAGTTTGGATGCTCCTGTTCTAGAATGTTCCTGAGGTAAAATCTACATCCATTTGTCTTCTCTTTTACAGGAGTATTTACAACCGGTTAATATTAGACACTTAATATTATTTCCTCCTTTATGATCCATCTAATATCACAATATACTGTCGGGAAAAATTTAGAGGATTTCTGAGGAATGCCTGAGGCTTATGGATGTCTGCCTCAGTGCTAGCTGTTAGTCCTGGCCTTCCATCTGCATTATTGGGGTAATAACCCCGATCTCCTTGAGATAGTTATGGTTATAATTCTTAATAATGAAGCATTTGGATCAATAAATACGTGATGGTCAAAGCTCATAAATCATGGATAGGAAAATAAAAAGAAACAGACTAGAATGTTGAACCTAGCTTGATTTAATCATTTTGCTAGGTCAGTTATGGTCAGTTGTGATGTCACCATTAACAGCGAAGGGAAGGAAATAAATATGACATTTATGAGCTTGGAGCAGTGTTTTTTTCTGGCAAGCCTCGGCTTCCCATACATTTATCTACCAATAAATTAAACAAATCAGGGGAATTAAGGTAAGTTAAGCAAATTAAAGCAAACGGCAAGAATTTGTGACTTAAATGAAGTTCAAATCTAATTAGCGCAAACGATGTTGTTACAGGGTGATGGGAGAAACCCCGCTCAGGCTGCTCAAATATTTGTCAGCAGATCTGAAGATATTTGGAAAGTCTTGAATTGCAACAGAGCAGCGGCCTTTTGTAACAGCTGTTCTGTGCCATCTGCAATTATCAATTATCTTGACCACCAATTAACATGGATGGTGCCACCGCAGAAAGAAATAAGTATGCGATAGTGGTGAGTATCAGGTGTAGGAAGACTCCTGCGAGTCCCCTGGACTGCAAGGCAGTCCAACCGGTCAGTCCTAGAGGAGATCAACCCTGACTGCTCTTTAGAAGGCCAGATCCAGAAGTTGAAACTCAAGTCCTTTGGCCAACTAATGAGAAGGAAGGACTCACTGGAGAAGAGCCTAATGCTGGGAAAGATTGAGGGCAAGAGAAGAAAGGGACGATAGAGAATGAGGTGGCTGGATGAAGTCATTGAAGCAGTAGGCATGAGCTTCAATGGACTCCATAAGATGGTAGAGGACACGAAGGCCTGGAGGAATGTTGTCCATGGGGTCACGATGGGTCGGACACGACTTCACAACTAACAACAACAACAACAAGGATGAGGGTGAAGGTTCATTCTCTGAGCTTGTGGGTTGGTTTCTGAACGTTTCGTTACCAGGCTAGATAACATCTTCAGAAGAATTTAGGGGATGTCAGGTTTGATGTGCTTCTATCCTCAACCAACCCATGCAATCCCCTCAGCATTCCCAAAGATCCTCACCTGATATGACATCCCCATCACAGACCCATCACAAGACCCTCACTTGATGGGACCCACACCTGACCCATCACAAGACCCATCACAAGATCTTCACTTGAAGTGATCTACACCTGACCCATCACAAGATCCATCACAAAATCCTTACTTGAAGCAACCCACACCTGATCCATCACAGGACCCTCACTTGATGTGACCCACACCTGATCCATCACAAGACCCATCATAAGACCCTCACATGAGGTAACCCAAACCTGATCCATCACAAGACCCATCACAGGACCCTCACTAGATGTGACTCACACAAGACCCATCACAAGACCCTCACCTGACATGACCCTGAACTGACATGACTTCCCAATCACAAGACCTTCTGACCACACAAAGCCCTGATGAACAGAAGAACACTGACACTGACATATCCTAAATTCCATTGGAGATTTATTTATTTATTTATTTATGAGACTTATATACCGCTTTAAGTGCAAGCACTCTCTAAGCAGTGTACACCAGTAAGCAATGTGTATATATATATATATATATATATATATATATATATATATATATATATATATATATATATATATATATATATATATATATATGTTTTCTGAGGTTTTCGCGGGTATTTGTATGTAGGTCTTTGGTTGTTCGGGTTTTCTCCCACGTAAAATTGGAAGTGTCTTGGCGACGTTTCGACGAAGTCCCATTCGTCATCTTCAGGCTGGTGCTTTCTGCTGCTCGAGGCACGAAGCTGAAAGCACCAGCCTGAAGATGACGAATGGGACTTCGTCGAAACGTCGCCAAGACACTTCCAATTTTACGTGGGAGAAAACCCGAACAACCAAAGACCTACATATATATATATATATATATATATATATATATATATATATATTGCCCCCAACAATCTGTTGTTGTTACCTTGCCTGTAGCGAAATGTTTGAAAACCAACCCACAAGCTCAGAGAACGAACCTTCACCCTCAAGAAAGGAAGGATTTACAGCTGGGAATATTGTGGGGCGATCAAAGAAAAATGTCATCTTTTACAGGTTGTAAAAGATGACTTGTGCAATTAAAATAGACAATTATAGGAAGTTATATTGTAAAATGCTAGAGCTCTACAAGCCCATGAGCTAAATGTCAAAGAGCATTGTGCAAAAACAGAAGACTAAAATATCAAAGAAGAGCAGACTAATGAGAACAGGTAGAAAAGCCAGCCTTAGAACCAATGGGGAAGATGGCAGTCATCCAAAGCCACAGAGAAAAGAGGGGTCAGCCTGTTCTCCAAAGCCCCTGAAGGCAGGACAAGAAGCAATGGATGGAAACTAACCAAGGAGAGAAGCAACCTGGAACTAAAGAGAAACTTCCTGACAGTGAGGACAATCAACCAGTGGGACAGAAGTTGCCTTCAGAAGTTGTGGGTGCTCCCTCACTAGAGCTTTTTAAGAAGAGTTTGTAATAAAATTGCCATTATATCTTCAAATGATCACTAAACTATTGAGACTCTTGATGGCACAGTGGTCAGAGTGCCGTATTTGCAGGCTGACTCTGCCCACTGCCAGCAGTTCGATCCTGACTGGCTCAGGGTTGACTCAGCCTTCCATCCTTCCAAGCTCAGTAAAACGAGGATCCAGATTGTTAGGGGCAAGAGGCTGACTGTAAATGGCTTAGAGAAGGGTGTAAAACACTGTCAAGTTTCAGTGTTATTGCAATCTAAGCCCTGGTGGCACAGTGGTTAGAATGCAGTATTGCAGACTAGCTCTGCCCACTGCCAGGAGTTCGATCCTAACCGGCTCAAGGTTGACTTAACCTTCCATCCTTCCGAGGTCGGTAAAATGAGGATCCAGATTGTTGGGGACAACAGGCTGACTCTGTAAACTGCTTACACAGGGTTATAAAACGCTACAAAGCAGTCTAAATCTAAGCGCTATTGCTATTGCTAAAGAAATGGGTGGAAGTCAAGGAGTGACTGTACCACATTCCCCTCCTAACTGGTGGTGGGATTCAGCCACTTCACACCAGCTGCTAATTGTTTGTTGCCCAGGCCCAGAATGGACTTCCGGAAGCAGCATCCACGCAGAGAACTGGTGGTTCACCTATTTGAATCCCACCACTGTTCCTCACCACGCAAAATTTCTTCCTCGTTCAGATTCATCTTTCTTCTCCTTCACGGCCCTCAAAAGTTCCCTGTAGAAGTTTCACAGCAGGTTTAGACCTCTCTGGGTCCAATTCCCACAGCTAACGTTGGCCTTTGCTGGACCGAATGAAAGTAGCTGATTCATTTTTCTCACTCTCCACGCTGCGCCAAAGCAAGCACCATAAAAGTTGCTCGGGAAATGATGCCATTCGCCATAAGATAGTGAGCCTGCCACCGCAGCCCAAGTGCTTTTGAAATGAAAATATTGGCCTGTCTGGACAAAAGCTGTATTTCCCCCCCCCCCATCTCCCTTGTCAGCCTTTGCTCTATAAGATAATGACCTTAACCTTGCATCACTCACCCTGAATGCTAGCCAGAAATGATAGTTTGGCCTGCTATTGTTGCCGCTGGCGGGGCCTAAATTTCTCAGGCCGTGCTGATGGATGTCCAAAGTTTCCTCTATGAAAATTGATTCTCCTTTTTACAGTCATTTTGTGGGTGCCTGATGGTGGAGAAGATGTGGAGTGTATCTCTAGCTTTAGTGACCATTAGGAAGCCTTTTCCACTGTCTGCATGGCTGCTCTGTCAGTAAACTGTTTACAAAACGCAGAAAAACAGAAGGGACCTTGGAGATCTTCTAGTCCAACCCCCTGATCTAGCAGGAGAACCTATACCTGGACTAGGTAACCTCAGCTCTTTTATGACTTGTGGACTTCAACTCCCAGAATTCCTGAGCCAGCCATGCTGAGGGAAAAGGGAGAGGTTTCCAAGCTGAGCCATGCTGGCTCAGGAATCTGGGAGTTGAAGTCCATGAGTCATAAAAGAGCCAAGGTTTCCTACCTCTGTGCTAGGCCTAGGCCGCTTTATGACTGGTGGACTTCAACTCCCAGAATTCCTGAGCCAGCATGGCTCAGCTTGGAAACCTCTTCCTTTCCCCTCAGCATGGCTGGCTCAGGAATTCTGGGAATTGAAGTCCACGAGTCATAAAAGAGCCAAGATTGTCTACCTCTGGCCTAGGCCTAGGCCTCTGTCTGACTCGTGGACTTCAACTCCCAGAATTCCTGAGCCAGCATGGGGAACTATGGCCCCTTCATGATTCATGGACTTCAACTCCCAGAATTCCTGAGCCAGCATGGGGGAACTATGGCCCCTTCATGACTCGTGGACTTCAACTCCCAGAATTCCTGAGCCAGCATGGGGGAACTATGGCCCCTTCATGACTGGTGGACTTCAACTCCCAGAATTCCTCAGCCAGCATGAGGGAAACTTTGGCCCCTTCATGACTGGTGGACTTCAACTCCCAGAATTCCTCAGCCAGCATGGCTCAGCTTGGAAACCTCTCCCTTTCCCCTCAGCATGGCTGGCTCAGGAATTCTGGGAGTTGAAGTCCACAAGTCATAAAAGAGCCAAGGTTGCCTATCCCTATACCATTTCAGATAAGGGAAGGAAGGAAGGGAGGAAGGAAGGAAGGAAGGAAGGGAGGAAGGAAGGAAAGCAGAATAACAGGATTGGAAGGGACCTTGGAGGTCTTCTAGTCTTACCCCCCTGCTCCAACAGGAGATCCTATACCATCCCGGACAAATGGCTGTCCAATCTCTTGTTAAAAACCTCCAGCGTTGGAGCACCCACAAGTTCTGGATTTGATTGCAAATAAGATGAAGAAACAAGATTGGCAGACCTATCCTTGTGGCTTCAAAAACCATTTGGAGCTGAGCAATACTGCACCAACAGAAGAGAATATTTATAGCTCAGGGTAGAACTGTGGGGTCCTTGTGTGTGATTAACTCTGAGTTTGGTTGGTTGCTTTTTTTGTAGACCTTGTCAAGCTTCAAAAACTTTTTTCTGCTGCAGCCATTGTTGTTTCTTAGCTTGCCTACAAACCCAAGAGGGATGATTAAGATGCTCATGGTAGGTGTAAGCAGTCCAGCATGGGAATGTTGTGATTCCTTGCCAGCCAGTGGATCCAGCAACTGAGTCTGAGGAATCAGATGAGGAGGAAGGGCCTGGAATGACATCAGAGTCAGAGGAAGGCTCTGAGGAGCTCCAAGACTTACAGTTGGCCGAGGAGCCTGGCCCCTCTACTTGCGCTCAGGCTGAGACACAGCTGTGCTGGGAGTCTGAGTTGGACAGTGATGAAAAACAGCTGGGACAAATCTCGGATGCATGAAAGCGCAGGCAAGAGAAGCGAGTAGGACAGAGGAATGCAATGGGGCAGCTCCAAAGGCAAAGGAGAAGGCATTAGGAAGCCACACCTTGGCTGCATAATAAAAGGGAAGGTGTGGGAGGTGCTGGTTGCCGAAGATAGCCGTTCGTGTTGAGGATCGAGTTTCTGTGAACTGTGTTTGTTTGCCTTGGACATTGACTCAGGTCTGTGAATAATAAAAGGGGATGGGTTTTTCTTGGGGTTCCTGCCTGTTTCTTGGAAGAGAGGTTTTTCCTTGTGAGCATAACAAGGACTCACGTAGGCTGGGACAGAACAGAGAATCAAGGTCATCGGAGAACCGTTGGTTGGGAACTGAAGATTGTTCTCATAACATATGTCTGACACTTAATTGGGGAACATGACCTGCACTATCAGGGGAAAAGGGAGGTGCTATACTTTTAATTTACTGCTCTGGTGCCAATTTAATCAGAGTTGGTTTTCTATTCATCAGTGCCGATATGCTGTACTCAATAAAGTTTTGCATTAGAGATCGGAATGTCTCAGCTGTGCTTACTTCATTGGGAGCCATCAATCAGAACCTTGACAGATGTTTGCAAGAAAATATCCAAGGTCAGAGAACATCAAGGACCCCACAGCAATAATGTAATTAAATTGGCATATTTGGGAGGATAACAAACAGTTTTACAGTTTTATCTTAGGGAGATATGAGTTCCTTTTCTTTCCATTTCTTTGTTGTTGTTAGTTGCAAAGTCATGCACCTGAAGGCAGAACAAGAAGCAACGGATGGACACTAATCAAGGAGAGAAGCAACCCAAAAACTCAGGAGAAAATTCCTGACAACGAGAACAGCTTAATCAGTGGAACAACTTGTGAGGTTGTGCATGCTCCAACACTGGAGATTTTAAAGAAGAGATTGGACAGCCATTTGTCTGAAATGGTATAGGGTGTCCTGCTTGAGCAGGGGGGCTGGACTAGAAGACACCCAAGGTCCCAACTCTGTTATTCTGTTATTTGATTAGGTGCCGTGACAGAGAAAACATAGTATTGCAAATGCCAACAGAAAGATCATGGTGGGAATGTGGTCTAGAACGTGTGTGGAAGCTGAATATTTTTCTAAAGGAATGAAAAAACAACAACCCTGTGTTGCCTGCCCTACTAAAGGAGGAGAGAATTGGCTGGACCAGAAAAATAAAATAAAATTTAAAAAGGTGAGTGCAATGAGAACAGGTCACCTATGAACAAAAGAGATTGAGTGAAGAATGAATAGGGGCTGAAGGAAGGTGGGCGAATACAGATTGGGTATGAAAGAAATATAATGAAGCTGAACTGGCTCTACAGATAGGATCAATGAGGAATAAATACAGCAGAAGAGAAATTCTGTAGCTCGGGGTTGAACTGTGGAATCCTTGTTTGCTTGCAGATGTGTCTTCATTCATTCATTCATTCATTCATTCATTCATTCATCCATCCATCCATCCATCCATATCTCACCTTTGTTATTTTTACAAAATAACTCAAGGCAGCAAATATGTCCAACCTGCCTTCCTCCTCCTGCTTACCTCATAACGACAACTCTGTGAGGTGGGTTGGGCAGAGAGAGAGGGACTGGCCCAAAGTCACCCAACTGGCTCTCATGGCTAAAGGTGGGACTAGAATTCAGCACCACCTGGTGATTGGCTCAAAGTCACCCAATTGGCTTTCATGGCTAAAGGTGGGATTAGAACTCAACATCACCTGGTGATTGGCTCAAAATCACCCAATTGGCTCTCATGGCTAAGGCAGGACTAGAACTCAGCACCACCTGGTGATTGGGCCAAAGTCACCCAGTCAGCTTTCATGTTTAAGGCAGGACTACAACTCCCTGTCTCCTAGTGATCAGGCCAAAGACACCCAGCCGACTTGCATGCTTAAGGCAGGACTACAACTCCCTGTCTCCTGGTGATCGGGCCAAAGTTACCCAGCCGGCTTTCATGCTTAAGGCAGAACTACAACTCCTTGTCTCCTAGTGATTGGGCCAAAGTCACCCAGCCGGTTTTCATGCTTAAGGCAGGACTATAATTCCTTGCCTTCATTAGTACACTCCCAATCTATTTTCGGAGAGATTCCTTCTTGTTCTCGTCGTCTGCTCCGGTGGACTGGAGGCAAGGAGATGACAATTCATTCTTTTCAAAGTGTGAACTGTTCAGAGGAGCAAAACGCTCGTTTGAATTCTCTCCGGGAATCTCTGAAGTTACCCAGATGGGTTTTAACATGGTGAAGGGAACTGAATGCCACTGGAACAGTTCCTCGTTGTGCTTGCTCAACCACCATTAGCTGTTTATATGTGTGTACACTTACCTGGGGGGACTGTGTGCAGTATTTCCCATCTGAGAAAAGACTTATGGGGGGGGGGGCGAGGGGAGGGTGGTTGAAGTTGATGAGGCTTTAATTTTAGAGCTCTATTTTCAGTATCTGGAGTTCTAACCATCAGGAGCACCATTCAGCCTGGAGCGAAACGAGGCACTGGATATTTATTTACAAGCTTTTTAAAGAAAGCAATTACCATAAACTGTTAATGCAGAGCTATCTCCCTTTATCCCAAATTACTTGCAGGGCTACCCCTAAGCCCCCTTCGAGGGAGGGTCTGCTCAGGGATCCATCAGGGAAATTGCAAGGCTAATTTAATTTGGAGTTGGAAATGGTTTGCTTTGGCAGATGCGCTGGGATTTTGTGAAGGATGGTCAACAGAAAAGGAGACGGATGGTTCCCCCCTGAAGAGTGGTTGATTCACAAGGAAAATTAATCAGGATTAGAGATGGGGGTGGACCCGGTGAGGACAGGGTAATTAGTGGTAGGGTTAATGATGTGGTTAGTGGACGTCGAAACTCTCTCTGCAATGCTTCCTTTCCGGTCTTTAATGCTTCATCACACACAACATGCATACAGATGGACACACACTTACACACATACAGAGGCAGGAAATTATTTCTAGATTTATAGGTGGAGATGGATGGATGGATGGATAGATAGATAGGGATGGATGGATGGATGGATGGATGGATGGATAGATAGATAGATAGATAGATAGATAGGGATGTATGTATGTATGGATGGATAGATAGATAGATAGATAGATAGATAGATAGATAGATAGGGATGGATGGATGGATGGATAGATAGATAGATAGATAGATAGATAGATAGATAGATAGATAAATAGATAGATAGATAGATAGATAGATAGGGATGGATGAATGGATGGATGGATGGATGGACAGATTGACAGACACACAGACAGTTAGATAGATTGATGAATGGGTGGGTAGGTGGATGGACAGACACACAAACAGAAAGATAGATGGGTGGGTGGGTGGATGGATGGAAGGGACCTTGGAGGTCATCTACTCCAACCACTTGCATGAGCAGGAGACCCCATACCATTTCAAACCAATGGCTGTCCAGTCTCTTCTTGAAAGCCTCCAGTGATGTTGTTATGTTATCTTGGTTATCCATTGTGAGTTTCATAAGCGTGTAAGTAGTGGCATGCTTAATAGAAGGGCAGGGACTTCCAGTGAGGATTTCTGGTGGATATCCCTGGAGGAGCAAAGGCAATATCATGGTGGAAATCAGCAGCTAGACCAGTGGTTCTCAACCTTTTTAATGCCGCGACCCCCCAATCGGTCGTAAGTCGAGGACTACTCAACCAGTCGTAAGTCGAGGACTACTCAACTGGTGCAGCACCGTTTGCAGACTGGGACTTTTGGCGGGCTCAGCAGGGCAGAGACAGCCTGGACAATTCCTATTGGCTTTTGAAAGCCAATAGAATTAGACTCTATTCAAGAGAGTCTATTCTATTGGCTTTCAAAAACCAATAAAATAAAAGGGAGTAGCACAGCTAAGGAAAAGGGGGGAAAAAAATGGCGGACTGCGTTGTTTGGCGACCCCTGTGAAATGGTCGTTCGACCCCAAATGGGGTCCCGACCCACAGGTTGAGAACCACTGAGCTAGACAATGAATACTGGTTGGCAAAGTCTCTCCCGGAAAAGGGGAAATCATGGGATTACCCTCTTGCACTCCGGACAGCTGCTCCTCATGAGCAGATTGCAGGAATTGAGGTTTTGGCAGTCATCACCATTGTAACTGAGTCCATCCACCTTGCTGCTTCTTCTCTTCTTCTCTTTCCTTCTACTTTTCCCAACATCAGAGCTTCCTCCAGGCAATTAGATCTTTGCATATTGTGTCTGAAGTAGGAAAATTTGAAACTAGTCGTTTGTGTCTGGAGAGAGAACTCCAAGTTAATCTGTTTGATGATCCAGCGGTTTGTTAGCTGTCCAGAGTATTATAAACTCCCTCCAGATTTGATGAGATTGTGGGCCCTGCTTCTGATATTTCATTATTTTAGCTTTGTGTGTCTCCCCCGGCCTTAATGTGACAGTTGAAGAAGCCTGAATAATCCATATCTGAAACGTTGCCTTATCTAAAGTAGTCCAGGGTTGGGCAAATATTACTTTAGCTGTTAAAATTAAGTAGATAATACATTTCTTATTTTTTAAGTTTGAGTTTTGCCCCTCTAAATAAACGTCGTAAGGCTGATACTGGGGAGAAAGCAACTCTTTCTTTAGTAATGGTGCTTATCCATATATTAGTAATGGTGCTTATCCATATATTTAAAAAGAAAGCATAAGGCACCATTCAGAAGCAGCAATTATCATAAAGTTTTGGTGCTTTTAAACCCAATTAAAATAATCCTGATAAGGATTATGAGTTGCTTCTCAATATTTACCACCTCTGAAGATTATTAAGGCTCAGCTAGGAAGCTCTTTTGGATGTGTCTACAGTAAACTCTGCAAATGTTGAAAATATTATAAAGGCCATTGAGGGTTTTTTTTTTCCCCTTCTGATCCAGTCTCACTTTAGAATAGCATTCTTTCATTATTTATTTGGGTTTAAGGGAAAATTGCTGGCACAGTAACAAACAGTGTTTCAGTCTCAGCTAGCGCGCGCACACAAAAACTCAAAGTATTTCTTGCTTTGGGTCCAGGATAGTTCTTGTGGTGCTGATCACAGCATCACCGCAGGTAGTTCTCACTTATTAATTGGATATATTTTTGGGGTCTGGGCTTAAGAAGCAGGGCCAAATTCTGTTCAATCCCAGGAAATGATATCTTTCTTGGATTTATCGCATGCTATACTATCTACACGGCATCCAATTGATCAAGCCTTTGAAATACGCAAGGCATTGGGGCTTCGTGATAGGCTGTCCCACAATTTGTGAAGAGCCCCGTGCAGCCTGCGGATTGCCTGGAACTAGCCTAAAGCAACATTTTGAAGTAAATTGGAACCTATTGGGGGAGAATCAGGAAACAAAGCAAATAATGAGGTCCTTGGTCTTTTCTGAGCTTGGTTGTTTTCTTGCAGATGTTTCATTACCTGAGTAGGTAACATCATCAGTGCTAGAAGGGAGTGGCATTTGTGGAGTGAAGGAAGGAGAAATGGAGGAGGAGGAGGAGGAGGAAGACAACTGTGGGGTCCTTGATGCTCTCTGAGCTGGGTTGTTTCCTTGCAGACATCATATTACCCAACTAGGGAACATCATCAGTGCTAGAAGAGAATGGGGTTTGTGGAATGGAGGAATGAGAAAGGGAGGAGGAGGAGGAGGAGGAGGAGGAGGAGGAGGAGGAGGAGAAGGAACTATGGAGTCCTTGATGCTCTCTGAGCTGGGTTGTTTCCTTGCAGACATTTCATTACCCAACTAGGGAACATCATCAGTGCTAAAAGAGAGTAGGGTTTGTGGAGTGGAGGAATGAGGAAGTGAGGAGGAGGAGGAGGAGGAGGAGGAGGAAAGAGGAGGAGGAGGAGCACTATGGGGTCCTTGGTGCTCTCTGAGCTGGGTTGTTTCCTTGCAGACATCTCATTACCAACTAGGGAACATCATCAGTGCTAGAAGAGAATGGGGTTTGTAGAGTGGAGGAATGAGAAAGGGAGGAGGAGGAGGAGGAGAAGGAACTATGGAGTCCTTAATGCTCTCTGAGCTGGGTTGTTTCCTTGCAGACATTTCATTACCCAACTAGGGAACATCATCAGTGCTAGAAGAGAGTGTGGTTTGGGGAGTGGAGGAATGAGAAAGGAGGGAGGGAGGGAGGGAGGAGGAGGAGGAGGAGGAGGAGGAGGAGGAAAAAGCTGTTTTCTTGCAGACACTCCATTACCCAACTAGGTAATATCATCTGTGCTAAAAGGGAGTGGGTTTTGCATTCTGTAAGGAAACAATTAAGCTCAGAAAGCACCAAGGACCCCACAGTTCAACCCTGAGCTTCAAATCTATTGGTCAAACCCATTTGGCTAAAATCTTATCTTAGCTGCTTCTTCTCATTGTGTTGCACTTGAGCTGAAACTGGATGATTCTCCATTCCTAGATGCCAGGGAGCCTCAGAACCAAACAGACCATCTTTTCAGCCATGATTCTGAGCTTATCTGCCATACAACTTCATGCTTTCTTATGCTCTGAGTCATGAGAGCACAGGGAACAAAGATGCCCTGGAATAGTGCTCCTTAAGGTACTTCTACCTATTAATTAACCTCTAATTCATTATTGAATCTTCTAAGAATGAAAAACAATCAATTAACTGATGATGTGATGTAGTTGGGTAATGAACTGTCTGCAAGGAAATCACTCAGAGAATACCAAGGACTCTACAGTTCAACTCTTTATTACAAATTCCCTTCCCCTCCCGTCCCTTCCCCTCCCCTCCCCTCTCCTCTCCTCTCTCTCCTCCTCTTCTCTTCTCTTCTCTTCTCTTCTCTTCTCTTCTCTTCTCTTCTCCTCTCTTCTCTTCTCTTCTCTCCCCCACTCCTCTCCTCTCCTCTCCTCTCCTGTCCCCTCCCCTCCCCTCCCCTCCTCTCTCCTCTCCTCTCCTCTCCTCTCCTCTCCCCCTTCCCTTCCCCTCTCCTCTCCTCTCCCTTTCCCTTCCCTTCCCCTCCCCTCCCCTCCCCTCCCCTCTCCCTCTCCCTCCCCCTCTCCCCCTCTCCCCCCTCTCCCTCTCCCTCCCCCTCTCCCCCCTCTCCCCCCTCTCCCTCTCCCTCTCCCCCTCTCCTCTCCCTCTCTGTCCTGTCCCCTCCTCTCCTCTCCTCTCCCCTTCCCTTCCCTTTCCTTCCCCTCCCCTCCCCTCTCCTCTCCCCTCACCTTCCCCTCTCCTCTCCCCTCCCCCTTCCCTTCCCCTCTTCCTCTCCTCTCCTCTTCCTTTCCCTTCCCTTCTCCTCTCCTCTCCTCTCCTCTCTTCCCCTCCCCTCCCCTCTCCTCTCCTCTCCTCTCCTCTCCTCTCCTCTTCCTTTCCCTTCCCTTTTCTTTCCTTTCCTTCCCTCCCCTCCCCTCCCCTCCCTTCCTCTCTCCTGTCCTCTCCTGTCCTCTCCTCCTCCTCCTCTCCCAATTAAGGCGAAACCAGGATGGAGAGCATAAAGACAAGCAGATCACCCTCGATATAATTACCTGTTAAAAATAGAAGATAATTCACGGAGCAGAGGAGACCTTCAGTTTTAACGGATTTTTTCCCCGCTAATGGGAAGCTGATAATAGGTCTCAGACATTTTGATTATGAGAGTGAGAATACGGATTATTTTGACTGACACGTGAAACCTGGAATATGAAGGCTGCGTGCAAATTAGGCAGCCAGGTTTAGACTATGTTTCAGTGGAATCGAGATGGAAGCAACTTAAGGCTGGGATATGTGGGGTGAGTTTATTGGATGGCAACAACCACCAAAAAAAATGTGCATTTGGAAATTGGACCAGACTGCGTATATATGGAGGAGGTGGGCAAGGCTGAAAGGTTTATATTTGTGAGAAGATGGTTTACCGGAATCATCGAGTTGTTGTTGTTGTTAGTTGCGAAGTCGTGTCTGACCCATGGCGACCCCATGGACAACGTTCCTCCAGGCCTTCCTGTCCTCTGCCATCTTCTGGAGTCCATTGAATAGCCCTGAAAAAAGTGACTTTGTGACTGTTTTCCACATTTACGACCGTTGCAGCCATCTCCAGGGTCACATGATCAAAAACCAGACACTTGGTAATTGAGTAACATTTATGACGGTTGCAGTGTCCCAGGGTCACGGCATGCTGGCTGAGGAATTCTGGGAGTTGAAGTCCACAAGTCATAAAAGCGCCAAGTTTGAAGACCCCTGTCTTAAATCTAAGAAACAAAATGGAGGCTGGCTGAGGAATTCTGGGAGTTGAAGTCCACAAGTCATAAAAGGGCCAAGTTTGAAGACCCCTGTCTTAAATCTAAGAAACAAAATGGAGGCTGGCTGAGGAATTCTGGGAGTTGAAATCCATGTCATAAAAGGGGCACATTTGAAGACCCCTGATCCACATGGTATCAAATCAACCATGCCTTTGAAATATGAAATATGCCTCAAAGTAGCCACCAATAGGCACGTAGAGATAAACAACATCTACCTACTGTTCCAAAGAGACAATCAAAAACCGAAAAGGAAATCAACAGACCAAAACTTCTCACCAACAAGCAGCATCCAGATAAGGAGATTAATACCAAGAATAACACTGGAACAACAATCAAGGCGTAAACCATCAAGAAACTAATAATTCAGACAAACAAGCTAACAATAAAAACATCCCAATCAAGGAAAGACCAATAACATTCCCATTAACACTGACAGGGCAAACCACTAGTATATAGAGTAGTGGCCAAAATGTTGGAAACCTTTTGGGAAAAGTGTATTTTTGAGGTTTGATGTCTAATAACACCTCTTGTTTTGGGGAGCAGTACCATAAAATTATACATTAATGGAAAGATAATTTAATCAAGAATGTAATGCAACGTAAGTTTGTTCAATTATCTGTACTGTATTCTATGAAAAGTTATAGCCAAATAACCAGAAAAGGAAGCACAACTTGCTTAAGTTGATATCAGGTAACTTTCCTTCATCTGATTGTAGCCAATGAGCATGAGTGTTTAGAGAGCCAATCAGGTGTCATCTTGTTTTGGCCATGAGCCAATCAAATCACAGTAGGATTCAGTTATTGATGTCACGTGTTGAAGCTGAGAGGAGGACATTGGTCAGTGTGTTATGTGATCGCTATCAAGTTGGTTGGGGTTTTTTTGGTGTTCTTTCGTTGAGTGAGCTTGTAAAACATAATAAAATTAATGGCGCAAAGAGTTGACTGGTTGCCCAGAAAGCGATGTAAAATAATATTAGTAAGTGAACAAGGCTACAGTTATAAAGAAATTAGAAGAAAAATGGGTGGAAACTGAACCAAAGGTGGCATTTCTACTATACATTTTCCCCAAAAGGTTTCCACAATTTTGGCCACTACTGTAAACAGAAAGCAAACCCCTTCTAGCACTGATGATGTCGCCTGGTTGGGTAATGAAATGTCTGCAGGAAAACAATCAAGGAGCCTATAATTCTGAATTAGCCAGCAACACAAGAATTTCAGAAAACCAGGACTAACTTAGCTAATGAGCCTAGACAAATAGGAGCAACCTGCTGACAATTGAACCCTGTTTTCAAATCCTCACCATCCAATCATTCTTTAAAGCAGGGGTAGGCAACTTGGCTCTTTTATGACTCGTGGACTTCAACTCCCAGAATTCCTGAGCCAGCCTGGCTCAGCTTGGAAACCTCTCCCTTTCCCCTCAGCATGGCTGGCTCAGGAATTCTGGGAGTTGAAGTCCACGCGTCATAAAAGAGCCAAGGTTGACTACCCCTGTCCTAAGTCCTCCTGCTCTAAGCGGTGAGCCTCCTAGACCAGGGGGTAGGCAACCTTGGCTCTTTTATGACTCGTGGACTTCAACTCCCAGAATTCCTGAGCCAGCATGGCTCAGCTTGGAAACCTCTCCTTTCCCTCAGCACGGCTGGCTCAGGAATTCTGGGAGTTGAAGTCCACGCGTCATAAAAGAGCCAAGGTTGACTACCCCTGATCTAGGTTGGTCAGTCTGTTTGTCTGTCCTGTGTGTCAATCATCTAGGTCAGGGGTAGGCAACCTTGGCCCTTTTATGACTCATGGACTTCAACTCCCAGAATTCCTGAGCCAGCATGGCTCGGCTTGGAAACCTCTCCCTTTCCCCTCAGCATGGCTGGCTCAGGAATTCTGGGAGTTGGAGTCCATGCGTCATAAAAGAGCCAAGGTTGACTACCCCTGCTTTAAAGCAATCTAAGCTCTTGTGAGCTGATGGAAGGAAGACCAAGAGAGATCATGATACATGTTTTTGAGAATGCTTTTGTGAAAACGGTTGAACGCAAGAGTTCTGCCACAAGTCTAGAAATCTCATGGAATCTATTTGGTTCCACACCATGTTTCTTACAGCTTGCCAGATAAGTAAGGGGTTGTGTGAAGAAGATGGTATAAGGTTTCCTGCCTGAGCAGAGATTTGGACTAGAAGACCTAGAAGAATTGGATATGTCTTGTTTAATGAAGAGAAGGACGAGGGGGGGACAGGATAGCCATGTTCCAATTTCTCAGGTGCTGCCCCAAAGAAGAGAGAGTCAAGCTATTTTCCAAAGTGCCTGAAGGCAGGACAAGAAACAATGGATGGAAACTAACCAAGGAGAGAAGCAACCTAGAACTAAGGAGAAACTTCCTGACAGTTAGAACAATTAACCAATGGAACAACCTGCCTCCAGAAGTGGTGAATGCTCCAACACTGGAAGTTTTCAAGGAGAGACTGGACAGCCATTTGTCTGAAATGGTATAGGGCAGGGGTAGGCAACCTTGGCTCATTTATGACTCGTGGACTTCAACTCCCAGAATTCCTGAGCCAGCCATGCTGAGGGAAAAGGGAGAGGTTTCCAAGCTGAGCCATGCTGGCTCAGGAATTCTGGGAGTTGAAGTCCACGAGTCATAAAAGAGCCAAGGTTGCCCACCCCTGGTATAGGGTTTCCTGCCTGAGCAGGGGGTTGGACTAGATGACCTACCTCCAAGGTCCCTTCCAACTCTGTTATTCTATTCTATCAAGCTAGGGGAATCTGTATAAAGCTACCCAACTGAAGAAATCACAACCATTGTGGAAAACCCAGAGGAGAAGGAGTGGCAGAATCTGGGGGAGGAGTTACAAGAGGCATCAGCCTAGATTCCTTACGTAGTCACAAGCAAATTAAGTTGAGAATATTCCTACGAGAAGTAATACATTATTTTAATTGGACCTTCACGTGTGGACCTGATTTTTCGTGTCTGACACAAATCTAAGAAGGGATACTATCTTTTTGGAAAAGGCCATCAAGACCTTTCTTGTACTATTAAAACAGCTAAATGAATGAAGAGAGCGTTTATTTTAAGAAGGTATCAAGGTGTCTGGCAAAATCCTTAGACAATTATCTTGAAATTGGCCAATTAGAGACAGGCTGCTCTAGGGATTAAGGCTTTCCACTGATTAAAATAGGACTTCCCAAACTTTTTTCCTTTATTACCCAAAACCACTTACCAGGCAGTCTTAACTCCCTTCCTTTAGCAGCGTCTAAGTTAAAACCATTGGTGAAAAAATGGTCATAACATGAGGACTACCTTTATTGTAAAAAATTTCATCGTGGGGTCTGTTATGTCCCGAGCCTTTGCAAACGGCTCGGGCGTTTGCAGGCAGTCCCGGGCAGGTGCAAAGCTGCCCGGGACCAGACAGGCTGTCGCCAGCGCCGTGTGCATGCGCGGGTGCTGGCACGGGAAAAGTAACCCATTTACCCGGGAGTTGCCTATATAAGAGGCTGCGAGGTGTTTGGGCGAGGCTGAAGCCATCTTCCTGTAAGCTGAACGCTGAATAAAAGAAACTGAGAACTCCAGCTGCTTCTCGTGTCTGTTTTCCCGCCACGGACTCAACACTGGCGACGAGGATGGGATTGCCTTGCACTACCTGGAAAGGAAGAAGTGCAAGCTTACCCAAGGAGTCCTGAGCGGCGGAAGAGGAACGGCGTCGACTCGGCAGCTGCCCGCCAATCCGGTGCGCATTCGGGGGTAGGCTGGCTGATAGACCCATCTCCTGAAGATCCGAAGATGGCGAAAATCGGAAGGCTTTCGGAATTCGACGTCTCACATCCAGAGCGGTGGGAGTCCTACGTATCCAGAATGGAGAACTACTTCAAGGCAAACCAAGTGAGGGAAGATAGCTTGAAGGCTGCCACCCTGCTTTGCGTTTGCGGCCAAGACGCCTTCGAAATCGCAGAAAACCTTGCAGCACCTGTTCCAGTAGAGTCTGTAAGCTACGCAGACCTGAAGAAGCTGCTGAAGGAGCACTTCCACCCCAAGGTGTCCATTATCTCATGGCGCCACACCTTCGAACAAAGGGATCAACGGTCCGGTGAGTCAGCCAAGGAATACATCGCCGCGTTACGGAAGGCCGCCAAGCCCTGCGAGTTCAAGGACCTCGAGGAACGACTGAGGGACTGATTCGTGTGCGGGTTAAGGCATCGAGAGCTACAACAGAGACTTTTCGCTAAGGAAGAATTATCCTTCCAAGACGCCTTAAGGGAAGTCACCGCAGAAGAAGCAGCAGGCGGCGCCGTCAAGAACATGCGGCCGATCAGAAGCAGTGCAGAGGGTGCGTCCGTGCACCAGGAAGACGTCCGACGAAACTCCGAGGAGGATCCGGACGAGGAAGTTGACCGTCTACACCCCGCGAAGGAAGAGAACCAGAAGGGAAGCTCTTCGGCTCCGCTCAAGTGCATCGGCTGTGGAGGTCGCCACAGGAGAACCGACTGCAAGTTCCGCTCCGCTACCTGCCGGGCATGCGGTAAACAAGGGCACATTGCAGCTGTGTGTCTGGGCCGACGGAAGGCACAACCCCAAGAAGAACGCCTGAAAGGTACCAGATTCCCCAGCCAGAATAGGGTAGGGTTTTGCGCTTCGCGAAGAAGCATCTGTAGAACAGGCACACACAAGCCCATGAAGAAAAAGCTGTCACTCAACGTGAAGCTACAAGGGGTTCCATTATCTATGGAACTAGACACAGGGTCTGCCCTGTCCATCATTTCATTGCATACATTTAGGAAGATTTGTTCCAGAAGTGGGACTAAGGCCAAGTTAAGGCCTTCTGATATTGTATTAACAGATTTTCAGAACTCAAGAGTGTGTGTTAAGGGGGAGGCCACCCTTAACGTGCAATACAAGAGTTTTGAAGGTCCACTAGACTTATTAGTAGTAGGGGGTGAACGAACGAGTCTCATAGGACTCGATTGGTTTGAGGCCCTGGGGATACACGTCACAGGACTCAACAGCTTACAAACACTCGACCTACAGGAAGTCTGCAAAGAATTTGCAGATGTTTTCAGCCCCCAGCTGGGCACATTCAAAGGACCACCTGTGTCCTTAAAGCTAGACCCCACTGTCACTCCCATTAGGATTAAAGCTAGAAGGGTCCCTTTTGCTTTAAAAAGTAAGATTGACACTGAACTAGACAAACTAATCCAACAGGGAATCCTAGAACCTGTTGATTCCAGCCCGTGGGAGACCCCCATTGTTACGCCTCTAAAGGCAAATGGGGACATTCGCATTTGTGCTGATTACAAATGCACACTCAATAAGGCATTGCAGCAACATGCCTATCCTGTTCCTGTGGTCAGTCACATCCTGGCCTCTCTCAAGGGGGGGCGTGTTTTTGCAAAACTTGACCTAGCTCAAGCATATCAACAGCTGCCTGTTGATGATGATGCTGCCATAGCTCAGACCATTGTGACCCACAGGGGAGCCTTTAAGGTAAAAAGGCTACAGTTTGGAGTGAATGTCGCTCCTGGGATTTTCCAAAGCGTAATGGAAAACACACTACGAGGTATACCAGGGGTCTGCCCCTATTTTGACGATGTCTTGATTGCAGGAGACTCCACACACATTCTAGCTGAAAGGCTTAGGGCTGTCCTGTTACGATTCAGGAAATCAGGCCTCAAGCTCAGAAAAGACAAATGCAAGATTGGGGTGCCTTCTACTGAATTTCTGGGATTCAAAATTGATGCTGCTGGGATTCATCCTGCTGAATCCAAACTAACTGCTATTTTAGAAGCACCCAGGCCAAAGTCTAAGGCCGAACTTCAGGCCTTCCTAGGCCTCCTGAATTTCTACAATTCTTTTCTTCCACATAAAGCTAGTGTAGCTGAGCCTCTTCACAGGCTACTGGACAAACAGGCTGTGTGGCTGTGGTCACAAGCACATGAGGCTTGCTTTAAAGAAGTCAAGGCCTTGCTCACTTCTAACAGTGTTCTTGCACATTTCAACGAGTCTCTTCCTGTGTGCATCGCTTGTGATGCGTCCCCCTACGGGGTTGGAGCTGTCCTGAGTCACCTCAGGTCTGATGGAACTCAGGTTCCTATTGCATACTACTCCAGAACACTGTCTTCTGCCGAGCGCAACTACGCTCAGATAGACAGGGAGGCTCTGGCTGTTGTTGCTGGAATTAAAAAATTCCACGATTTTCTATATGGCAGGCATTTCACGGTCTTCACTGACCATAAGCCTCTGCTGGGACTGTTTACCACACGTAAGCAGACTCCCCACATCATTTCCCCTAGAATGCTTAGGTGGTCTATTTTCTTGTCTGCATATGATTTTTCATTACTCCACAAGCCTGGGAAGGAAATGGGCCATGCTGATGGCCTCAGTAGATTGCCTCTGCCAGTAGTAGAAGCTGACCCTGCGCCAGCTGTCAACATTCTATCAATCCAAGCCTTGCCCGAGCTTCCTCTTAGTGCCAGGGATGTTACCGCTGAAACAGGTACAGATCACACACTTTCACGTGTCCGCTCCTGGGTCCTGTCCGGGTGGCCTGAGCACTGCCCTAGTCCTGAGTTTCAGAGTTTCTGGTCCAAAAGGAACGAACTGTCCCTTTCTCAGGGTTGTCTGCTTTGGGGAAACAGAGTTGTCATTCCCACCTCAATGAGGACTAGGGTCTTAGAATCCCTCCACGAGGGTCATCCTGGCATTGTTCGTATGAAGGCTCTTGCACGAAGCCACTTGTGGTGGCCTGGTTTAGATAAAGATATTGAGGCTAAGGTACACGCATGCTACCTGTGCCAACGTTCTCGCCCAGAGATGCCCCAAGCTCCTGTGCATAGATGGGAGGAAACACAGTCCCCATGGTCTAGGGTGCACATCGACTACGCTGGGCCCTTTCAGGGCCAGTTCTTCTTGGTCCTTGTTGACAGCCATTCAAAATGGCTTGAGGTTGTGCCTGTCTCATCTACCACCACTGCAAAGACTATTCAGGTACTGAGGGGGATTTTTGCTGCACACGGGCTGCCAGATGTCATTGTGTCCGACAACGGCCCTCAATTCACCTCCTCCGAATTCCAAGCTTTCTTACAGGCAAACCTGATTCGTCATGCCACATCTGCGCCCTTTCACCCGTCCACCAACGGTATGGCTGAACGTATGGTGCGCATCACAAAGGACGCCTTGAAGAGACTCACCTACGGGGACTGGCATCACAGGTTGGCTGATTTTCTCCTTTCTTATCGCACCACACCGTCCACTTCTACAGGGAGAAATCCAGCTGAACTTCGTTGGGGGCGCCAACTTACTACCAGACTTGACTGGTTGCATCCGGACAGACTGCCTTCATCTACCTCACATCCTAGGGCACCTAGACAACTACTTGTGGGTGCCCCGGTTTGGGCTCGCAATTACGGGCCTGGTCATACATGGGTCCCCGCTTCTGTGTCCAGGATCACAGGTCCTCTCTCCTACGAGGTTGCCCTGGACAACGGTCGTGTCCTGCGTCGGCACATCGACCAACTTCGCTCTAGGCGAGACTTTTCTGATGAGACTCCTGGGTCTTTTCCAGGGGGGAGGGGGACCCTTTGGAGCAAAGGGAAGGGCAAGAGCTACTGCCCATCTCCACTGAGGGAGCCACAAACGGCCCGTCCCAAGATTCCGCAATTGCTCCGAAAAGGAAGTCATGGAGTTTACCCACACAACAGGCACTCATGCCTACTCCAGCCAGGGAGTCACCCCGGGGGCATACTCACTTTCCACACACATCACACAGCACTCCAGTAACGGAGGATACCCGGGGGCATCCCAACAAATCATTCCCTGCAAGAGAGCTGGCACACAATTCCCAAGGTTGGCCTGACCTTACCCCAAATCCTACAGGGGGTCAAACATACACAGAGCTAGTCGAGGAACCAAGTCCCGACTACAACAACCCTAGCACAAATCAGGGAACACCTGAGTTTTGGGAAAGTACAGAAACCCACACGAGCCCAAACACAGAATGGGGTTCAGGGAATGGACAGCCTCCTGACAGGTCTTGGACTGACCTAGGAGGTTCTACAGAGACGCCCAGCAGCGGCTATCACTTCAAGGGGCCTGAGGGTCTACAGCTAGGTAGGACAACCAGGTCACAAAGTAACAGAAGCCCTGGCCTGACGAGCCCGGTGGGCAAGCAAGCAGGCCAGGCATCGGGGCACAGTCCTTGGAAGACACCAGGGCACAATAGAGAGAACAGGCTCACGCCTCCCTCCAGTCAGGGGACTTATGCCAGTAACCCAGAGCTAAGAAGGTCACAGAGAGCAAAGAAATCTCCCAAGTACCTAGAAGACTACATAACATTGCTGGCAAGGCAAAAGCCAGTAAACAGTGGGAGCACTGGGGAGCAAAATGTCGTATAAAATAAATGTTGTATGTTGGTAGTAGTTTTAGCCCGGGGGAAAGGGGTGTTATGTCCCGAGCCTTTGCAAACGGCTCGGGCGTTTGCAGGCAGTCCCGGGCAGGTGCAAAGCTGCCCGGGACCAGACAGGCTGTCGTCAGCGCCGTGCGCATGCGCGGGTGCTGGCGCGGGAAAAGTAACCCATTTACCCGGGAGTTGCCTATATAAGAGGCTGCGAGGCGTTTGGGCGAGGCTGAAGCCATCTTCCTGTAAGCTGAACGCTGAATAAAAGAAACTGAGAACTCCAGCTGCTTCTCGTGTCTGTTTTCCCGCCACGGACTCAACAGGGTCCTTGGTCCCCTCTGAGCTTGGTGGTCTTCCTGCCGACGTTTCATTCCCCAGCTAGGTAACATTATCAGAGTTAGAAGGAAATGGTGTTTGCAAATCCAACAGGAAATGGCAGTGTGGTGAGCTAGAAAGGGAAGTTGAAAAATGTCCTAGTTTGGGACATTACTACACTTATTTATTTGATTTTTTTTTGTTTGTTTCCACCATTAGTATTTCTTGTAAATAACTCAAGGGGACAAACTCACAATACTCCCTCTTCCTTCCTCTTTTCTGCACAAAAACCGCAAGAGTGACTGGCCCTAAGTCACCCAGCTGACTTTTAAGTCTAAGGTGGATTTAGAACTCACACCATGATTGGCCCAAAGGCACACAACCCATTTTCATGCCTAAAGTGGGACTAGAACTCACCATCTCCTGGTGATTGGCCTAAAATCATGCAGCTGATTTTCATGCCTAAGACAGGACTAGAACTCACTGTCTCCTGGTGATTGGCCCTAGGTCACCCAGTTGGCTTTAATGCTTAAGGTGGATCTAGAACTGACACCATGATTGGCCCCAAAGCACCCAGCCCACTTTCATGCCTAAAGCGGGACTAGAATTCACCGTCACCTGGTGATTGGCCTAAAATCATGCAGCTGGCTTTCATGCCTAAGACAGGACTAGAATTCACTGTCTCCTGGTGATTGGCCCCAAGTCACCCAGGCAGCTTTCATGCCTAAGGTGAAACTAGAACTCACCATCTCCTAGCTTCTAGCATGGTGACTTAACCACTAGGCCAGGAGTAGGCCACCTTGGCTCTTTTATGACTCGTGGACTTCAACTCCCAGAATTCCTGAGCCAGCCATGCTGAGGGGAAAGGGAGAGGTTTTCATGCTGAGCCATGCTGGCGCAGGAATTTTGGGAGTTGAAGTCCACGAGTCATAAAAGGGCCAAGGTGGCATACCCCTGACCTAGATGATAGATAGATAGATAGATAGATAGATAGATAGATAGATAGATAGATAGATAGATAGATAGATAGATAGATAGATAGATAGATAGATAGATAGACCTAGATCAGGGGTAGGCAACCTTGGCTCTTTTATGACTGATGGACTTCAACTCCCAGAATTCCTGAGCCAGCCATGCTGAGGGGAAAGGGAGAGGTTGCCATGCTAAGCCATGCTGGCTCGGGAATTCTGGGAATTGAAGTCCACCAGTCATAAAACACTGGACTAGGCCAAATTAGCCAACAGGCCACTAATGGAAAACGTCTATCATCTTGTTACTAAATAAATTTACATTGAGCTGAACTTGAAGAAGACTTGACTTTTTAATAGTAATAGTTGTCAAATTTATCATTCCGCAAACTGACCTGATTCAACCCTGCAATGTCCACCTCAGAATTAGCACAATACAATCTGATGACCAAAAACTGAATGTTGCAGTCATGAGCACAGATGACTATTATTTTGAATTTATGGGGAGGGTGAAATAAAGAATTGTTCTTGGATAAGCTAGGATGGACGAAGGTAGACATACAAACACACAATTATACATTGTGTTTGGGAAAGTTTGCGGGTCGTAATTTTCTTAAACAAAGATGCAGGATCTGTCAATTTGGGAATTTCTAATGAGATGTCCCTGAAGTTGAAACTCAAGTACTTTGGCCACCTAATGAGAAGGAAGGACTCCCTGGAGAAGGGCCTGATGCTGGGAAAGATGGAGGGCAAGAGAAGAAGGGGACGACAGAGAATGAGGTGGCTGGATGGAGTCCCTGAAGCAGCAGGCGTGAGCTTCAATGGACTCCAGAAGATGATAGAGGACAGGAAGGCCTGGAGGAACGTTGTCCATGGGGTCGCGATGAGTCGGACACGACTTCGCAACTAACAACAACAACAACAATAAGATGTCCCTGTAACATTAATACCCAAAGCACTGTGAGACCTGCCCAAATGTTAACCTGTGTCAAATTTCCATTTTAAACTTGGTTTCCTGTACATCTGTGGCTTCAGAATTGTTCCAGCCCCAGCACATGCTGATCCAACAACAAGCATATAGAATGAGTTACCAAGTGTTTTCTTCCCTGGTGAACATTAAAGTGATGTACCAGTTGATCTCATGGCATATGGAAGGCCCTTCAGACCGACCTAGAGAGCTGTTTGCAACTTGGGGCTGACCTCTGCTCAGAGTCTAAGCAGAGACTCTGCAGCTGATCTCTGTGATGCTTCTCCACTGGCTAAAGGGGCAGAGTGAATGTATACAGAGCACATCTCCATACAGTTTTCTGTTCCATTTGGGTGGGGGTAAGGGAAGGAGAGGAGAAGGAAGGAAGGAAGGAAGGAAGGAAAGGGAAGAAGCAAAGGTGGGGAAGAGGAAGGGAAGGAAGTAGAGGAAGGGATGGAAAATAGAGAAGTAGGGAGGGAGGGAAAAAGGAAAGAAGGAAGGAGAGAAAGGGAAGGAACAAAGGGAGGGAAGGAGAGAGGCAGAAGGAAAGGAAGGAAGAAAATAGAGGAAGGGAAGGAAAAAAGGGAGGGAGGGAGGGAGGGAGAAGGAGAGGAGAAGGAAGGAAGGAAGGAAGGAAGGAAGGAAGGAAGGAAGGAAGGAAGGAAGGAAAGGGAAGAAGCAAAAGTGGGGAAGAGGAAGGGAAGGAAGTAGAGGAAGGGATGGAAAATAGAGAAGTAGGGAGGGAGGGAAAAAGGAAAGAAGGAAGGAGAGAAACGGAAGGAACAAAGGGAGGGAAGGAGAGAGGCAGAAGGAAAGGAAGGAAGAAAATAGAGGAAGGGAAGGAAAAAAGGGAGGGAGGGAGGGAGGGAGAAGGAGAGGAGAAGGAAGGAAGGAAGGAAGGAAGGAAGGAAGGAAGGAAAGGGAAGAAGCAAAGGTGGGGAAGAGGAAGGGAAGGAAGTAGAGGAAGGGATGGAAAATAGAGAAGTAGGGAGGGAGGGAAAAAGGAAGGAAGGAAGGAGAGAAAGGGAAGGAACAAAGGGAGGGAAGGAGAGAGGCAGAAGGAAAGGAAGGAAGAAAATAGAGGAAGGGGAGGAAAAAAGGGAGGGAGGGAGAAGGAGGGAGAGAAGGAAGGAAGGAGAGAAAAGGAAAGAACAAAGGGAGGAGGAAAGGAAGGAAGGAAATAGAGGAAGGGAAAAAGGGAGGGAGGGAGGGAGAAGGAGGGAGAGAAGCAAGGAAGGAAGGAAGGAGAGAAAAGGAAAGAACAAAGGGAGGAGGAAAGGAAGGAAGGAAATAGAGGAAGGGAAGGAAAAAAGGAGGGAGGAAGAAAAGGAAGAAAGGAAGGAAGGAAAGAAGGAAGGAAAGAAAGAGGGAAGGAAGAAAGGGGAGAAAGGGAAGGAACAAAGGGGGAAGAGGAAAGAAAGGAAGGAAGGAAGTAGAGGAAGGGATGGAAAATAGGGAAGGAGTGAGGGAGAGAGAAAGGAAGGAAAGAGAAAGTAAGGAAGGAGAGAAAGGGAAGAAACAAAGGGAGAGAGGGAGGAGGAAGGGAAGGAAGGAAGTAGATGAAGGGAAGGGAAAAAAGGAGGAAGGGAGGGAGAAAAGGAAGGAAAGAAGGAAATAGAAAAAGGGAAGGAAAGAAGGAAAGAGAGAAAGGAAAGGAAGGAAGGAAGTAGAGAAAGGGAAGGAACAAAATTAGGGAGGAAGGAGGAAGGGAACGAAGTAGAAGAAGGGAAGGAACAAATGGAGGGGCAGAGGAAGGAGGGAGGAAGGAAGGAACTAGGGGTAGGAAAGGGAAGAGGATAAAGTGAAAGAAGAAACTGTGTTTTACAACTACTCCCAATTGTGGCTTGCTTAAACCTCCTGAGAACCCTTTTCCCTCTCCGCTCTCTTCTTTTTTTCCGTTGTTTCTCTCCCTAAGATGAGAACAGAGAACTGCAAGAGAGAACTTGTATTCCCCTCGGTGGCCCACCCACCACGCACTCGAGTCCAGCCTTCTGAATCCAAAGCCTTTCCTGCCGGGCCATATCCCAAGCTATGACTCGTTCCTCCATCTGGGGCTTTCGTGCGAAAAATGTCCTCCTGAAGTTTCTAGTTTTACAGCTTCTGATTCCATTTGCAAATTTCCCAGGGGTACCTAATGGGGTGTCAAGGGAAGAGAGTGGCACGCTGGACCAAATGGACCATTGGCTCATTGGAGTGGGCAGAGGGAAAGCTTAGCACGCCTTCTCATTTTATCTCTCTCCATCGGCCTGAGATATGGCTTGATGTTGTCTGGCCAGCAGCAGAATAGAATAGAATACAGTAGAGTAGAGTAGATTAGATTAGAGTAGAGTAGAGTAGGGTAGGGTAGGGTAGGTAGAGTAGAGTAGGGTAGGGTAGAGTAGAGTAGGGTAGGATAGGATAGGGTAGAGTAGAGTAGTAGAATAGAGTAGGATAGGATAGAGTAGGGTAGGGTAGGGTAGGTAGAGTAGAGTAGAGTAGGGTAGGATAGGGTAGAGTAGAGTAGGGTAGGATAGGATAGGGTAGAGTAGAGTAGTAGAGTAGAGTAGGATAGGATAGGGTAGGGTAGGGTAGGGTAGGGTAGGGTAGAGTAGAGTAGAGTAGAATAGAGTAGAGTAGAGTAGGATAGGATAGGGTAGAGTAGAGTAGAGTAGAGTAGAGTAGAGTAGGGTAGGGTAGGGTAGGATAGGATAGGGTAGAGTAGGGTAGGGTAGGGTAGAATAGAGTAGAGTAGAGTAGAGTAGAGTAGAGTAGAGTAGAGTAGAGTAGAGTAGAGTAGAGTAGGCTAGGCTAGGCTAGGCTAGAATAGAATAGAATAGAATAGAATAGAATAGAATAGAATAGAATAGAATAGAATAGAATAGAATAGAATAGAATAGAATAGAATAGAATAGAATAAGATTGTAGAATAGAATAGAATAGAATAGAATAGAATAGAATAGAATAGAATAGAATAGAATAGAATAGAATTGAGATAAGAATAGAATAGAATAGAATAGAATAGAGCTGGAAGGGACCTAGGAGGTCATCTAGTCCAGCCCCCTGCTCAGGCAAGAAACCCTATCCCATTTCTGACAAATGGCTGTCCAATCTCTTCTTAAAAACCTCCAGTGTTGGAGCACCCACAACTTCTGAAGGCAATTCGTTCCATTGATTAATTGTTCTCACTGTCAGGAAATTCTTCCTTAGTTCTAGGTTGCTTCTCTCCTTGATTTGTTTCGTGGCTGACATGGTTGCTAAATGGCTTTCCCATTGACTCTCAGAAGATCTCCATAGATGATCTCATGGTCCCGGGACCCTACAACCATCATAAATATGAAGCAGTTGATAAGTGTCCGAGTTTTGACCATGGCCATGGGGACGCTGCAACAGTCATAAGTGTGAAAAACGTCCGTTGTAACCTTGTTCACTAAATGTATGGTTTGTAAACCGAGGAACTGTGTATGATAGTTTCAGAATGCAAATATCTGACGTATCACGCGGACGATTATTATAACTCTCCACCGAAAGGACAAGGTTTACAGTAAGGATTATTCCTTATGTAAGGGGACTTTAGCTTTAGAAGGCCTTGATATATCCAGGAGACATGGAGTTTGACAAATATTTGGTACACAATAGAAGGTAAAATGAGGTTTTGGTATAAATTAATCTCCAAGGATTTAGATTGCCAGCTTATATACATTTTGCAAGGCATTAACCATTTTGCTGAAAGACGCTGACTTCTGTGTAGGCTATGAGCACATCCGTGCTGTCAATCTAGCCCCAGGAACTTGCATTTTTTTTAAGGCGATTAAATCAGAACATTTCATTCCAAGCAAAAGTTGAACTGACATCCATTCCAAGTGGGAGTGTGTTACGTGTGTTGGATGGCATTATAGCTGGATGGCAGAGGAAGGGGCGGAGAACAGCCTACATAATTCTGGATTTCGTGCTCAATCTGGGATTGCCTTCAGATCTTTCAACATCTGAAGAGCTGTTCGAATGTAATCAACATTTGCACAGATGGAAATGTGGCTTCTTCTTTGAGTCTGTCAAAGCCGGCTTGTACGTTGGCTGTTTTCTAGCTGGGCCTTATGCATGTTAATATACAACTGTGTTTAGACCTGAAATGCCAATAAACTGTTAAGTTTTTGTTGTCGTAGAGACCTCATCTTCTTTCTGCAATAGAGCTTCACATTTTTTAATGGAATGCTATACATGTGTGGCTTCTTCAAGATTACTTCTAACGAGGAGGATCATTTTGCTTTCATTCAAACCAAGAGAAGGACATTTGCCCAGAAATTGGTATTAACAGAATAACAGCGTTGGAAAGGACCTTGGAGGTCTTCTAGTCCAACCCCCTGCTTGTGCAGGAAACTCTAAAGCATTTCAGACAAAGGGCTGTCCAGCCTCTTCTTGAAAAATTCTAGTGATGGAGCACTCAGAACTTCTGGAGGCAAGCTGATCTAATGATTTATTGTTTTCATTGTTTGTAAATTTCTACTTATTTCTAAGTTGGTTCTCTCCTTGATTGGTTTCCATCCATAGCTTCTGGTCCTCCCTTCTGGTGCTTTGGAGCAGGGCTTTCCAACCAGTGCTACGGGTACCACCTGTGGTACATTGGCACCTGGCAGGTGGTACGCAACCATCCTAGAAAAGTGGTAGTGGGGGAGGGGAATGAGCTGAACCGGTGGCAGCACTGCACAAGTCTGAGTGAGAGACGGCTGGAGCTGCAGGGCTGTCAGGGCTCGGCGGAAGTGCCAGGATCAGTGCTGCTTTCCAGCTGATCGGCACTTCTTCGGGGCTGTCAGGACTCAGTGGAAGCGCCAGGATCAGTGCCAGGCTCCAGCTGGAGCTCAGCGCTGATCCTGGTGCTTCTGCTGAGCCCTGAGGAAGCACCAATCAGCTGGAAAGCAGCACTGATCCTGGCGCTTCTGCTGAGCCCAGAAGAAGCGCTGATCAGCTGGCATGTTGCAGCATCTCCAGGCTCTTGTGATTTACATTCCGATGCTTGGCAACTGATTCATCTTTATGACAGTCACAGTCATGTGAAGTGAGCAAAACCTGCTGCAACCATCCAGCAGACAGGGGGAATAAAAACCAAACACCCCCCACCCCACCCCCATTGCCAATCCTCAACAGAAATACAACAATGAAAACTTCAGACAGGAGGAAGAGCACCACTGGGCAGGCAGGCAGGTGTCTTGCTCGGCTGTGGCTTGGGGGGCACTTTTTTCAGTGCCATTGCAACTTCAAACAGTCACTAAGCAAACTGTTGTAAGTCGAGGACTACCTGTACTTTATCACTTTTTTCCTTTTTTTTTTTTGGTCATCAGGTTTTTGACAGCTTGCTAGGCAACGGATGGTACTTGGATATTACCATATCCTAAAAGTGGTACAATGGGTGAAAAGGTTGAAAAGCCCTGCTTTGGAGAATAGGTTAACCCCCTCTTCTTTGTTTTCAAGGTGCCTTCCAACTCTATCATTCTGTTATTCTATTATTCTGGAGGCAAGCAGTTCCATTGGTTAATTGTTCTAACTGTCAGAAAGTTTCTCCCTAGTTCTAGGTTGCTTCTCTCCTTGATTGGTTTCCATCCGTTGCTTCTTGTCCAGGGGCTTTGGAGAATAGGTTGACCCCCATCTTCTTTACGGCAGCCCATTAGACATTGGAAGACTGCAGTTATGTCACACCTAGTCCTTCTTTTCATTAAACTAAAGCATATAAAGAACAGCTGCTGGAATTGGGTATGTCTAGTTTAACGAAGAGAAGGACGAGGGGGGGCAGGATAGCAGCCTTCCAGTATCTCAGGGGCTGCCCCAAAGAAGAGGGAGTCAAGCTATTCTCCAAGGTGCCTGAAGGCAGGACGAGAAGCAACGGATGGAAACTAATCAAGGCAAGAAGCAACCTAGAACTAAGGAGAAACTTCCTTACAGTTAGAACAATTAACCAGTGGAACAACCTGCCTCCAGAAGTGGTGAATGCTCCAACACTGGAAGTTTTTAAGAAGAGACTGGACAGCCATTTGTCCGAAATGGTATAGGGTTTCCTGCCTGAGCAGGGGGTTGGACTAGATGACCTTCAATGTCCCTTCCAACTTTATTATTATTATCAATCATCGCACAGTCAGCCAGATGTTCAGACTGGATTTGGCATTTTGTCTACCTATCGAGTCCTTACCCAGGACCTGGGATAGGCAGATGTGGATGTTTGATGGTATTACAGATATCGTCGCAGGATGGAAGCAGTTCCTAATAAAGCCGCCTTTTGCAATTGACTAATAGCGAATTTGTCAATGCCAATGGTGTTCAAGTGGTGCTCCAGTTGTTTTGGGATTGCACCCAAGGAGCCTATGACTATTGGTACTACCCTTGCTTGCTTTTGCCACAGTCTTTCTATTTCTATTTGTAGGTCTTTGTATTTTGTTATCTTCTCCAGTTCTTTCTCTTCTATTCTGCTATCTCCAGGCACTGCCACGTCCACTATCCAGACTTTTTTGTCTTTCTTATCGACAATTGTTAAGTCTGGGGTGTTATGTTGCAGGTGCTTGTCTGTTTGAATTCTGAAGTCCCAGAGCAGTTTAATTTTATCATTTTCTATGACTTTCTCTATTTTATGATCCCACCAGTTTTTGCTTACAGGCAAATGATATTTTTTGCAGATCTTCCAATGCACCATTGTTGCTACTTTGTCATGCCGCTGCTTGTAATCAGTCTGTGCAATCTTCTTGCAACAGCTTACCAAGTGGTCCACTGTTTCTTCAGCTTCTTTGCATAGGCGGCACTTACTGTCTGTTGCTGTCTTCTCAATTTTGACTTTGTATGCATTTGTCCTTAAGGCTTGGTCTTGTGCAGCCAGAATTAGTCCCTCGGTCTCTTTCTTCAATTTTCCTGCTCTTAGCCATTGCCAGGTTTTATTATTATCTGCTTTCCCAGCTATTTTTTTCATGTATTGGCCATGTAGTGCTTTGTCTTCCCATGCCTCTATTCTGTTCTTCATTTGGTCTTTCTTGTAGGCCAGTTTGGTCTCTCCAGTAGTTAGTAAGCCTTCCTGATATACTAATTTCAGTGCATCTTCATCATTGTTCTCCAGATATTCTTCCAAAGCCATTTTTTCTTCTTCAACCATCTGATGTACTTGTAGCATTCCACGCCCACCTATTTGCCTTGGTAGATAAAGTCTATCAATGTCACTGCGTGGATGAAGGGCATGATTCATTGTCATTATTTTTCTGGTCTGCCTATCCATTGCTTTTAGTTCTGCTTGAGTCCAGTCCACTATTCCAGCTGTGTACCTAATGACTGGGATTGCCCAGGTGTTGATTGCCTTTATGGTATTTCCTCCATTGAGTTTGGATTTTAAGATCTTCTTCACTCTCTTGATGTATTCACCTCTAATCTTTTTCTTGACTTCAGTGTGCTTGATGTTGTCAGCTTGAAGGATACCCAAGTATTTGTAGTACTCTTCCTCATCCAGACTCTTAATGTTATTTTCGTGGGGCATCTTGATTCCTTCAGTTTTCACTACTTTTCCTTGTTTGATAGTAAGTGTGGCACATTTGTCCAAGCCAAACTCCATAACAATATCTTGGCTATATATACGGACAGTGTTGAGCAGCGATTCTATTTCAGATGATGTTTTTCCATATAGCTTCAGGTCATCCATATAAAGGAGATGGGATAGTCTGGCAGATGTTTTTGATGTTTGATAGACATGTCCTGAGTTATTCAGTATTGTTGACAGAGGAAACAGTGCAATAACAAATAGTAATGGTGATAATGAATCTCCTTGAAATATTCCTCTCTTGATATTAACCTCTCCCAGCCTCTCACCATTGATCTGCAACTGTGTCTTCCATTGTGCCATCGATCTTTGCACAAATTTTCTGATGTTTCTACTGACTCCTGTTATTTCTAGGCACTTTATTATCCAATCATGTGGCAGAGAGTCAAATGCCTTTTTGTAGTCAATCCATGCCACATTCAGGTTGGTCTTCCTTCTCTTGCAGTTTTCCAAGATCATTTTGTCTATTAGGAGTTGATCTTTTGTTCCTCTGCTATTGGGGCGGTTTCCTTTCTGCTCAGGTGGAAAGAGATTGTTTTCAACTAGATGCTGTTGCACTGCATCAGCTACTACACCAGTTAGTAATTTGAAAGTTGTTGGTAAGCAGGTAATTGGCCTGTAGTTACCTGGTGTTGCCCCTTTTGCTGGATTTTTCATTATTAGGTAGGTTTTCCCAGTTGTTAGCCACTTTTCAATTTCTCCTCCTTGTAGTATATTGTTGAACTGCTTGGCAATGAGTGGGTGTATAACAGTTAGATGTTTCAACCAAAACCCATGCAGTTCATCTTCACCTGGTGCTGACCAATTTTTGATTTTCTTTGCTCTTTTTTCTACCATTTTTGTTGTTATTACTAGTTCTTTCATTTCAACTTCTGTTTTATTTGCATCCACTTCTTTTAACCAAGCCGCATCCTTGTTGTATTTCTTTGGGTTATCCCATATCTGCTTCCAGAACTGCACTGTTTCTTCCTTGTCAGGTACTGACTGATTCCTTGCTGTTTCTCCATTGATGGATTGGTAGAAATGTTTCTGATTGGATTGAAATTGGAGGTTCTGCCTATAGTTTGCAATTCGAGCTTCATATCTACTGATTTTCCTGATTTCCAACTTTATTATTATTATTATTATTATTATTATTATTATTATTATTATTATTATTATTATCAACAGTACTAGCACTGATGAGGTTAATTTGGGAGTGAAACATCTGCATAAAAACAAGAACCCCAGAAATTATTAAATATTTGCCAGACACATTAATCTCACCCTTAGTCAGGGGTATCAAACCGGTGGCCCATAGGCCTGATGCTTCACACACAGGCCACACCCACACCACAAAAGCAAAAAAGCCTGTCATGATACATCACAATACGTCAGGTGACACGATCGAGTTTGACACCAGTGCTCTTAGGGACCAAGAGAAGCCTTAAAACTAATTATCTGGCGATCCATTCTAAATATCTTTATTTTGGGTGCACGTTCTTTCACCTCATCCCCATGAGTCCGTTTGCCACGTCCCAGTGTCAAGATCACGTTTACATCCAAAAGAGACCTGCCGTTAGAGGTGATCCGATTTGTAAAAAAAATCAGACTGTTTAATGATGTACACAAATAAATTGTACGAATTTGGGGCAAGCCAAGCAGGAACCTGGAATCATGATTCATCCGGCTCTGGAAAGCAAATTCTTATTTGTGTCCCTGCTCCCTAGAGAGGAGAGAAAAATCCATAGATCTAAGCAATTTATTTTCCACAGGGGGAAATAATTTTCTTACGATGGCTGGTGGGGGATGTCAAAGATGATAACGTATCAATAATAAATAAAACAAGTACGAAGAAGATGAAATATTTAGAAGTGTTAAAGGATGCAGCAGTAGTCCAGAAATAGTTGGAAATTTCTAACCTGGGAAGGGAAATCAAACATCCTTTTCCCCCTCTTTGGGGGAGCTCCATCAAAGCTGAGAACTGAATCACTACAAATAAAATAAGCTGTGAAATTATGGACTCCTTTAGGTCCAGCATCAGAAATAGTCAGAAATCAGAGTTGAGCGTCAAACCAGAGGGAAGGATGAGAAACAATGGTTGGGAACTGATCAAAGAGAGAAGCAAGCTGGAATTAAGGAGGAACTTCCTAACAGTGAGGACAGTTGACTAGTGGAACAGCTGGCCTCCAGAAATTGTGGGCGCTCCATTACTGGAGGTCTTTAAGAAGAGATTGGACAACCATTTGTCTGAAATAGTATAGGATCACCTGCCTGAGCAGGGGGCTGGACTAGAATACCTCCATGGTCTATTCTATTCTATTCTATTCTATTCTATTCTATTCTATTCTATTCTATTCTATTCTATTCTATTCTATTCTATTCTATTCTAGCGTGCCTGGCTGAGGAATTCTGGGAGTTGAAGTCCCCAAGTCATAAAAGGGACAAGTTTGAAGACCCCTGAGATAGGTGGACATAAATGGCAAATCCAGTCTAAACATCTGGCTGACCACATGCCTACCGTGATAGTAATAATAATTGTTGCAGTAATTTGAACCTTCCATGAATAGAATAGAATAGAATAGAATAGAATAGAATAGAATAGAATAGAATAGAATAGAATGGAATGGAATGGAATGGAATGGAATGGAATAGAAAATATGGAATGGAATAGAATAGAATAGAATAGAATAGAATAGAATAGAATAGAATAGAATAGAATAGAATAGAATAGAATAGAATAGAATAGAATAGAATAATAAGCTTCTATTAGAATAATAGAAGCTTATTATTCTAATAATAGAATAATAAGACTCCATTCATGTCTTCTTCTCTATAGAGATTCTAAGTCATCCAGATCAGGGTTTTCCCAAAGCTGCTTTTGGACTTTATTTTTTTCTTGAAGTTTTTCTATGTTCTACCTTTTAAAAAGTAAAAAAATAGCCTACTTCTCCATTTTTGGAAGACCGGGAAGAATTGGAAAGCAATGCCAGATGAGCTAGGAGGGGCCTCCTTAATCATTCATTCATTCATTCATTCATTCATTCATTCATTCATTCATTCATTCATTCATTCAATTAATCAATTCCATTACCTGCTTCTTGAATTTCTTGATCCAGCGTGGCTGTCACTGCATTACAATAGTCTGTTCGATTGAAATGCTGAGGATTGTCAGATTCTCCCCCGCCTCCTTCAGTCACTTAATTGCTTGAATTTTGTACGGTTCGGGAGAGGAGAAAGTCTGTTCTGTTTTGTTCACTTTACAATATGTAGTGATCCAGGTTGGCCCTCTTGAACCAACCTCTCAACTGAAAGTATTATTCACCTTTCTTTGCAAACTGCAATGCACTTTTCCACCCAATGTTCAAAGGGAAAGTATGCAAGAAAGTAAAATTTGCATTGAATCTGTATTTTCGCTCTCTGTTTCTTTTTTTAATCTGATTCTCTTTTTGTCTTTCTTTTTCTTTCTTTCTCTTTCCCTTTTCCTTTCTCTCTTTCTCTATTCTCTCTCTCTCTCTCTCTCTTTCTTTCCTTTCTTTCCTTTCTTTCCTTCCTTCCTTCCTTCCTTTCTTTCTTTCTTTCTTTCTTTCTTTCTTTCTTTCTTTCTTTCTTTCTTTCTTTCTTTCTTTCTTTATTTCTTTCTTTCCTTCTTTCTTTCTTTCTTCCTCTTCCTCTTCCTTTTCCTCTTCCTCTCTCTCTCTTTCTCTTTCTCTCTTTCTTCCTCTCACTCATTCTCTCTCTTCCCTTTTCTCTCTCTTTCTTTCTTTTTTTCTCTGCCTCTGCCTTTGTCTCTCTCTGTGTGTGTCATTTTGCGTGTCTCTTTTCCAAGCAGGTTGAAAACTGTATTGCATTTACCTTAAGGAAAACCACTGTCCAAAGAAGCCTGCATTAAGACATATCCATTCAAAACATCGTGGGAAGAGACATGCAATACATCTCCATGCCCCATACAAATAGATCAAATACATTCAGCTGAAGTCTTGGTTTCTCTGTATGAATTTTGAGATTTTGGGAAGAGGGGACAAAACCTGAAAGGGAAGAGCAAGCAGTGTGGAGCAAAACCAGACTTGAAGACACCAAGCAAGATAAATTCAGCAGGTGCACCACTCTGTCTCATCAGGGTTGAACTGTGGCTCCTTGGTGCTCTCTGATGATGCTCTGCCCTGATGATGTTACCTAGCGGGGTAATGAAATGTTTACCAGAAAACCACCAAAACTGGAGAGCACCACATACTCCACAGTCCTCCTCCTCCTCCTCCTCCTTCTGCATCTCTCTACAAACCTCACTAACACTGATAATGTTACCTAGTTGGGTAATGAAATGTCTGCAAGAAAACAACCAAGCTCAGAGAGCATCAAGGACCCCACAGTTGTCTTCCTCCTCTTCCTCTTCCTCTTCTTCTTCTCCTCCTCTTCCTCCTCCCCACAAACTCCATTCCCTTCTAGCACTGAGGATGTTATCTAGTTTGGGTAATGAAACATCTGCAAGAAAACAAGCAAGCTCAGAGAGCATCAAGGACCCCACAGTAGTCTTCCTCTCCTTCTTCTTCTTCTTCTTCTTCTTCTTCTTCTTCTTCTTCTTCTTCTTCTTCTTCTTCTTCTTCTTCTTCTTCTTCTTCTTCTTCTTCTTCTTCTTCTTCTTCTTCTTCTTCTTCTTCTCCTTCTCCTTCTCCTCCTCCTCCTCCTCCTCCTCCTCCTCCTCCTCCTCCTCCTCCTCCTCCTCCTCCTCCTCCTCCTCCTCCTCCTCCTCCTTCTCCTTCTCCTTCTCCTTCTCCTTCTCCTTCTCCTTCTCCTTCTCCTTCTCCTTCTCCTTCTTCTTCTTCTTCTTCTTCTTCTTCTTCTTCTTCTTCTTCTTCTTCTTCTTCTTCTTCTTCTTCTTCTTCTTCTTCTTCTTCTTCTTCTTCTTCTTCTTCTTTCTCCTCCTCCTCCTCCTCCCCACAAACCCCATTCCCTTCTAGCACTGAGGATGTTAACTGGTTTGGGTAATGAAATGTCTGCAAGAAAACCACCACGTTCAGAGAGCACCCAGGTCCCCATAAGAGTCAAAGTGTAGGACACATCTGAAATGGAAAAGAGCAAGAGTTTCTGACGGATGACCTTCATTTGATCGAGCAAATGTGGGTGGGTTGTTCTTTTCTTTTTAAACGACCTTCTTCTATGTTCAGCAAGGCAGGATATAAACACCCCCCCCCCCAATTTCCTATACCTATGAAAGTCGCATGTCGAAGAGGAAAGCTCGGATGAAGCTCTCCAGGGTTTGATTTCACATCGACCACCGGCAGCGAGACGGGAAGACTTTGATCGACTGCAATCCGAGCAAGTTACAGGAACGAAGCCCTCGATAAATAATGCAGAAATGATTCTGTTCAACTAGCGCTGCAATTAAAAGCTGATATTCCATCTTTTCTTGCTGAGAAGTCAAAAAGATCGTCTACTCTTTGGTCGAAGAGGTAAGGGGGTTTTTTTTTTGGTACTTGGGAAGAAAAGGTGGAACTTCAGTAAGTCTCAGGCTTCTTTGCTTTCTTCTTCTGAGAAGTCATAAAAGACAGAAGAGGTAGCCGAGCTCAGTGGAAAACTTTAGCTTAATTCTGTATCTCTCCTTAAAAAAGGATGTTACGTATAACCTAGAATAGTGGCGGCGAACCTGTGGCACGTGTGCCAGAGGCGGCACTCAGAGCCCTCTCTGTTGGCACGCGCACCACTGCGGCCAGCAGCAGGTCCATGAGGCCACCACTGCCACCCAGAGCAGGAGCCCCACCCAACACAAAGGAGGCGAAGCAGCCAACTAGCAAGCTTGGGTGGAGGTAGTAGAGCAGAGGTCACCAACCATTGTCGATTGGTGGAAGAAAAAGGAGGGGGAAGCATTTTACATGCGTACATGCATGCACGGAGCCGCGAGCATGCACGTGCTGCAAATGGGGCAGGGCTAAGTGCCTGCGTGATACTCACTAGCCCTGCCCCGTTCTTGTGTGGTGTAGCACCTTGCATCTGTAGCACGGCGGTGGCCATTTTTGCGCCTTGCAGCACGGTGGCCCGATTTTGCACCTCCCTGCTTCCCCCCCCCCCCCGAGGGCACCACAATGCTGATGCAGCCCTGGCACTTTGCGATAAATAAGTGGAATTTGGGTTGCGGTTTGGGCACTCGGTCTCTAAAAGGTTCGCCATCACTGGCCTAGAATCATAGGTCTGGAAGAGACTTCAGAGGTCTTCTAGTCTAACCCCCTGCTCAAGGCAGGGGACCTTATACCACCCTGATTACCTCATGACCCAACTAGGTAATATCATTGGTGCTAAAGAGGGGTAAGGTTTGCTCTCTGTTTATATAGGAGCCACGTATTGTTGTTAAGACATTAATCCTTATTTCACTCTGAGCAGTCCTCTGATAGGGCAAGAAACTTGTATGTAAACAAAGAGCAAATTCCATGCCCTTCTAGCACTGATGATGTAACCTAGATGGGCAATGAAACATCTGAAGAAAACAACCAAGGTCACAGAGCATCAAGGAGTCCATAGGCGGCCTCCTCCTCTTTCCTTCCTCTTCCTCCTTCTCCTTCCTCCTCCTCCTCTTCCTCCTTCCTCCTCCTTCCTCCTTCCTCCTCCTTCCTCCTCCTCCTCCTTCCTCCTGCTCGTCGTCCTCCTTCTCCTTCCTCCTCCTTCCTCCTCCCTCCTCCTCC
>CM077920.1:5158667-5173667 GCA_039797435.1 Crotalus adamanteus | reverse complement strand
GAATGTATAAAGGGGCTTCAAATCTATGTTGGAAACGTAAACAAGCAGAAATGACATTTTACCAGGCTTTGTGTAAACATTCTAGATTCAAATACAGACACCGATTCAGAGGACTTTAAAGTTTAAAATACAGGCAGTCCTCAACTTACGACCACAATCAAGGCCAAAATTCCCATAACTAAACAAGACAGTTGTCAGTTTTGCCCCATTTTATAACCATTCTTGTCACAGTTGTTAAGTGAACTACTGCAGTTGTTAAGCTAGAATAGAATAGAATAGAATAGAATAGAATAGAATAGAATAGAATAGAATAGAATAGAATAGAATAGAATAGAAAATATGGAATGGAATAGAATGGAATGGAATAGAATAGAATAGAATAGAATAGAATAGAATAGAATAGAATAGAATAGAATAGAATAGAATAGAATAGAATAGAAAATATGGAATGGAATGGAATGGAATAGAATAGAATAGAATAGAATAGAATAGAATAGAATAGAATAGAATAGAATAGAATAGAATAGAATAGAAAATATGGAATGGAATGGAATGGAATAGAATAGAATAGAATAGAACAGAACAGAACAGAACAGAATAGAATAGAATAGAAAACATGGAATAGAATAGAATAGAATAGAATAGAATAGAATAGAATAGAATAGAATAGAATAGAATAGAATAGAATAGAATAGAAAATATGGAATGGAATGGAATGGAATGGAATGGAATGGAATAGAATAGAATAGAATAGAATAGAATAGAATAGAATAGAATAGAATAGAATAGAATAGAATAGAATAGAAAATATGGAATGGAATGGAATAGAATAGAATAGAATAGAATAGAATAGAATAGAATAGAATAGAATAGAGCAATTTGTGTTGGACCCATGAACAATACCCCAATCAAAGAACTACCAGCTCAGACAAACAGTCAAACAATGGGTAATTGTTCTGACTGTTAGGAAATATCTTCTTAGTTCTAGATTGCTTCTCTCCTTGATTGGTTTACATCCATTGCTTCTTGTCCTGCCTTCTGATGCTTTGGAATATAGGTTGCCCCCCTCTTCTTTGTGGGAGCCCCTCAAGTATTGAAACACTGCTATCACGTCACCCTTAGTGCTTTTCTCTAGACTAGCCATACCCAATTCCTACAACCAGAACTGGACACAGTATTCCAAGTGTGGTCTTATCAAGGCAGTAGATACTGACCCCTTCTCCTTTTTCTGATTTCTCCTTTGCTGTTTCTTCTTCTTCCGAGACTTTTCTTCGCCAAGGTCACCTTCTCCAGATCTGCTTAAGTGGTGGTACTGAGAAAGCTATTTGTGGCCTGAGGCCATCAAGATTTTTTCTTCTCTTCCTTGGAGACAAGGAGACCTGTTGGTGAAATTATGCTTTCAATAACAAAAGCGGCTAGCAGGTTTTTTATTATGCTAGTAGCATGGCCCTTGGTGAAGTAACAAGGATTGTAGAGGCAACCTGCTTTTAATTAGCTTGGCAATCTGCCCTTTAATAAGGAAGATGAGAAAAACACGAGTAGAATTTACAGAAAAAAAAATTGTGCTGTTTTACAAATTGGGGGGGGGGGAACCTATGACAGTAGGACTGTTTGACATAAGAACCCTCCCCAAAGCTTTCTGACCCTGTGGTTTAAAATTGGCGATGTGGACCCTCCTTCTTTTGAATTAAGGAAAGGCACAAAAATGTAGCCCACATTTTATAAAAATTGAGAGCGTATACCTGCACGTCTACAAGAAACGTCCCAGTTCCTTGTTGAAAGAAAAATCAGGTCCAGTTCCAAGCTGGGAATAAAATGGAGGCTGCTTTTGAAAGAAGGTTTCTGTTTATTGTTGAGCAGAACCGGCAACAGCATGCAGTTCTGGGACAGCTGACCAAATGGCTGAGTGAGCAGATGGATTTTTAGAGGTTGATTCTGATTGAGATGCTCCAGGGCGTTGTGCAATGTAGTGAGCCTTGTGCCTTTTGCTATTCCAATGGTGATGGGTTAATCCTGTTATATCCTAAACATCATATCTTGTCCTTAGAATTTGGGTGGGGGAATGTAAATTCTTAATGCCCTCAGCTGTGGGGGGCTGAAGGCATTTTGTTTATAAATAGATTAGCCCCAGTCTTTCTTAATAGGTATAAAATATCCATCTCTAAAGAGGTTTCTGCTTGGGGCTATTAAGACTGGGGCTGCTTGATGCCTTTGTTAAGATTTTTCTCCATTTCTCCTTTGGGGAAATATAATACTCTGCCTCTTTTTAGTATTAAAAATAAAGAATATTTTAATCTGGGGAGGGGGCTTCCTATAGCCTTTTAAAAAAAACTGGGAAAAAAAAACTGAAGATCTTATATCATTCATGGCACATCAGTCAGGTTAAGTGATCTTTTTCAATACTATTTCCCTAGTTGACTTTGGGCCAATCATCAGGAGTCTGTGAATTCTAGTCCCGTCTTAGGCATGAAGGCCATCTGGGTGCCTTTCGGCCAGTCATGAGGAGACTGTGAGTTCTAGTCCCACCTTAGGCATGAAAGCCAACTGGGTGCCTTTGGGCCAATCATGAGGAGACTGTGAGTTCTAGTCCCGCCTTAGGCATGAAAGTCGACTGGGTGACTTTGGGCCAATCACGAGGAGACTGTGAGTTCTAGTCCCACCTTAGGCGTGAAAGTCGACTGGGTGACTTTGGGCTAATCACGAGGAAACTGTGAGTTCTATTCCCGCCTTAGGCATGAAAGTCGACTGAGTGACTTTGGGCCAATCACGAGGAGACTGTGAGTTCTACTCTGGCTTTACACAAGAAGACTCTCTGAGCCCAACCCACCTCCCAGGGTTGTTATTATGGGTAAAATAGGAGGAGGAAGGAGTATTAGGTATGTTCACCACCTTGAATGACTTATCAAGGAATAAAGGCAAGAGAAATAAAAAATTCTCATAAATAAAAACAAATTCTGTCTGACTCTGAAAGGTCTCTCAGAGCAAGGGGTGGGGAACTATGGTCCCTTTGGGATTTGTGGACTTCAGTTCCCAGAATTCCTGAGCCACCCACCATTGTGGCTCAGGAATTCTGGGAGTTGAAGTCCACGGGTCATAACAGGGCCAAAGTTCTTTATCCTTTTCTTAGAGAGAGAAGAGGATAAACACGAGGGAAGTGAGTTCATTTCTACTACACGCCAAGTCTGTCCTCTCTCTTAATGCCATCCAACATTACCTCATAAGCAACCTAGGAGATAGTTAGGTGAACCCTGGTGATTGCCTGTCAGATAAGATACTTTGGACTGAGGTGGCTACTTCCATCCTCTTGCATTTGATGAACTAGTCTAAGGAAAAGAAGAAATAGGGGAGACACAATAGCAGTGTTCCAGTATCTGAGGGGCTGCCACAAGGCAGAAGGGGCCAGGTTCTCCCTTTCTCCTTCTGCTTTTCCTTCTCCTTTCCCTTCTGCTTCTTCTCCTTCTCCTCTCCTCCCTCCTCCTCCTCCTTCTCCTCCTCCTCTACCCTTTCTCCTCTTTCTCCTTGCCCTCTTCCTTCTTCTCTTTCTCTCCCTCCTCCTCCTTCCTTTCTCCTTCTCCTCTCCTCCCTCCTCCTCCTTCCCATCCTCCTCCTCCCTTTCTCCTTCTTCCTCCTTTCCCTTCTGCTTCTTCTCCCCTCCTCCCCTCCTCCTTCTCCCTCCTTCTCCTCTCCCCTCTTCCTCCTCCTCCTCCTCCTCCTCCCTTTCTCCTCTTTCTCCTTTCCTTTCTGCTTCTTCTCCACTCCTCCCCTCCTCCTCCTCCTTCTCCTTCCTTTCTCCTCTTTCTCCTTCTGCTTCTTCTCCACTCCTCCCCTCCTCCTCCTCTCTCCTTTTCCTTCTGCTTCTTCTCTACTCTTCCCCTCCTCCTTCTTCTCCTCCCTTTCTCCTCCTCTCCTCCCCTCGTCCTCCTCCTCTCTTTCTCCTGTTTCTCCTTTTCCTTCTGCTTCTTCTCCCCTCCTCCTCCTCCTCCTTTCTCCTTCTCCTCTCCTCCCCTCTTCCTCCTCCTCTTCCTCTCTTTCTCCTTTCCCTTCTGCTTTTTCTCTACTTCTCCCCTCCTCCTCCCTTTCTCCTCTTTCTCCTTTCCCTTCTGCTTCTTCTCCACTCCTGCCCTTCTCCTCCCTTTCTCCTTCTCCTCTCCCCTTGTCCTCCTCCCTTTCTCCTCTTTCTCCTTTCCCTTCTGCTCCCCCCCTTCTCCTCCCCTCTCCTCCTCCTCCTCTCCTTCCTTTCTCTTTCTCCTTTCCCTTCTGCTTCTTCTCCTCTCCTCCCCTCCTTCTTCTCCCCTCCCCTCCCCCCTCCTCGTCCTCCTCTCCTCCCTTTCTCCTTCTCTTTCTCCTTTCCCTTCTGCTTCTTCTCCACTCCTGCCCCTCTCCTCCCTTTCTCCTTCTCCTCTCCCCTTGTCCTCCTCCTCCTCCCTTTCTCCTTCTTTCCCTTCTGCTTCTTCTCCTGTCCTCCTCTCCTTCTTCTCCCCTCCCCTCCCCCTCCTCGTCCTCCTCTCCTCCCTTTCTCCTTCTCTTTCTCCTTTCCCTTCTGCTTCTTCTCCACTCCTGCCCCTCTCCTCCCTTTCTCCTCCTTTCCCTTCTGCTCCCCTCCTTTTCCTCCCCTCTCCTCCTCCTCCTCTTCTTCCTTTCTCTTTCTCCTTTCCCTTCTGCTTCTTCTCCTGCTCCTCTCTTCCTCCTCCTGCTCCTCCTGCTCCTCCTCTTCTTCCTTTTTCTGAAATCTTTTCCTTCTGTCCTCACAACTTCCCTATTCAGAGCATTAACCGGGCTTTCTAAAGGGGGGAATTTTTCCAAAAAGACCCCAAACAAGATGTTGAAGGGGGAAAACACTCTGGCCTTTCCTGTCCCCCCCCCCCTTCCACCGTTGCCTTGGGGACAAAATGCCTCCATCAGATGGCAGTCTTACAGAAATAATGTCCTCACAGTGATTGCTCTTTGCCTCTGTGTATGTGTGAGGGTTTGTGTGCGGGCTGTGTGCATTTGATATTTGCTTGCGACAAACACAGCCTTACATTGGCTATATAGTGCTTGGCTATATTTAGCGGGAGCTATTGATTTTATCTGATTTTTTTTAAAAAGAAAAACACCTCAGAAGAGTGGGCAGAATTGATTTTGGGCTGCCTCTAGGATTGGTTTAAGTCCAGGATGTATTCTGGGAACAGGCAAGTCCCCCATGTTCTGGACCTCACATGGGACACACAAACACACACACACACTGCCCATTGTCCAGAACAGAACAGACTAACAGAGTTGGAAGGGACCTTGGAGGTCATCTAGCCCAACCCCCTGCTCAGGCAGGAAACCCTACACCATTCCAGACAAATGGTTGTCCAATCTCTTCTTTAAAAGCCTCCAGTGATGTAGCACCCACCACTTCTGGAGGCAGGTTGTTCCGCTGGTTAATTGTCCTCACTGTCAGGAAGTTTCTCCTTAGTTCTAGGTTGCTTCTCTCCTTGGTTAGTTTCCATCCGTTGCTTCTTGTCCTGCCTTCAGGCGCTTTGGGGAATAGCTTGACTCCCTCTTCTTTGGAGCAGCCCCTCAGATATTGGAAGACTGCTATCATGTTACCTACTCCTAGTCCTTATATAATAATAATAATAATAATAATAATAATAATAATAATAATAAAAATGATGATGATAATAATAACAACAACAATAACAACAACAACAACAATAATAATAATAATAATAATAATAATAATAATAATAATAATAATAATAATAATCCCCCAGTGAGACACTACCTTGACGTGGTTGTGGGGCTTGTGTACTCTGAGGAAGATGAGAGCTATGCCAGAGGTTCAACCATACTGGACAGGTCTCATCAGAGGAGTCAGACAAAGAGTGTCTCTCCCATAAAAAATATGGTGAGACGTAAATTGCAGAATGCCATACCGGCTCGGACGTCACCCGGGTTAACAAGGTCCGCACTAGATATTGGAGCTCCTGGATATCTGGTGAAAAATGGGTTACAGGACTCAGGACTGTTGGCTGAGCAACCAGGGCCAGCAGCTGCAGAACTACTGGAAGAAAAGGTGTTTACCCGTCGCAGATACACAGTGATGGAAAAGAAAGAAATAATGATCTGTTACTACAGATCAAGTCCAACAAGAAGAGGATATCTAAAACGAATGCACCAGTTCTGGAAAGAACAACATCCAGAATCAGAAATAACAGAACAGAGACTAGCAGATCAACGCCGATTTATAACACGAAATAAAATATTCACAGAAACAGAATTGGACGAACTGCAAAGGTTTACCCAGGGCAAAGAAATCAAAGCCTTACCAGAAGTAGTTCAGAATGTAGAGGCAAACCAGGAGGAGTTGGCAATGAAGGAATCTAGCAGAGATATACAACTGTTCTCATTTGGAAACCAGGCACCTCTACCTCAGGAAGAACAAAACCCTCTAACTAAAGAAATAAAAGAATTGAAACAAAGAATAACTGAGCATCTAGAACAGCACAAAAACAACAGAATAAGGCTACCTGCATTGAAGCTTGTTCCAAAGAAACAGCTAGCACAAGCATTAAAAGATGCAAATATTGCAATATCAAGTATAAGCACCAATTCACTGCAAGAAACAAACCAACTAATGTACAGCACAGCTGCAGGTATAACAGAATACCTGGGATGCAAAATCAACAAAAAAGAAAAACAAACAAACAGTGCACCAGAAAAATGGAAGGTTAGACTAGAAAATAAGATCAGCAAGTTAAGATCACATGCAAGCAAGCTAGAACAGATGAAAGAAAAGAAGCTGAAGAACAAGAAGACCAAAGAATACCTAATCAAGAAATACCACTTAGAAACAAGGAAGATCAAGGAAGCACTGGAAATAATAAAGCAACAAATAACAGCTATAGCCAGGAAAATCAGTAGATATGAAGCTCGAATTGCAAACTATAGGCAGAACCTCCAATTTCAATCCAATCAGAAACGTTTCTACCAATCCATCAATGGAGAAATTGCAAGGAATCAGTCAGTACCTGACAAGGAAGAAACAGTGCAGTTCTGGAAGCAGATATGGGATAACCCAAAGAAATACAACAAGGATGCGGCTTGGTTAAAAGAGGTGGAGGCAAATAAAACAGAAGTTGAAATGAAAGAACTAGTAATAACAACAAAAACGGTAGAAAAAAGAGCAAAGAAAATCAAAAATTGGTCAGCACCAGGTGAAGATGAACTGCATGGGTTTTGGGTTGAAACATCTAACTGTTATACACCCACTCATTGCCAAGCAGTTCAACAATATACTACAAGGAGGAGAAATTGAAAAATGGCTAACAACTGGGAAAACCTACCTAATAATGAAAAATCAAGCAAAAGGGGCAACACCAGGCAACTACAGGCCAATTACCTGCTTACCAACAACTTTCAAATTACTAATTGGTGTAGTAGCTGATGCAGTGCAACAGCATCTAGTGGAAAACAATCTCTTTCCACCTGAGCAGAAAGGAAACCGCCCCAATAGCAGAGGAACAAAGATCAACTCATAATAGACAAAATGATCTTGGAAAACTGCAAGAGAAGGAAGACCAACCTGAATGTGGCATGGATTGACTACAAAAAGGCATTTGACTCTCTGCCACATGATTGGATAATAAAGTGCCTAGAAATAACAGGAGTCAGTAGAAACATCAGAAAATTTGTGCAAAGATCGATGGCACAATGGAAGACACAGTTGCAGATCAATGGTGAGAGGCTGGGAGAGGTTAATATCAAGAGAGGAATATTTCAAGGAGATTCATTATCACCATTACTATTTGTTATTGCACTGTTTCCTCTGTCAACAATACTGAATAACTCAGGACATGGCTATCAAACATCAAAAACATCTGCCAGACTATCCCACCTCCTTTATATGGATGATCTGAAGCTGTATGGAAAAACATCATCTGAAATAGAATCGCTGCTCAACACTGTCTGTATATATAGCCAAGATATTGTAATGGAGTTTGGCTTGGACAAATGTGCCACACTTACTATCAAACAAGGAAAAATAATGAAAACTGAAGGAATCAAGATGCCCCACAAAAATAACATTAAGAGTCTGGATGAGGAAGAGTACTACAAATACTTGGGTATCCTTCAAGCTGACAACATCAAGCACACTGAAGTCAAGTAAAAGATTAGAGGTGAATACATCAAGAGAGTGAAGAAGATCTTAAAATCCAAACTCAATGGAGGAAATACCATAAAGGCAATCAACACCTGGGCAATGCCAGTCATTAGGTACACAGCTGGAATAGTGGACTGGACTCAAGCAGAACTAAAAGCAATGGATAGGCAGACCAGAAAAAATAATGACAATGAATCATGCCCTTCATCCACGCAGTGACATTGATAGACTTTATCTACCAAGGCAAATAGGTGGGCGTGAATGCTACAAGTACATCAGATGGTTGAAGAAGAAAAAATGGCTTTGGAAGAATATCTGAAGAACAATGATGAAGATGCACTGAAATTAGTATATCAGGAAGGCTTACTAACCACTGGAGAGACCAAACTGGCCTACAAGAAAGACCAAATGAAGAACAGAATAGAGGCATGGGAAGACAAAGCACTACATGGCCAATACATCAAAAAAATAGCTGGGAAAGCAGATAATAACAAGACCTGGCAATGGCTAAGAGCAGGAAAATTGAAGAAGGAGACCGAGGGACTAATTCTGGCTGCACAAGACCAAGCCTTAAGGACAAATGCATACAAAAGTCAAAATTGAGAAGACAGCAACAGACAGTAAGTGCCGCCTATGCAAAGAAGCTGAAGAAACAGTGGACCACTTGGTAAGCTGTTGCAAGAAGATTGCACAAACTGATTACAAGCAGCGGCATGACAAAGTAGCAACAATGGTGCATTGGAAGATTTGCAAAAAATATCATTTGCCTGTAAGCAAAAACTGGTGGGATCATAAAATAGAGAAAGTCATAGAAAATGATAAAATTAAACTGCTCTGGGACTTCAGAATTCAAACAGACAAGCACCTGCAACATAAACACCCCAGACTTAACAATTGTCGATAAGAAAGACAAAAAAGTCTGGATAGTGGACGTGGCAGTGCCTGGAGATAGCAGAATAGAAGAGAAAGAACTGGACAGCCATTTGTCCGAAACGGTGTAGGGTTTCCTGCCCGAGCAGGGGGTTGGACTAGATGACCTCCAAGGTCCCTTCCAACTTTACTCTATTACTATTACTAAACTGGAGAAGATAACAAAATACAAAGACCTACAAATAGAAATAGAAAGACTGTGGCAAAAGCAAGCAAGGGTAGTACCAATAGTCATAGGCTCCTTCGGTGCAATCCCAAAACAACTGGAGCACCACTTGAACACAATTGGCATTGACAAATTCGCTATTAGTCAGTTGCAAAAGGCGGCCTTATTAGGAACTGCTTCCATCCTGCGACGATATCTGTAATACCATCAAACATCCACATCTGCCTATCCCAGGTCCTGGGTAAGGACTTGATAGGTAGACAAAATGCCAAATCCAGTCTGAACATCTGGCTGACTGTGCGATGATCAATAATAATAATAATAATAATAATAATAATAATAATAATAATAAAGTTGGGAAGGCCCTTAGAGGTCATCTAGTCCAACCCCCTGCTCAGGCAGGTAACCCTATACCATTTTGAACAAATGGCTGTCCAGTCTCTTCTTAAAAACTTCCAGAATTAATCAAAGATTGTATGATTAGATGGGCGCAAAATTTTGGCGAACCAGTCCTACTGGATACCTGGGAAACCATTTGGGTGAGAAATGTTAAAATTTACACAAGCACAGAATTTAAGGGAGAATTTTTACAAAATGTTTTATAGATGGCACCTTGACCCACAAAAAATGTCTTTTATGTACCCTGACCTACAGCCTAAATGCTGGAGATGTGGTTGTTTGGATGCCACCTACTATCACATCTGGTGGTCGTGTAGAAATATAAAAGCCTTTTGGATTAAGATATGGTGGAATATTCAGAGAATTTTTAGAAGGAGGGTAAATTTTACTCCACAATTATTTTTGTTAGGTATAGTTACTGATTGTGACACAAAGGAGGTTATATTGATGTTAAACTTGATTACAGCTGCAAGGCTGTTAGTAGGACAATATTGGAAGAAGGAATCTTTGCCTACTTTGCAGGAATGGTTCTTTAAAGTGTCTTATTTGGCAGAAATAGCAAAGATTTCGGCTTTCTTAAAAGAACAATCGCAAGAGAAATTTTTTGCTGTTTGGGATAAATGGATAAAGTTTATACAATTTAAATTGGATATAAAAAATATTATTTAGCTTTTTTATAATTTTTATTTTTATATACATACATATATCTTAGTTATACTCTCTTTTTTCATATAACTTTTCTATTTTTTTTAAATTAAGCCTATATTTTGCTCTGGGAAGCTCTGGGGGGGGAGGGAGTGGGTGTTTTGGGGGGGGTAGGGGGAAGGGTTGTTTTGTTTTGTTTTGTTTAGTTTCTTGTCTATGTTTGTTGTTGTATTGTTATTCTTTTGTTTTTTTTGTAAAAATTTATAAAAATTTTCAATAAAAAAAAAAAAACTTCCAGTGTTGGAGCATTTCACTGATTCTGGAGGCAGGTTGTTCCACTGTCAGGAAGTTTCTCCTTAATTCTAGGTTGCTTCTCTCCTTGATGAGTTTCCATCCGTTGCTTCTTGTCCTGCCTTCGGGTGCTTTGGAGAATAGCTTGACTCCCTCTTCTTTGGGCAGCCCCTGAGATACTGGAAGACTGCTCTCCTGTCCCCCCTCGTCCTTCTTTTCATTAAACCAGACAGACCCAATTCCTGCTACTGTTCTTCATATGTTTTAGTCTTCAGTTCCCTAATCATCTTTGTTGCCCTTCTCTGCTCTTTCTAGAATCTCAACAATTAACTGTTCTGGTTAATAATCCTCACTGTTAGGAAATATCCCCACAGCTCTGGGCTGCTAGGTTATCCAGAAAACCTTGATGATGAAAGATCACCAAAAGAAGGGGGGATTGTGACGTCTCTCAGTGCAATGTATCTTCCCCTGAAAGAAGACAAAATTAAAACTCTCTTCCTGCATTACTTATAGAAAGAGCCCTACTTTTGCAATGGCCTCCATTTGACCTAGAGATAAACAACATCTACCTGCCATTCAAAAGAGACAAACAAAAAGCTAAAAAAACACAACATCTCCTGACCAGCAATAGACATCCAGCTAAGCAGAGATTAACACCAAGCAGTAAACAATACCCCAGTCAAGGAAGTAGCAACTCAGCAAGCAGTTTAATCAAGGATCCATCAAGAATACTTTCACCAACGGAGAAAAGTATAAAGTATATTAAGAGAGAACCAACCCTACTCCCTTCTAGCACTGATGATGTTACCGACTTGGGTAATGAAAGGTCTGCAAGCAAACAATCAAGCTCAGGAGCACCAAGGACCCACAGTCCTCCCCCTCCTCTTCCTCCTCCTCCTCCTCCTCTCCACAAACCCCATTCCCTTTTAGCGCTGATGAGATTACCAGTTGGGTCATGAAAGATCTGCAAGAAAATCACCAAACTCAGACAGAGAACCAAGAGAGAACCACTATCCTCCTTCTCCTCCTCCTCCTCCTCCTCCTCCTCCTCCTCCTCCTCCTCCTCCTCCTCCACTACCTGCAAGAAAACAATCAAAGTCATAAAGCACAAGGGTCTCACTCTCCTCCTCCTCCTCCAAGTTGGGTATTACCAAGTTGGATAATGAAACATTCTGCAAGAAAACCACCAAGCTCAGAGAGCATCAAGGAAGCCACAGTCCTTCTGCTCCTGCTCCTTCTCCCCTCACTCCTCCTCCTCTCCACAAATTCCACTCCCTTCTAGCACTGATGATGTTCCCCAGTTGGGGTAATGAAACATCTGCAAGAAAACAACCAAGCTCAGAGAACACCAAGGACTCCACAGTTGTCCTCCTCCCCCTCCCCCCCTGTATCACTGATGATGTTACCTGCAAGAAAACAAGGTAGAGAGCACAAGGATCTCACTGTCCTCTTCCTCCTCCTCCTCTTCCTCCTTCTCACAAACCCATCTCCCTTCTATCAGTGATGATGTTACCTAGTTGAGTCAGGAAACATCTGCAAGGAAACATCCAAGGACCCTAAGCTCAACCCTGAACTACAAATATTCTCTTCTATTGGCTTCAGAATGAATGAATGGATGGATAGATGGATGGATGGATGGATGGATGGATGATGAATGAATCAATGAAATGAATCAATGAATGAACCAATGAATTAATGAATGAATAGAACTCTCTAGACATGGTCAAGTGCAGTGCTTTCTCTTGAGACTCTCTAGCACCCATCTTTCTTAGCAGTCTTCCTGAGCCAGATGATTAGGCTGGTGTGGTTCTGTCATATGGACCATGTGGAGCATCTTTGAAGGTGACTTCATTTATGGAACATCTGAAATGTTATCTAGAAGAGACCTTCTAGATGCCTTCCCAGCTTTCAACATTGGAGAGAATGTCAGACTTCTGTAGGCCGTGATTTTGAAACAACACCAGCTCCTTCTTCCTTCCTTCCTTCCTTCCTTCCTTCCTTCCTTCCTTCCTTCCTTCCTTCCTTCCTTCCTTCCTTCCTTCCTTCCTTCCTTCCTTCCTCCCTCCCTCCCTCCCTCCCTCCCTCCCTCCTTCTTCTTTCTTTTCTTTCTTTCTTTCTTTCTTTCTTTCTTTCTTTCTTTCTTTCTTTCTTTCTTTCTTTCTTTCTTTCTCCGCTCTTTGAATACTGCTCAAATAGCCCAGGGCTGATGTGTGTATATGTGGTGTTGGGGGGTTCTGGTGAGGAGGTAATTTCTACCCGTACATATTTTTGGCAGGTGAGGAATGAACTGTATTACTGGATGACAAATGAACCTTTCACAAATCCCTCGTACCTATAATTGCACATACAGACAAAACAATGAGTTGCTTATTAGTTCAAAGCAGAGTTGGGGGCAGCCGAGCAGAAAACAGCCACTGTGGCATTTTCTCCTGGGCTTCTGGGAGATTAGAGGGGACAGTCCTGCTTCAGCCTGGTAAATTCTTTTTTCTTTTCTTTTCTTTCTGAAATAGCAGTCAACTGTTTCCACTGCTATTCTGTAAAACCTGCGAACGGTGGGAGCTTTGGCAGCTCTTTTGATCTAGCCGGGGTTAAGTCAAGTTTGATTTGTGCCGCGCAATTACGGGAGACTTAATTTCGGAGAGAAGTGGACTTGGTTTTATTGTGCATTGCAGAAACTGGCACGATCCTGGCTGCAGGTAACCCTCGGTTAGCCCCACTCATTCAGGGACCATTCCAGAGTCTGATGGAGCTGAACGGGTGGGTGACTTAGGATGAGTGACCGCTTGTCTCAGCACCCTGTGGTCATGGGATCAAGATCCAGGGGCTGGGAGACTTCCAGTTTCTGGACCGCAGCATTGCAGCTATGCAAAGAGACTGCTCTCTTCGCCGGCTGGTTCTCCGCTGCCGGTAGACCCTTAATCGGTTCGAAAAGCCACCCTGGAGGGGCGGTTACCGTTGAGGAGGCCCTCATTGACCGTGGGAGAGTGGCAGCTTCTTTCACGACCTGAGATTGCTCCTTTGGGCCGACGGTGGAAAGATCGGCCAATAAAATGGCCGATCACTTTGCCGCTGTAACCAGAAGTCAGAAGAACATCTAAGCGCAGGAACCACTGTGGCAGAGCCGGGTGATACTAATGCTATGGAATATGAGATCCCAGGGTCTCATGCTATGGAATAAGAGATGACAGAATCCCATGCTATGGAATATGAAATCCCAGGATCTCATGCTATGGAATAAGAGATCCCAGGGTCTCATGCTATGGAATAAGAGATGACAGAATCCCATGCCATGGAATATGAGATCCCAGGATCTAATGCTACAGAATATTAATATCCCAGGGACTCATGCTATGGAATAAGAGGTCCAAGAATCTCATGCTATGGAATATGAAATCTCAGTATCTCATTCTACAGAATATAAAATCCCAGAATCTAATGCTATGGAATAGGAGACCTTGGTATCTCATGGTATGGAATAGGAGATCCCAGGATCTCATGGTATGGAATAGGAGATCCCAGGACCTCCTGCTGTGGAACATGAGATTCAAGGATCTCATGCTATGGAATATGAAATCCCAGGATCTCATTCTACAGAATATGAAACCCTAAAATCTCATGCTATGGAATATGAGACTCCAAGATTTCACAGTACAGAGTATGGGATGACAGGATCTCAAACTATGGCATATGAGATCCCAGGAGCATGGAGCATGAAATCCCAGAAATCCCATATTCCATAATGTAAGGATTACCTGTGTCTTGCTGGTAAAAAGCTCTTTCTTTCTTCTTATTTTTTTCCTTCTTTCCTTTCTTCCTCCCTCCCCTCCCCTCCCTCCCTCCCTCCCTCCCTCCCTCCTCCTTCTTCCCTCCTTTCTTTCTTTCTTTCTTTCTTTCTTTCTTTCTTTCTTTCTTTCTTTCTTTCTTTCTTTCTTTCTTTCTTTCTTTCTTTCTTTCTTTCTTTCTTCCCCCCAGTAATCTCCCTATGCAGACCCATTCTTCATCATCCCTTATGCTGAAAGTCAAAAAGCTGCTGAGACCTTGACTCTTCATATTTGCCCCCCCCCCCGTTGGAATCCTTCTCATCTTTCAAAAGTGTTCCAAGCAGTGGCATCCAGCAGAACCCTCAGCATTGTCACTTCCATCATGACATCATTATGCACAATTGCCTCATGGGCTCATCGACAATCTTTGCACAATGATGTTAAGGTACATGTGACCTCAGTTGCCCCCTTCTTCAAAACTGGGGGCAAAAAAAAATGTTTTCAATTGCTTGGGATGTCAATCTGTTATTAGCAAACATCTGTCACCTCTTTTAGGATTGTGGACAGATAACCAGATCTGCTTCTATTTCTTTCTTCGGAATGTCAGGCTCTTTTTGCAGTTTAGCAAATTGCTTCTGAAAGGCTCCAGAGTTATTTGCTAGACAGGTTGTGAC
>CM077920.1:4943445-5158567 GCA_039797435.1 Crotalus adamanteus | reverse complement strand
AACCTTGCAGCTATTATCAAATTCAACATTAAGTTAATTTCTTTGGCATCACAATCTATAATAACACCCAATAAAAATAATTGTGGAATCAATTGAATGTTCCACCAAATCTTAATCCAAAAAACTTCCCTTATTTATTCTAACTATACTCTATAAACCAAATTAACTATCTTATCTAAAACAAACATATTATTACACCAATTATTAGGGGAACTAAATTTGAAGTTGACCTCAAGCTGGGGGGAACTGTCAACACTTTAGAAAATAGACTCAAGATCCAGAAGGATCTTGACAGATTTGAACACTGGACCCTATCCAACAAAACACAGTTCAGTGGTGAGAAAAATAACCAATGCACAGGTATAGAATAGGTCAGGGGTCTCCAAAACCTGGTCCATGGACCAGTACTGGGCAGTGGCATGCCAGCAACTGATCTGCACAAACAAGCATCCATGAGATGCAGGCAGCCTCATCCATGAGATGCAGGCAGCACACACAAAACCATGCACCTCCGGTCCATGGAAAAATCTTTCTCCATGGAACCGGTCCTGGTGCCCCAAAGGTTGTGGACCTCTGGAACAGGTGGTACCTGGCTTATCAGCAGTAACTTCAAGAGGTATCTAGGTGTCATGGTGGACAATCACTTAAATATGAGCCAGCCTTGTGCTGCAGCTGCCAAAAAAGCCAACACAGTGCGAGGCTGCATTTATTTATTTATGAGACTTATATACCGCTTTAAGTGCAAGCACTCTCTAAGCGGTGTACACCAGTAAGCAATGTATATATATATATTTACATTGCCCCCAACAATCTGGGTCCTCATTTTACCTACCTCGGAAGGATGGAAGGCTGAGTCAACCTTGAGCCAGTGAGATTTGAACCGCTGACCAACCTTGAAATTAAGGAGAAAGTTCCTAACAGTGAGGACAATTAACCAATGGAACAGCTTGCCACCAGAAGTTGTGGGTGCTCCATCATTGGACGTTTTCAAGAAGAGACTGGACAGCCATTTGTCTGAAATGGTATAGGTTCTCCTGCTTGAGCAGGGGGCTGGACTAGAAGACCTCTAAGGACCCTTCCAGCTCTTTTATTCTGTAAATGAAGTGAGTTCATATTAGAGCATGGGGGAAAAAAATCCGATCTACTCCATTCCTACATATAAACCCTTCCAGTTTTGCAAATCCATTTTTTTTTTTGCAAACACAGCATCTCCAACTGCTCATTTCCTATCCCAACCCATCCCTTTAATCAGACGAGGAACTAAATCAGAGCTAGTTGTAGGCCTATCTCCAATTGTTTGCTTTGAAACAATTTCTCCATTCAAATCTTCTACTACAGCTTGCTGATTTTCTTTGCCCAGGTAAAATGGATCGTGACCCTCCCCCCCAGTTTTTCTCTAGTCGTTGGAAAATTTGATTGCCGTGCACTTGAGATCAGTTTCAGACCCTTTTGTGATTGCTAAGAGTTGGGGGGGGGGGAGGAGAAACAGGTGAGTAAAAATAAGATAACACAGTTCCTTGTTGACATGTTGTCCCAGAAAACTGGTTCTGCCTGGTCTGCAAAACCCAATCAGGTGGAGATTTGCAAAAGCTTTGTTCTGCGCAGAAGAAGGGACACAGAGAGATCACTGTGTAAAAACCACTCCTTCAATAGTACAGTTTTTTATAGATACTTCTCCATAAGCCCATCTTAAACCAACCCCTCTTAGGTCATCCAAGGACCATACCAAGGTTTGATTCATATTGCTTAGCTTGCATTTGCAATGTTCAACAGCCATCAGCATATTTGCCCCTAATTTCTAATAACATCATTAGTACATTAGCACCCTCCAGGTTCCTCTTTTCTTAATCTGTGCCTTTCACATATCTGCAAAACTTATATATTTCAGTATAATCATCTGTTCTAAATGTATATTAAGCACATCTGTTCCCTCGTCCCAAAAGTGGTTTTTCAAGAGGCAACTGGACTTTCTTGATTTAATAATAATTAAATAACAACAACAACAACAACAACAACAACAAACAACAACAATAATAATAATAATAATAATAATAATAATAATAATAATAATAATAATAATATAATAATAATAATAATAATAATATAAAAGTTGGAATGTACCTTGGAGGTCATCTAGTCCAACCCCCTGCTCAGGCAGGAAATCCTATACCATTTTGGACAAATGGCTGTCCAGTCTCTTCTTAAAAACTTCCAGTGTTGGCGCATTCACCACTTCTGGAGGCAGGTTGTTCTACTGGTTAATTGTTCTGTCAGGAAGTTTCTCCTTAGTTCTAGGTTGCTTCTCTCCTTGGTTAGTTTCCATCCGTTGCTTCTTGTCATGACTTCAGGTGCTTTGGAGAATAGCTTGACTCCCTCTTCTTTAGGGCAGCCCCTGAGGTAGTGGAAGACTGCTATCGTGTCCCTCCTCATCCTTCTCTTCATTAAATTAGACATACCCAATTCCAGCAACCATTCCTTATATGTTTTAGCCTCCAGTCCCCTGATCATCCTTGTTGCTCTTCTCTGTACTCTTTCTAGAGTCTCAACATCTTTTTTACATCATGGTGACCAAAACTGGATGCAGTATTCCAAGTGTGCCTTACCAAGGCATTGTAAAGTGGTATTAACACTTCACACGATCTTGATTTCTATCCCTCTGTTAATACAGCCTAGCACTGTGTTGGCTTTTTTGGCAGCTGCAGCACACGGCTGGCTCATACCTAAGTGATTGTCCACTAGGACTCCGAGGTCCCTCTCACAGTTGCTACTATTGAGCAAGGTAAAGACGTTTTGAAGATGTGTTTTGCTTCTCATCCAAGAAGCTTCTTCAGTTCTGACTGGATGGTGGGGGAATGGAAGGATTTATGCTCCTTGCAGACAGTTGGTCATTTGCATCCTTTTAGAGAGTCCTTAAGGCCACTTGGAGGTTTACCTGTGTCCTCGGAGTCACCTGAGTGGTGCAAATGGTGTGGAGTCTTCTTGGCTGCAGGGTGTCTTCTCCCCTGTGTCCCTTCACCGTTGAAGACGGGCACAGGCCATTGGAGATGCGTCTGTGTTGTCTGCCTCTCAAACTGAAGCACAAACGGTTCCTGCGGTCTGCAATGTTTTCTGGAAATCTGTTCTTCCTCCCTCACCATTCGAAGGGCGTCCATCCCAAATTGCATAGCCAAATGTCTGTGGAGATTCTGAGTTATCCAGGTCATGGCTGTCCAAAGGTGCTTTTTTCAGGAGGCAACTGGACTTGTTTTTCTTTGAAGATGTTTAATATCAACGCTGTTAACATTGGATGTTCTTGCTTTGACAACCTATGAAGATGCAGCCTTTTTCTTCCTTATGCTTTACTCTTAGAATTAGATGATGCTGGAATAAAGATTCTTTAAGGTAAACAATGCCTCAAAGGTCTCGGAAGAGTTTCATTTTGTCGGAACCATAACATTTGCTTCTCGATCAAGAAGCTTCTTCAGCATGGGACAACCATGAGCTGGATGACTGAGGACCTCCAGAGATATCTGTTCTCGAGGTTTCCTGTTCAGACAGTTCACTTTGTCCCACCTCTACATTTGGGGATTCTGTTTTAGCAAGCTTTTCCTGGGGATTTAGCAAGCAAAATCATTTCCATTCCTTTTTCTACAAGAATTACGAGCTAACTTCCATGCAGCAATGGCTCTATCCACATGATGGCCCAAGAGGCCAAAGTTAAGAGACAGTCTTACAAAACAGGGGTCTTCTGAACTTTACTTTACGGGCAGCTTGATCTATTCACAGAGCACAGAATCTCTCCTCCAGCTGATATTGTCTGAGCTTGGAAGCTGAACTGTGCTGGATGATTTAATGGTTGGATGAAAGAGCTCTGTGAAGAAGTACCAGGATTGTAATTTAGACGAAAAAGTTAAACAAAAGAAAGAAAAAGAAAGACGAAATCGGGAGCCTCTCCCTGTCCACAAGAAAATGACATGGAGATGTCCTTGAAATCACCAGGGTTCAAGCTTGACTTGAAGGAGGCGGCATTCTTTATCTCCACCTGAGAGAAGAATAAGCGAAGGATCAGTGGTAGATTTATGAGAATTTGGAAAAGACTGACGCTGAAGCCAGGAGTATTATTTTTAAGTTCTTCTCCCTGCAGGAAAGCAGCAACAATCCTGTCATTTTGGAAGGAGGGAACGTATTTCACCACTCAACATGCGGTGCTGGTTTTATGTCAGTGTTGAATACGGAGCTTCAAAACCATGCATCTTTGGTATTAAAACTCCCTTCCTTCCTTCCTTCCTCCCTCCCTCCCTCCCTCCCTCCCTCCCTCCCTCCCTTCCTTCCTTCCTTCTTTCCTTCCTTCCTTCCTCTCTCTTTCCTTCTTTCCTTCCTTCCTTTCTTTCTTCCTTCCCTCCCTCCCTCTTTCCTTCCTAACTTTATTTCTTTCCTTCCTTCCTTCCTTCCTTCCTTCCTTCCCAATTTTCTTTCTTTCTTTCTTTCTTTCTTTCTTTCTTTCTTCCTTCCTTTCTTTTTTTCTTTCTTTCCTTCCTTCCTTCCTTCCTTCCTTCCTTCCTTCCCTCCATCTCTTTCCCAACTTTCCTTCCCAACTTTCCTTTCCAACCTTCCTTCCTTCCTTCCTTCCTTCCTTCCTTCCTTCCTTCCTTCCTTCCTTCCTTTCTTTCTTTCTTTCTTTCTTTCTTTCTTTCTTTCTTTCTTTCTTTCTTTCTGCTGCTCAGTGCCTAGGTACCGAGAACATAGTCAAGAAAGTGCAATGTTGGTGCAACCATTCATCATACGATTTAACCTCCAGTCCCCTAATCATCTTTGTTGCTCTTCGCTGCTCACTTTCTAGAGTCTCAACATGTTTTTTCGTATCGTGGCAACCAGAACTGGATGCTGTACTCCAAGTGGTACCCTCACGACTACAGTATACTGTAAAGCAGCATTATCACTACTTGTAATCTTGAAGTCATCCCTCTGTTAATGCAACCCAGCACTGCATTGGCTTTTTTGGCAGTGGCAGCACACTGAGGGATCATATTTAAGTGGCTATCTGCTAGAACTCCTAGATTCCTCTTATGGTTACTACTTTTGACCCAAGTAACAGTGAACCAGAACACACAGTTATAGCTGATTGGTTGAAGAGTGCTAACTCTTGCCTGAGGCAATCTGTGATTGGTTGCTGTAGATGGGTAGGGGGCGTTTCCCTTTTTTCCCGCCTGTACGCTTTGCGATTTACCTCAGGATGCTCCTGTTTGCCTGACTATCTAGTTTGCTGCGTACATAGTTGTAAAATATATCTATCTGTATAAAAACTACAGGTTCTTGTCAGCGTCTCTGACTCCATTTGGAGACTTGCTGCACAATTCTCTGATATTTCTTAATTGGGCCAGTGTTTATTGTGAGGGCCCTGCAATCAATTTATTATTTTTGGACTCGGCTTAATTTGGATTCTCACCGTTCCCCACAGTGTCAAAACTATGGTGAAGTCCATCCATGGGTTGTGCAATTAAGGAGTTTTCATGATGTCTTCTGACTTCTAGTTGATGTCCATGGATGTTCTCTGCTAGATGCAGTGGAAAAAAACGACCAAGCTCAGAGACCACCAAGGACCTCACAGTTCTTTTCTTTTCTTTTTTATTATTTTTTTTTACCGTTCATAACATTTTATTAGATTATAGAATAAAATTGTTGTTGTTAGTTGCGAAGTCATGTCCGACCCATCGCGACCCCATGGACAACGTTCCTCCAGGCCTTCCTGTCCTCTACCATCTTCTGGAGTCCATTTCAGCTCACGCCTGCTGCTTCAGTAACTCCATCTAGCCACCTCATTCTCTGTCGTCCCCTTCTTCTCTTGCCCTCCATCTTTCCCAGCATTAGGCTCTTCTCCAGGGAGTCCTTTCTTCTCATTAGGTAGCCAAAGTACTTGAATTTCAACTTCAGGATCTGGCCTTCTAAAGAGCAGTCGGGGTTGATCTCCTCTAGGACTGACTGGTTTGGTCGCCTTGCAGTCCAGGGGACTTGCATGAGTCTTCTCCAGTACCATAGAATAAAATACAAAAATACAAAAGTAAATAATAGGAGATAGTGGGGAGGGGAAGGAGAAAGATAAGTCTTCACTCTTCACTTTTCCTCACAGTTCAACCCTGAGCTAAAATTTTCTCTTGTATTGGAATCCTCGTAATTTCTGCTACTTTCCACTGTATTATCACTCATTCAGAGCGCCAGGAGAGAGACCAAACAAATAGATGCTGCATGCAGAAATGGGAAAGATGTCTAATTGAAGGAATCGTCAAAGCTGGAATGAGAAGGGCTATCCATCGAATGAGGTCTTGCATCTGTGTGAATAGTTACCACTCATCTGCAAAATGGAATGAAAATTGGAATATCTCTGCATTAAGTGGTCCAATTGTCCTCTCTAAATGTGGCTGTGGCTCCCAGCTATTCGGCAAAGGATGCAATTTATCACTCCTATTTTTCCCCCCCACAACGCTATGTATTTCACTCTGTTTATTAGGCAAGAGAAGCAGCATAAAACTTTTCACCCCTCCAATTTTGCTGTTACGAATACGCTGATAATTTGAAGCGAGTAGCATAAAGGCGGAGAAGAAAAACACCATCAAGATCATTCTTGGCAACTCTTTCTGAACTAGAGTTAGGAAATAATTGCGGAACGTCAAAGAAATGACTAGCTGCTTTTGCGGACGGTACTTCAAAACACCCCGCTGAATAAAAATGACAATTCTCTTTCTTCTTGTTCAAACATTTATAAATATGGGAGTAATAGAAGCCTCCGTATAGTGCTATCAGGATTGCCTCCTCTGCCATCAGCAATGGTGCAGCAATATGGGCATTGAAGGGGGTGGATCGCTGACCCTACAGTTTAAAGGAACCTGGGGGTACATTTGGAACCCACATTCTTTGGTGAAGAATCTCTCTCTCCCTCTGCAACTCAAGTGATCTTCTGAAAGCAACTAATTACCGGTTATTCTATCTGCTATCATTTAATAAATAATGAAAGGGAGGGAAGGGAAGGGAAAAGGGAGGGAGAGAAGAGAGAGGAAGGAAGGAAGGAAGGAAGACAAATGCAAGGAATAAAGAAAGAAGGAAGGGAGAGAGGGAAAAGGAGAGAATAAGGGAAGGAAAGGGAAAAGGGAGGGAGGGAAGAGGAAGGAAGGAAAAGGAAGGAAGGAAGACAAATGGAAGAGAGAAAGAGGAAAGGGAGGGAAACAGAGGGGAAGAGAGAGAGAAAAGGAAAGAAGACATGGAAAGAAAGATGGAAAGGAGAGAAAGAGGGGAAGAGAGGGAGGGAGGGAAGGAAGAAGGGAGACAAATGGAAGAGAGAAAGATGAAAGGGAGGGAAAGAGGGGAAAGAGAGAGAGGGAGGGAGGGAAGCAAGACAAATGAAGAAAGAAAGATGGAAAGGAGGGAAAAGAGAGGGGAAGAGAGAGACAGGGAGGGAAGGAAGAAGGAAGACAAATGGAAGAGAGAAAGATGAAAGGGAGGGAAAAGAGAGGGGAAGAGAGAGAGGGAGGGAAGGAAGAAGGAAAACAAATGAAAGAAAGAAAGATGGAAAGGAGGGAAAAAGGGGGGAGAGAGAGAGGGAGGGAAGGAAAACAGATGGAAGAAAGAAAGATGGATGGAAGGAAGTAAAGGGGGAAAGTGTATGTAACTCTTCAAAGAATGCTCTTTGAATAATGGCATTAGTGTGCAGGAAAGAGGCAGAATTGTAGGAGGCATTCCATGAAGACATATCAACACACACACACACACACACACACACACACACACACCCCAAAGGGAAAAAAAAGCATTGTACAAAATCTATGGATGAATTAGCGCAAGAAAATATTAATTATTCTTGGTTTCAGTATAGGCAATTATTAGAAAGGTGGAGAATAGATCAAAAAGTGGGTTTTATTAGGGAGGATGTGAATTTGATGAAACAAATTAAAGATCAAAGTCGAACTCATATAAAAAGAGTTTATAGTGTTTTAGTGGAACTGGATTCAGAAACAGAATTAGTTAAAGATTGTATGGTTAAATGGGCTCAAAATTTTGATGAGCCGATTTTATTAGATATATGGGAGATAATCTGAGTGAGGAATGTTAAATTTACTCAGGCTCAAAATTTACAAGAAAATTTTTATAAAATGTTTTATAGGTGGCACCTTGATCCACAAAAGATGTCTCGTATGTATTCAAATGTGCAGCCTAAATGTTGGAGATGTGGTTGTTTGGATGCAACCTATTATCATATTTGGTGGTCATGTAGAAATATAAAAGCTTTCTGGATTAAGATTTGGTGGAACATTCAGAAGACTTTTAATAGAAGGATAAAATTTACACCACAATTGTTTTTGTTAGGCATTATTGTTGATTGTGATGCTAAATAAATTATTCTAATGTTGAATTTAATTACAGCGGCAAGGTTGCTGATTGGGCAATATTGGAAGAAGGACTCTTTGCCTACTTTAGAAGAATGGTTTCTTAAAGTTTCTTATTTATCTGAAATGGCAAAAATTTCGGCTTATTTGAAAGATCAATCACAAGAGAAATATATTTTGGTGTGGAAAAGATGGGTGAATTTTATACAGAATAAATTTGAGATTAGAAAATATTATTCAGCTTTTGAATAGTCTATGTTTAAGGGTAATGGTTAGAATTTGCTTTTATGTATTGGAGTTAAAGTATTTAAATTTTGTTTTTGGGATGTATGTATAATTGTTTGATGTTCATCTAAGTTGTATGTTTTTTGTTGTTTTTAACACTGTATTCAGCTCTGGGAAGCAGGGGGGCGGGGGGTGGGGGGGGCAGGAGGGGGGGAGTATTTTATTGTAAAATTTTAAAAACTTTCAATTAAAAAAAAAAGCACTGTACAGAGATAAATGTGATTACACAAAAAGCTTAGTGAAGATCTGAAAGCCCAAAGCTACGTATCAAGGACCTGGTCACAAAGAAAAGGCTGCAGAGAGGAAGCCCCGAACTGTAAAATTGTTTTCAGGAAAGCAGAAGCATAAAATGAGCTGAGCTCCAGTGAAAGCCTTACGATGGCTTCCATAGATATTGTCTTCTCTCAAAAGGAGAAGAAAAGGAACAGAGGGGCAGAGCTGCTCCGGGATGAAAGCAAAATGCGAACGGTGGCAAAGAAAAGGCAGAGCTGCTCGCAATCCTAACTTGGCCTTACCTTCACAGCCCAAATAACCGCAGGTAGTTCTCAACTTACCCCAGTTCGTTTAGGGACTGTTCAAAGTTACAACGGGATTAAAAGAAAAAAAAGGGGGGGCTCGTGACCTTTTTTTCACCGTCACGACCTTTGCAGCACCCCCCCGATCATGTGATCGCCATTGGGATGCTCGCATGTAGGACGGTCGCCGTGCCCTGGGGTCACGCGATTCCCTTTTGCGACCGTCTGACAAGTAAAGCCAATGGAGAATAAGAACAATAACAGTAACAGTAACGAGAACAAGAACAATGTTGGAAGGGACCTTGAAGGTCATCTAGTCCAACCCCCTGCTCAGGCAGGAAAACCTATAACATGTTCAGACTGGATTTGGCATTTTTATCCATCTATCACAGTGGTTCTCAACCTTTTTAATGCCGTGACTCCCAACCGGTTGTAAGTCGAGGACTACTCAACCGGTCGTAAGTCGAGGACTACTCAACTGGTGCAGCACCGTTTGCAGAATGGGACTTTTGGCGGGCTCAGCAGGGCAGAGACAGCCTGGACAATTCCTATTGGCTTTTGAAAGCCAATAGAATTAGACTCTATTCAAGAGAGTCTATTCTATTGGCTTTCAAAAGCCAATAGAATAAAAGGGAGTAGCACAGCTAAGGAAAAGGGAAAAAAAAATGGTGGACTGCATTGTTTGGCGACCCCTGTGAAATGGTCGTTCGACCCCAAATGGGGTCCTGACCCACAGGTTGAGAACCACTGATCTATCGAGTCCTCCTCAAAGACCCGGGATAGGCAGAGGTTGATGTTTGATGGTGTTAGAGCTGTAAGCTGTCCCAGGTAAAACTGACTTTTGCAATTTTTTTAATAATAATAAAGTTGGAAGGGACCTTGGAGGTCATCTAGTCCAAACCCCTGCTCAGGCAGGAAATCCTATACCATTTCAGACCAATGGCTGTCCAGTCTCTTCTTAAAAACGTCCAGTGTCGGAGCATTCACAGAGTCTCTTAACAACTGTGTTACTAACTTAACAATTTCAGCCATTCACTTCACAACTAGGGCAAACAAAAGTTTCACAATGGGTCCAAACTCAATTAACAAATGTTTCACTTAACAGAAATATGGGGATCAAATGTTGGTCATAAGTAGAGGACTACCTGTATGGAAGCTGGTGGAGCACAAGTGAAAGTTGCAATTTAGAGAAAGACGGTCAGGGGGAAGAAAAAAAAATCACATATCTCAGGACGAGATGAATTGTATCCTAAGAAGTGAACGAAGTGGTTGATGCTTTGCCAAACTATTATGTTTGCCTCCAGAAATTGTGGGCGCTGCATCGATGGAGGTTTTGAAGAAGAGACTGGACAGCCACTTGTCTGAAATGGTATAGGGCAGGGCTTTTCAACCTTTTCACCCATTGTACCACTTTTAGGATATGGCAATATCCGAGTACCACCAGTCACCTAGCAAGGTGTCAAAAACCTGATGACCCCTCTCCAAAAAAGGAAAAAAGTGATGACGTACAGGTAGTTCTCGACTTACAACATTTTGCTTAGTGACTGTTCGAAGTTACAATGGCCCTGAAAATAGTGCCCCCCAAGTCACAGCCAAGCAAGACACCTGCCTGCCCGCCCGGCGGCGCTCTTCCTCCTGTCCGAGGTTTTCATTGTTGTGAGCATTTCCGTTGAGGATTGGCAGCGGGGGTGGGGTGGGGGGGGGTTGGTTTTCATTCCCCCCCCCCGTCTGCTGGGTGGTTGCAGCAGGTTTTGGTCACTTCACATGACCCTGGGACACTGTGACCGTCATAAATATGAATCAGTGGTCAAGCATCTGCATGTAAATCACAAGAGCCTAGAGATGCTGCAACATTCCAGCTGATTGGTGCTTCTTGGCTCAGCAGAAGCGCCAGGATCAGCGCTGCTTTCCAGCTGATTGATGCTTCTTCAGGGCTCAGCAGAAGCACCAGGATCAGCGCTGAGCTCCAGCTGGAGCCTGGCACTGATCCTGGTGCTTCCGCTGAGCCCTGACAGCCCTGAAGAAGTGCTGATCCTGGTGCTTCCACTGAGCCCTGACAGCCCTGCAGCTCCAGCCATCTCTCGCACAGGCTTGTGCGGTGCTGCCACCGGTTCAGCTCATTCCCCTCCCCCGCTACCACTTTTCTAGGATGGTTGCGTACCAGCTGCCAGGTGCCAATGTACCACAGGTGGTACCCGTACCACTGGTTGAAAAGCCCTGGTATAGGGTTTCCTGCTTGAGCGAGGGGGGGAATGGACTAGATGATCTCCAAGATCCCTTCCAGCTCTATTCTGATTGATTGATTGATTGATTAATTGAACTAATCAAGGAGAGAAGCAACTTGGAATTAAGGAGAAACTTCCTGACAGTGAGGATAATTAACCAGTGGAACGACCTGCCTCCAGAAGCTGTGAATGCTCCAACACTGGAGGCTTTTAAGAAGAGACTGGACAGACATTTGTCTGTTATGGTATAGAGTCTTCTGCCTGAGTAAAGGGTTGGACTAGAAGACCTTCAAGGTCCCTTCCAACTGTGCTATTCTGTTAGACCACATAAGCAGGTTTCCAAGAGACAGTGCTTGCTCTTCATAACACAACGAAAAACCTGAGGTATTGAACTTTATCACAACAAAGCAAATTAATTCTTCCACCATTAGAAGAATTGTGCTTCTGGGTCTTGGGGCTCAGACAACAACAAACAGTGTTGGCAAAAGATGATTGTACACTTGTTTTCAGAACCGGGTTTCCCAGGGGCATTTGGGGAACCATTCTCAGAAGAAAGGACACGGGGGAAAGTGCACTTTAGTCTGATTGCTTTTGTTTTAACATCATAGTTTTACTGATTTATGTTTCCGATATCTGTTGCAAGCTACCTTGGGAATATAGATATTATTTTACCTTGAAGGGCCGATAGAAAACGATGGAAAATGTAAACTCAGAAACAAAGCATTTAACAAAGGCTCAAATACATAAATGCAATTGAGGATTTTAAAAATGTTCGTTTGTGCAGAGGGCAAGCCGTGGAAATAGACAGTTTATTTGGCAGTTTAAGACTAATTAATAGTAGAAGATGATTAGATGATACTGGCTGAGGATAAAGAATGCATTAAAATTTAAATGCTTCTCTTTCTTTCTTAGTGCTCCGTAAAAAATTGGCAGGCTTCTGTACAGACCTTTTAATATATATATTTTATTTATATATTTATTTAGAAGATGTATATTCATAAGCCCATAATACTATAAGAAAGGCTGAGTGCCAAAGAATGGAGGACTTTGAACTATGGTGCTGGAGAAGACTCCTGCGAGTCCCTTGGACTGCAAGGCGTTCAAACCGGTCAGTCCTAGAGGAGATCAACCCTGACTGCTCTTTAGAAGGCCAGATCCTGAAGTTGAAACTCAAATACTTTGGCCACCTAATGAGAAGGAAGGACTCACTGGAGAAGAGCCTGATGCTGGGAAAGATGGAGGGCAAGAGAAGAAGGGGACGACAGAGAATGAGATGGCTGGATGGAGTCACTGAAGCAGGAGGCATGAGCTTAAATGGACTCCAGAAGATGGTAGAGGACGGGAAGGCCTGAAGGAACATTGTCCATGGGGTTGCGATGGGTCAGACACGACTTCGCTACTAACAACAACAACAATATATTCACTAATTCTACCTTTTTGTGGGGTCCTTGGAGCTCTCTGGGCTTAGTTGTTTCCTTGCAAACATTTCATTACCCAACTAGATAACATCATCCATGCTAGAAGGAACTGGCATTTGCTCTCTGTTTATATTCAAGTGGCTTGTCTATAACTCTGTTATCATGTCCCCGTCCTTCTCTTCATTAAACTAGACATACCCAATTCCTGCAACTGTTCTTTGTATGTTTTGACCTCCAGCCCCCTGATCATCTTTGTTGCTCTTCTCTGCACTCTTTCTAGAGTCTCAACATCTTTTTTACATCGTGGTGACCAAAACTGGATGCAGGATTCCAAGTGTGGCCTTATCAAGGCATTACAAAGTGGTATCAACACCTCACTTCACATATATATATTCAAGACATATATAGAAGTGGGTAATTCCTTGCAAGGCTATACTAACAGAGTCTTCCAAGTCTGAAAATCCAATTATCCCCCAGTCTCCCTTACTCCCTGAGAAATTAGGGAGGGGGTCCTGTTATCCAACTACGGCTTATGCTGCCTGTTATCTATCCATCCCTTGGCAAGAAGGAACTCAGATATAAATGTTAGCGAACTTCATTAAAAGAATGTTATGGAAAACTTTAACCCAACGGCTGGTCTGATCCACGCTATCATTTATATAATGTATGTTTTGCCTATTTGGCTCCAATTATTTTGTGCACAAATTAAATAAAAGGTCTCCAGAAAGATAGATCTGCATTCATCCATGCCTGACAATTAGATGATCCTAAAATTATACCATAAAGTGTAATGATACAGCAATAGCTCCCCTTATTTAAAACTTGGCATGTGACATTCAGAAAGCTTCCTTCTACCCCCCCCCCAGAACTATTTTATAACCCTCATTTCCTGTCTCTGACTAGGATAAGAGAATAAAGTCCAGGTATCCATAGAACAACAAGGTTGGAAGAGACCCCGGGGGTCATCTAGTCCAACCCCCTGCTCAGGCAGGAAACCCTATATCAGGGGTAGGCAACCTTGGCTCTCTTATGATTTGTGGACTTCAACTCCCAGAATTCCTGAGCCAGCATGGCTCAGCTTGGAAACCTCTCCCTTTCCCCTCAGCGTGACTGGCTCAGGAATTCTGGGAGTTGAAGTCCACCAGTCATAAAAGAGCCAAGATTGCCTACCTCTGGCCTAGGCCTAGGCCGCTGTCTGACTCGTGGACTTCAACTCCCAGAATTCCTCAGCCAACCTCCATTTTGTTTGTTAGATTTAAGACAGGAATCTTCAAACTTGGCCCCTTCATGACTGGTGGACTTCAACTCCCAGAATTCCTGAGCCAGCATGGCTCAGCTTGGAAACCTCTCCCTTTCCCCTCAGCATGGCTGGCTCAGGAATTCTGTGAGTCCATGAGTCATAAAAAAGCCAAGGTTGCCCTATACTCCAGCCCTATACCATTTCAGACAAAAGGCTGTCCAGTGTCTTCTTAAAAACTTCCAGTGTTGGAGCATTCACCGCTTCTGGAGGCAGGTTGTTCCACTGGTTAATTGTTCTAACTGTCAGGAAATTTCTCCTTAGTTCCAGGTTGCTTCTCTCCTTAATTAGTTTCCATCCGTTGCTTCCTGTCCTGCCTTCAGGCGCTTTGGAGAACAGCTTCACTCCCTCTTCTTTGTGTCAACCACTGAGATATTGGAGCACTGCTATCCTAGCACCCCTCATCCTTCTCTCCTGAACTTTTACAGAATAACAGAATGACAAACTTGGAAGGGACCTTGAAGGTCTTCTAGTCCAGCCTGCTGCTCAGGCAGGAAACCCTATACCATTTCGGACAAATGGCTGTCCAGTCTCTTCTTCAAAACTTCCAGTGTTGGAGCATTCACCGCTTCTGGAGGCAGGTTGTTCCACTGGTTGATTGTTCTAACTGTCAGGAAATTTCTCCATAGTTCTAGGTTGCTTCTCTCCTTGGTTAGTTTCCATCCGTTGCTTCTTGTCCTGCCTTCAGGTGTTTTGGAGAATAGCTTTTGCAGCAAATAGAGAACAGATTCTGCAGCAAAAACGTCCAAGCTCAGAACGTCCTTTCAAAAGAAATGGGTCAAGTTGGACGAAAGTTTGCTCAACAGACCATTCAACCTGAAATAAAGAAGTCTCACAACTTTAGTGTTTTTATAATGGTGGTGGGCAGGATTGCTTCATGGTGCGGTGTTTGACTGTTAACTATGATTTATTCTTCAGATAGATCAAGGACAGCTGTCTGTACTTTGCCCAGTGGTCACATTTTACTTCAAGATTCTTTTCAACTCAGGATGATACCACTGCAGGTGATAGAACCAGATGTTTTATTCACTGACTTATATCTTGCTTTTGTCATCCTTTTATAGACAAAGAGGTGAGCGTATCTTATACTCCTTCCACTTCCTATTTTTCCCACAACAACCCTATGAGATGGGTTGGGCTGAGAGTGAGTGACTGGCCCAAAGTTACCCAATTGACTTTCATGCCGAAAGAAGGATTAGAACTCAGAAACACCTGGTGATTGATCCAAAATTACTCAACTGGCTTTCATGCCTGAGATGGGACTAGAACTCACGGTCTCCTGGTGATTGGCGCAAAATCAACCAGTTAACTTTCATGCCTAAGGCAGGACTAGATCTCATCGTTTCCTGGTGATTGGCCCAAAGTCACCCAGTCAGCTTTCGTGCCTAAGGCAGGACTAGAACTCACCATCTCCTGGTGATTGGCCCAAAGTCACCCAGTCAGCTTTCGTGCCTAAGGCGGGACTAGAACTCACTGTCTCCTGGGGATTGGCCCAAAGTCACCCAATCAACTTGCATGCCTAAGGTGGGACTAGAACTCACCGTCTCCTGGTGATTGGCCCAAAGTCTCTCAGTCAACCTTCGTGCCTAAGGTGGGACTAGAACTCACTGTCTCCTGGTGATTGGCCCAAAGTCACCCAGTCAACTTTCATGCTTAAGGCGGGACTAGAACTCACCGTCTCCTGGTGATTGGCCCAAAGTCATCCAGTCAACCTTCGTGCCTAAGGTGGGACTAGAACTCACCTTCTCCTGGTGATTGGCCCAAAGTCACCCAGCTGGTTTTTATGCCTAAGGAGGGACTAGAATTCACAGTCTCCTGGTTTCTAGCCTGCTGCCTTAACTACTACACCAGAGGTAGGCAACCTTGGCTCTTCTATGACTCGTGGACTTCAACTCCCAGAATTCCTGAGCTAGCATGGGGGAACTATGGCCACCTCATGACTCGTGGACTTCAACTCCCAGAATTCCTGAGCCAGCGTGGGGGAACTATGGCCCCTGATGACTGATGGACTTCAACTCCCAGAATTCCTGAGCCAGCATGGGGGAACTATGGCCCCCTCATGACTCGTGGACTTCAACTCCCAGAATTCCTGAGCCAGCATGGCTCAGCTTGGAAACCCCTCCCTTTCCCCTCAGCGTGGCTGGCTCAGGAATTGTGGGAGTTGAAGTCCACCAGTCATAAAAGAGCCAAGGTTACCTACCCCTGGCCTAGGCCATGACTGGTGGACTTCAACTCCCAGAATTCCTGTGCCAGTGTGGGGGAACTATGGCCCCCTCATGACTCGTGGACTTCAACTCCCAGAATTCCTGAGCCAGCCTGGCTCAGCTTGGAAACCTCTCCCTTTCCCCTCAGCATGGCTGGCTCAGGAATCCTGGGAGTTGAAGTCCACGAGTCATAAAAGAGCCAAGGTTGCCTACCCCTTCACTAGACCAACTGACTCCATTTTATTCATTCATTTCTGTTTTGGTGTGATTTATAGTCCATCTCTCAGCCCTCCTGGACCGTTTCAACATCTCTATGGTCACATGATCAAAATTCAGATGCCGGGCAACTGACTTGTGCTTATGACCGTTGTAGTGTCCCGGGGTCATGTGATCACCATTTCTGACCTCTACCAAGCAAAGTCAACGGGGAAGTCAGGTTCATCTCACAACCATGTTACTAACTTAACATTTATTACAGTGATTCGCTTAACCCCTGTGGCGAGAAAGGTTGTAAAACGGGGCAACAACTGCCATGGTCAGCAGCAAAAATTCGGGGCTCAGCTGCGGCCATTTGTCAAGGACTCCCTGTATATTCTTTTTTTTTTTTAATAAGTTTGATTAATTTTCTAATATTGCATTTACATATTTGAAAAGCAACGTGGCGGCTGAGTTATAATAATTCAATTACATACAAGTATCATTCGTACAAATCTCAAACGGCTACCCTACGCATTTACTCTCTTTTCCCCTTAATCTATGCTGTCCATATTTAGATTAATACAGTTCTTGTTCTATCAAGACTCCCTGTATATTCATGTAGCCATGCTGTCAGCTGAAATGGAAGAGATCAAGAATACCTGTTGGAAATGTAAACAAAAGCCAGGTACTCACTACCATGCCTGGTGGACATGCCCTAACGCAAAGAAATATTGGTCTAAGATTCATAGACGGCTGGAAAAGATGATGAAAATACAGGTGGTATTTAAACTGGAATTGTTTTTGCTAATTATGGTAAAGAGAATGTTTATTTAATACTACATGTTTTAACAACTGCACTAATAGTATTTGCCCAATTTTGGAAAAAATGAAAATTCACCATCTGATCAGACTATAATTACCAAAAGTTTAGAATGTGCAGAAATGGATAGATCAGCCTTAGAGACGAACGAGAAAGAAGATTCAATTTATTTTAAAACTTGGGAAATTTTTTTATCAATGGTTAGAAATACGATAGAACGAGAAAAGAGCTTGAAATTAAATAGAATAAAAGATAGGTTCTTTTACTCAGCTTTATCTTCTATGTTAATAACAGCGTTATTACTACTGATTTTAGCTACTACTGGCGATAGTTAGAATCAGTTGATATTTTATTAATTATGGTTATTTACTTAAAGGAACTGTATTTACTTATTAATTTCTAATTCGATGATTATAGTCAACTTTACTCATTATAATTGTTTGTTGTCCTTTCGGCTTTGTCCCAGTCGCTTCATTCTTTCTGGCGCTACTAGTACTAGCTTTCTGCTCTTCCCCAGTAGCATATTGGACACCTTCCGACCTGAGGGGCTCATCTTCCAGCGTCATATCTTTTTGCCTTTTAGTACTGTCCATGGGGTTTTCATGGCAAAGATACTGGAGTGGTTTGCCATTTCCTTCTCCAGTGGATCACATTTTGTCAGAACTCTCTGCTATGACCTGTCCATCTTGGGTGGCCCTGCATGGCATAGCTTATAGCGTCATTGAGTTACGCAAGCCCCTTCGCCACAACAAGGCAGTAATCCATAAAAGGGGAATGTATGCTTACTCAATATGTATATCTGGATGGTAATTTGCTTGTTAAAGCATGGGATTATTGTTGGGGGTTACCCCATTACTGTACCTCCCCTTACCCCATCCTGAATTCCTTATTCCTACCCTTTCCCATACCCGTACTCACCCTATCTTTTTCCTATCTGTATAAAATCTAATAAAATATTTATAAAAAAAACCCCCAGGAAAAATACATTATCAAAGTCCACATTTTGGACAGAGAGGACCGCTGGTTTGAAAGAAGGGCCAAAGAGAAGAACTGTGGGAAAGAAATAGGAAACTCACCTTAACTACCTTATATAAGGAAAATCTTTACAAGATGTTTTATAGATGGCACTTCCCACCCGTAAGGCTAGCCAAAATGGGTTCAAACATCTCACCCCTATGCTGGAAATGTAAAACAGCAATAGGTTCATACTACCATATGTGGTGGGAATGCCCAAAGATCCGTGAGTATTGGAACAGGACACGAAAGTGGTTGAGGGTTATATTAACACTGGAATTAGAGTTAAAACCTGAACTTCTTGTTGGGAATAATGACAGAAAAATACGACAAGGGAACAATCTACCTGCTGCTACACATCCTGACTGTAGCTATACTTGCTTTAGCGCGAAAATGGAAGAGCAAGGAAATTCCCACAGAGGAAGAGTTAATACATAAAATATTAGCATGTGCGGAAATGGACAGGCTCACAATGATATTAAAAGACAAATGTGGATCAGTTTATTATGAAACCTGGGATAAATTTTACCGCTGGAGGAATTCGAAGAGGACGGTCGGGATTAAAGATGAATGTTAAGATAGAAATATATGTTATTTTAGAATAAGTATTGTATAGAAAACTTAGATGTATATGTAGAGATGAAGAATTGATTGTAAAAAGTGGAATAATCTGATAAGAATGTATATACTGGAATGTCACGATAAATCCAATGTTTGTTTCTTTTTAACTGTATTATAAATAAAATTTGTAAAAAAAAAAAAAGAAAGAAAGAAGGGCCAAAGAGTCCACCTATGTCAAAATTGGACAGCTCTCTCTCAACAGAGGGGGAGGGATACGACATCGTCTCTCAGCAGTCTACCACACAGTCTTTTCAGCAGTTCCAAGAAGGCTCCACACCCATTTTGTATCACTCAGGTGTCCCCGAGGACACAGATAAAACCTCCAAGTGGCCTCAACGACTCACTAAAAGGATGCAAATGACCAACTGGAAGGAGCATAAATCCTTCCGTTCCCCACTATCCAGTCAGAGCTGAAGAAGCTTCTGGGATGAGAAGCGAAATGTCTTCAAAGAAAAACAAGAAAGTCCAGTGGCCTGCTGAAAAAAAAAAACACTTTTGGGCTTGAATCCAATCTTCTCCGGTAACGTAACCACGAAAACTATCAGGAGCACGGAAGAAAAGTCACCTTAAAAATTAACCCAGTCCTAGGCTGTTAACGAGAGACAAAACAGTGTTAGCATTCTTTAGAAGTTTTATGTTGGAATCAATGACCTATAAAAGCAGCTTTAATTGGGAAGGCAGAGGTCAATAATTTGCCATTACAATTCCTTTGACACCTGCTCCTTCTCTATTCTTGTACCCAGAGCGTTGGACTCCCTGCATTTTGCAATTATTGGCACATTTTGCCAGCAGTCTCATCTGAAACTAGTTAAGGAGATTGAAGTTAACAGGCTTGCAGAAATGTCAAGCAAATATTTAACCCCTTTGGTGGAGAGTGGGTGAAAATTTCACAATCTGGTTAAGGGTCTGCAGAAGGGACTAACCCAGTGGTTCTCAATCTGTGGGTCAGGACCCCATTTGGGGTCAAACGACCATTTCACGGGGGTCACCAAACAACGCAGTCCGCCATTTTTTCCCCCTTTTCCTTAGCTGTGCTACTCCCTTTTATTCTATTGGCTTTTGAAAGCCAATAGAATAGACTCTCTTGAATAGAGTCTAATTCTATTGGCTTTCAAAAGCCAATAGGAATTGTCCAGGCTGTCTCTGCCCTGCTGAGCCCGCCAAAAGTCCCATTCTGCAAACGGTGCTGCACCAGTTGAGTAGTCCTCGACTTATGACCGGTTGGGGGTCGTGGCATTAAAAAGGTTGAGAACCACTGGACTAACCCTTCCAGAAAATAGGTAAAAGTCAGCAGTACATCTATGAACTGAAACACGCATTTATACAGGATACAAAATAACAGAGCTGGGTGGGACCTTGGAGGTCTTCTAGTCCAACCCTCTGCTCAGGTAGAAGGCCGTATGCAATTTTAGACAAATGGTTGTCCAGTTTTTTCTTGAAAACTTCCAGGGATGGAGCACCCATGACTTCTGAAGGCAAGCTGTCCCACTGATTAATTGTTCTCATTGCCAGTGCTCTTCGACATCTCCATCAACCATTTGGACGAGGGGATAGATGGGGAACTCATCAAATTTGCAGACGACAACAAGCTGGCAGGAATAGCCAACATTCCAGAAGACAGGCTTAGGATACAGGAGGATCTGGACAGACTGGAACACTGGGCACTATCTAACAAAATGAAATTCAATGGTGAAAAAAGTAAGGTTCTACATTTAGGCAATAAAAACCAAATGCACAGGTATAGTATAGGGCTACGTTGCTCAATAGCAGTAGCTGTGAGAGGGACCTCGGAGTCCTGGTGGGCAATCACTTAAATAGGAGCCAGCAGTGTGCTGCAGCTGCCAACACAATGCTAGGCTGCATTAACAGAGGGATAGAATCAAGATCACATGAAGTATTAATACCACTCTACAATGCCTTGGTAAGGCCACACTTGGAATATTGCATCCAGTTTTAGTCACCACGATGTAAAAAAGATGCTGAGACTCTAGAAAGAGTACAGAGAAGAGCAACAAAGATGATTAGGGGACTGGAGGCTAAAACATATAAGGAACAGTTGCTGGAACTGGGTATGTCTAGTTTAACGAAGAGAAGGATGAGGGGGGACATGATAGCTGTGTTCCAATATCTCAGGGGCTTCCTTTCCTTCCTCAATGGAACTGCATCTACATGGAGGGAAGTGTGTAGTGGGGTGCCCCAGGGCTCTGTTCTGGGCCCAGTGCTCTTCAACATCTTCATCAACGATTTGGACGAGGGGATAGATGGGGAACTCATCAAATTTGCAGACGACACCAAGCTGGCAGGAATAGCCAACACTCCAGAAGACAGGCTTAAGATACAGAAGGATCTGGACAGACTTGAACACTGGGCACTAACTAACAAAATGAAATTCAATGGTGAAAAAAGCAAGGTTCTGCATTTAGGCAAGAAAAACCAAATGCACAGGTGTAGTATAGGGCAGGGGTCGGCAACCTTAAACACTCAAAGAGCCACTTGGACCCGTTTCCCAGAGAAAAGAAAACACTGGGAGCCGCAAAATGTGCGTGCACATGTGCGTGTGAGGGGGGAGCTTGGCTGAAGAGTTTAATTAAAAATAAATATAGGCTGCTGTGCATGAGTTCTCTCTCTCTCTCTCTCTCTCTCTCTCTCTCTCTCTCTGTGTATGTGTGTGTGTCTCCCTCTCTCTTCCCCCCTCTCTCCCTCTCTCCGATCTTCTGCTCACCTGGCAAGCCGGCTTCATGCTGTTCTCTGACAAGCTGACTTCTTATTCGGCTGGCTTTCTCTTGCCCATGGTCTCACACTCAGTGAGTGAGTGAGTGAGTGAGAGAGAGAGGGAATGGAAGTGGCAGAGGAAGCTGGGAGCCGCAGGAGAAGGCTCAAAGAGCCACATGCGGCTCCAGAGCCGTGGGTTGCTGACCCGTGGTATAGGGGTACCTTGCTCAATATTAGTAACTGTGAGAGGGATCTCGGAGTCCTAGTGGACAATCACCTAAATATGAGCCAGCCGTGTGCTGCAGCTGCCAAAAAAGCCAACAGAGTGCTAGGCTGCATGAACAGAGGGACAGAATCAAGATCATGTGAATATTAATACCACTTTGCAATGCCTTGGTAAGGCCACACTTGGAATATTGCATCCAGTTTTGGTCACCACGATGTAAAAAAGATGCTGAGACTCTAGAAAGAGTACAGAGAAGAGCAACAAAGATGATTAGGGGACTGGAGGCTAAAACATATAAGGAACAGTTGCTGGAATTGGGTAGGTCTAGTTTAATGAAGAGAAGGATGAGGGGGGACATGATAGCAGCCTTCCAGTATCTCAGGGGCTGCCCCAAAGAAGAGGGAGTCAAGCTAATCTCCAAAGCGCCTGAAGGCAGGACAAGAAGCAACAGATGGAAACTAATCAAGGAGAGAAGCAACCTAGAACTAAGGAGAAACTTCCTGACAGTGAGAACAATCAACCAGTGGAACAACCTGCCTCCAGAAGCGGTGAGTGCTCCAACACTGGAAGTTTTTAAGAAGAGACTGGACAGCCATTTGTCTGAAATGGTATAGGTTTTCCTGCCTGAGCAGGGGGTTGGATTAGATGACCTCCAAGGTCCCTTCCAACCTTATTATTAGTATTATTAAAAGCATCAATAATCTTCAAGGGCCAACATACTTGTGTATTCCCCTCGCTGGAATTCAAACGGGCAATTTCCTTGTGAAATCACAAATATTATCCCTTCATCTTGTTTGAGGGAACCACTTGCAAATATCTGGAGACAGCAGAGGAAGGAAATTCTGGTTGCGCCGTTCTGCTGAATCCATTGTCACGGGAGGAACATTGCTCTATTTCAGTGTTTCTCAACCTTGACAATTTTAAGGCATGTGGACTTCAACTCCCAGAATTCCACAGCCAGCAATGCTGGCTGTGGAATTCTGGGAGTTGAAGTCCACATGCCTTAAAACTGTCAAGGTTGAGAAACATTGCTCTATTTGAAGTTGCGTTTTTGCCTTGCTCACCTCTGATCATCGATAAAGACATTTTGTGAGGGATTAAATCCCCCTTCCCTATCGGAGGCAATTAAAGCCCCTCCATTTCCTTTCTTATCTAATTAATGCAGAATGTCAAATTGGAAATCAGCAAGTTGGGAAGGAGGAACAAAAAAAAATAAAAGGAGTTTTTCAATGGTTGGGAAAAATTAATTAGCTTTTCATTTAAGACCGTAAAATGCAGATGTATCTTGTTGAGAGAGAATGTTAATAATTATACACTGTTCTTTGAACTATAATTAAAATGTTGAGTTCCAAACTTGAGCGGAGAAATCACTAAGCAAATTGGAAGCCCGATGAAGGGTGACTGGAGCCTCCATCCTCAAACCACAGAGGGTGGGAAGTCTGGACTTTACTAAATGAAAAGGGGTCACCCCAGACCCCATTTTTAATCCCATCATGGATTTGATTCAGAAGCTGATTTGAAAGCTCCGTAAATGGCACACCACGTTTGGGGAACATTAGCCATTATCTTCTGAGCTTATAAAGAATAGATTCCTTCTGTGAAGGGATGGAGAATGTAGCACACCACGTTTATTTGGGTATGGAGGAGTTTCTTCCCTCCTTTCTCTTATGAAAGAAGGGAAAGAGGGAGGGGGGAAGGAGAAGGGACAGGAAGGAAGGAGGAAGGAAGGAGAAGAGAAGAGAAGAGAAGAGAAGAGAAGGGAAGGGAAGGGAAGGGAAAGAAGGAAGGAAGGAAGTTTCTCTCCTCCTTTCTCAAAGAAAGGAAGGAAGGAAGGAAGGAAGGGAGGGAGGGAGGGAGGGAGGGAGGGAGGAAGGAAGGAAGGAAGTTTCTCTCCTCCTTTCTCAAGGGAAGGAAGGAAGGAAGAGATAGATAGATAGATAGATAGATAGATAGATAGATAGATAGATAGATAGATAGATAGATAGATAGATAGATAGATAGATGCAGGAGAATTGGATGGAACAAGATCTGTGGATAAAGTGTTTTTGATCACTTGGTTTAATCTGAGAGTTTCCATCAGATTTTCCAGGATGTTCATGTCTTGCTCTTTATGTATAAGACAACAAGCATGAAGGAGACAATATGGGGTGATCTTTTTGCACAGAATAAGGACCCCACAGTCATTGTCATTGTCGTTGTCCTCCTCCTCCTCCTCCTCCTCCTCCTCCTCCTCTCCACAAACTCCATTCCCTTCTATCACTGATGATGTTACCTAGTTGGGCTATGAAATGTCTGCAAGGAAAACAAGCTCAGAGAACAGCAAGGACCCCACAGTCCTCCTCTCCTCCTCCTCCTCCTCCTCCTCCTCCTCCTCCTCCTCCTCCTCCTCCAGCTCATACAGCACCATGGATCCCACAGTCGTCATTCTCTTACTACTACTACTATTACTCCTCCTCCTTGTCTTCCTCCTCCTCCTCTTCCTCTTCCTCCTCCTCCCTCCTCCTTCTCCCTCCTCCTCCACCTTCCTCCTCTTCCTTTTCCTCCCTCTTCCTCCTCCTCCTCCTCCTCCTCCTCCTCCTCCTTCTCCTCCTCCTCTTCCTCCTCCCATTTTTTGGCCTGCTAGATTTAGCTTCACCTTTTCCCTCATGTGCTCTTTGGTTTACAGATGTGGTTCTCTTCGTTTATCCCTGCAACAGCCAAGATGGGAAGAAGCATGACAGATCCCTGGGAAGGGTCCACCCTCCACGGCTCTTTCATCCTGTTAAAAAAAAAGGAATAGTAGAAACTGCATGAACATTTCAGCAAGTCAGCTGTCATCAGTATCTCCACTTTGCATCATATAACTGCTCGTGTCAAGTGTAAAGAATCAGGACCGTCCGTTAGATTGCAGCACAGAACATTCGTTCAAGTCTGTTCACAAGAACCTGGCCAACTATCTGGCTGGATTTAGGTGATCTTGTGGGAGCCTCATAACTCCAAACGGATGACACATTTGAACCTGGTCATCTCCTACAATAAATCCAGAGAAAGACATATTTTGGGGAATATTAAAAAGGCAGAATATATTTCCCCAAAAGATTTTTAAAGGCAGAAACCAAAACCCCCCTGCCACAAGTCTCTCTGCCCCAAACAGAAACCAGGTCTGCAGAAATGCAGATGTAGCACCAAAGACTGGAGCAAGGAAGCTGATGGGATTAGAAAGACAAAGATCCGTAGAATCAACAATCCCTCACACCAAAAAATCCAACAGTCATCAGCCACAGCCCCAGGGAAGCAGGATATGACCTTTGGGACATAATAGGAGTAACTCACCACCATCAGAATACCAGAAAGGCACACCCAGACTCAGGTCAAAGTTCATGCCACAGGAACGACTCCAAACACAAAAGCCCAAGAAGGTATAAAAATCCACTCCCTACATGTGCTCTCCCACCTTTTCTTCCAGAGCCATCTTTCTATCTGGCTCTCCTCTTCAATAAACTGCAACCTTCTTTCTAAAGCTGTCACCATGTTGTTTATTCCCGGCTTGGACTGAACCATGATGAAGATTTTTCCTCCAATAGGACCATGAAAAACAAAGTGCAGTGGCTTTCTGAAAAAAAGCACCCTTGGGACAACCATATCTAGGTGACTGAGAACCTTCATAGACATGTGTCATTCATTCATTGGTTCATTCGTTCATTCATTTGTTCATTCATTGGTTCATTCATTCATTGGTTCATTCATTCATTCATTCATTCATTCATTCATTCATTCAGTCAGTCAGTCAGTCAGTCAGTCATTCTTTCAGTCACTCAGCTCCTTATTTGCCAGATGTCAGGAAAGTCTCCTCCAAACACAAATGGCAAGTTCAAAGCACCATTAATAGACCAAGAAATATTTATGTATTTATTTAGCGGTGAACAGCAGGATCTATCGCAATTAATATAATTTTATTTCTACCACTCAGATAATGGACAACTAATGGGCCTGGTTAATTGGCTTTTAATTATTGGTGTCTTGTTAGAGGCACCCTTTTCTTGCCCAAAGGCAGTGGAATTCCTGGGTTTTTGACAGGAACTTAGTGTGCTAGAGGATTTAATTAAACTTTTTACTGCTGCTTATGCATGCGCACCCTCATTTGCATGCAACAGGAAAGGTCAATGGTTGATAAAGAATGATACAGCAATGGTGCCATTTTTGGAATGTTGCTCATCTGTTTAGCATTTCTTATGCTGTCTTAGAAAATGTGCATTTTAGGTCTATAAAATAAAACTGGGTTGAACCATGTTTGTCTGGGGTTTTCTTCCCCTGTAAAACAGGGTTCCGCTTTCCTACCTTTGACAAGAATTGTTGAACTTGCTTAATTTTGGTTAGGACAAACTAAAAATAAGCCAGTTTGAGGCATCAGCCAGAAAAGCCAACACAGTTCTTGACTGCATTAATAGAGGGATAGAATCAAGATCATGTGAAGGGTTAGTACCGCTTTACAAAGATTTAGTAAGCCCACACTTGGAATCCTGCATCCAGTTTTGGTCACCACAATACAAACAAGATGTTGAGACTATGGAAAGAGTGCAGAGAAGAGCAACAAAGATTACTGGGGATGGGATGTTAGAGGCTAAAACATACAAAGAACGGTTGCAGTAACTGGGTATGTCTAGTTTAATGAAAAGAAGGACTAGGGGTAACATCATAACAGTGTTCCAATATTTGAGGTGCTCCTACAAAGGCGAGGGGCGTTAACCTATTTTCCAAAGCATCAGAAGGGAAGAAAGAAACAATGGATGGAAATTAATCAAGGAGAGAAGCAACCTAGAACTAAGGAGAAATTTCCTGACAGTGAGAGCAATCAACCAATAGATAGATAGATAGATAGATAGATAGATAGATAGATAGATAGATAGATAGATAGATAGATAGACAGACAGACAGATAGACAGATAGATAGATTGGTGGGTGGGTGGGTGGGTGGATAGATGGATAGATGGATAGGGGGATAGAGATAGAGATAGAATAGAGATAGAGATGATAGAGATAGAGATAGATAGAGATAGAGATAGAGATAGAGATAGAGATAGAGATAGAGATGGACGGATGGACGGATGGATGGATGGATGGATGGATGGATAGATGGATAAAGACAAAGAGAGAGAGAGAGAGAGAGAGAGAGAGAGAGGATAGATAGATAGACAGACAGACAGATGATATAGAAACCTTTACATTTATCTTTTCTACCTATTCTACCTATTCTACCTAGCTCAGTGATGGCGAACCTTTTAGAGACTGAGTGCCCAAACTGCAACCCAAAACTCACATGCATCGTCGAGTGCCAGGTGGGTGTGGCCCATGACTAGGTGTGGCCCATTGGCTGGGTGTGGCCAATTGGGTGGGCGTGGCTGCGATGGTTGAACCTTTTTTTTTTGTTTGCACATGGCGGCGGAGACCTAAAGCGAAAAAGTTTTATAAAACCCAGCTGAAGGCCTAGGACTGGGGCGACGTTGCACATGCCCACAGAGAGGTCTCTGAGTGTCGCCTTTGGCACCCGTGCCATAGGTTTGCCACCACTGACCTAGCTATTCTCCCCAAAAGACAAAATATTGTGAAACTGGGCACTTTTTAGTCACTCAATTTCTTTTCTTTTTCTTTTTTCTTTAGTTTCAATGACCAATATGGCGATTCAGACAGAATTGTATTGTGCTGACATCTGCCATAATGAAAGGAACTAAAACAAAACTATGTTTATAAACTACGATAGACAAAACTTGCAAGGCAAAACCTGCCATCCTGTTATTTTTTTCACCGGCTTCACTATTATTTCCTTGGCTCCCTTTTGAAATCCACACAAAACCGCCTTGGAATCCGCATGACATATATTAAAATGTGCCCTGTAAGTTGTGAGTTTCAAAACGTCAAAACAGTTGTCCAGTGTATGGCATCGTTAGCTGAATTTTGCAACCTGATTCTGAACTCTCCAACAAAATGTGTCTCTTAGAGATGGTTGCATACAGAAAACACGTGTTATGTGGAAAAAATTGTCCCAAATGTTCATGAAAATCAAAATTTACTCTTTAGGAAATCGCTGTAGACTTTAGCATTTTCTAGGGAGGAAAGAAAATCAGTCAATAAGACCCTTGTCTCGCCTATTTATTGGTTCTTAATAATTTAACAGACAAGCAGAGTTGGAAGGGACTTTGGACATTTTCTACTCCACCCTCTTGCTAAAGCTGGAGACCCTATACCAGGGGTGTCAAACTTAATTTCATTGAGGGCCACATCAGCATTGCAGTTGCCCTTGGGGGGCCAGGTGGGTGTGGCTTACTGGGTGGGCGTGGATGGAGTTGGGTGTGGCCTACTGGGTAGGTGTGGCCAGCTCTACATCGTTCACATCAAGGGTGCCTGTGGGGGCCTGGGCAGGAGTGGGACAGATCTGAGGGTCTCTGGCAGAAGGGGGTGGGACTAGGACAAGCACCAAGGCATGGTCCACTGGAGGAGTCTCACTGCCTGCCGAAACCCCTCCGCCGGAGCCCATCAAGCCGGATAGGTGAAGTAGGTGAGGGCCATTTGCTGGCCACTTCCAGGCGATGGTGCATTTCTTCATTCCTCACAAAGGGTGACCCCTCCCCAGCATGCACCCAGGGGGTAGGGCCAACACGGCTGGTTCCTCGCTGTTTCCAGACGGCCTTGTGGAGCTAAGACTGAATGTGTTTCAGCATAGATGGCCACCACAAAACTGTGCATTGGTTCCCGGCCAGCCTGGGCCAGGGCCAAGGCAGCGGGGGCCGTTCCCTCACTGTTTCCAGGATGGCTTCGCGGGCCACATGAAACCACTTTGCGGGCTGCATCCGGCCCCCGGGCTTTGTGTTTGACATGTCTGCCCTGTACCATTTCAGACAAATGGCTGTCCAGTCTCTTCTTAAAAACCTCCAGTGAGGGAGCACCACAACTTTAGGAGGCAAGTCATTCCACTGATTAATTGTTCTCACTGTCAAGAAATTTCTCCTCAGTTCTAGGTTGGTTTTGCATCCATTGCTTCTTGTCCTGCCTTCAGGTGCTTTGGGGAATAGGTTGATCCCTTCTTCTTTGTCCTACTCCCTTCTAGCATTGATGATGCTACCTACTTGGGTCATGAAATGTCTACAGAAAAACAACTAAGCTCAGAGAACACAAAGGACTGTCAGAATCCAATTATATTTCATCTTTAATTATCAAATATAGGAACTCCCAATTCTGCCTTCTCTGGATTCTGCCATAAGAGGGAGAGAAGGGGGAGAGCAAAGGGGCTTTATGGCCCTCACTTCCTTCAGTACACTTCAAAGGGCTGAATGCTGAATGTGTGTTTATTGTGACCTCTAAGCGTTAACATATCAAAGAAGGGTAATTGCCTTTCATGTAGTTATCTGAAGTCTCCATCCAGACGGAAGAAAGAAGAAAGGGGGTGGAATTGTGATACTTGAAACTATCACTGGAAGGGGGTTTGATTGGGTGGGACTACTGGGGAACCCCTTAAAACCTTGAATGGGAGAGCTTGAACCCCAAGTCCTGTCTAGCATGCCTGCAACCACTTCTCTTAATAAAGGATTCCTGTTGGAAGAATTATTCCAAGAGTTCTGTCTTCTTAAGATGCAAAGTGGGGTGGGTCCTTACATTAGACAGGACTTGCAAAATTAATTCACCTGGAAGGGAGACCCTTGCTGGGGGATTTTGCAAAAATTTACCATGTCAGACAACGAAGCAAGAGAGGGGGAAAACTCCCTGGAAAGAGAGCCGCTGACCCAGTTGGAACCTTGCCAGATGTTGGAATCCGAGAGGCCAGATTCCTCAGGAGAAGAAGTGGTGGAGACACAGGACCACAAGCCTCGCTGGTCGATGGGCGTTGGAAAGAAAAGTGAGTGGGGAAAGGAATCAAGAAAGGTGACCCTGAGACGGGGGACCAAGCAACCAGAATGGAAGCAGGAGATGGAGAAATCCCTGCACGCAAGTGAAGAGGGAGGAAGCTGGGCACCGTACTCAGACTGGATCCTAGAGAAAGCTATTGACTTGATGAAGAGAACTCTCAGCTCCCTAGGAGAGGAGAATACTGAGCCCTACGGCTGCCCCAGTTCCTGGAGCCACAAAGGGAGAGACACCGAGGGGGACGTGGAACCTGCAACCCCAGGGACATCTACTGATCCAGGAGCCCCCACCCCCTACCGGACCACAGATGGTAATCTAGACGGAAGACACTACCACCCACAACGGAGGCACCGATCCATTCCAAGACGTCCACCGTTGGAGGTGAAATTCAAAGGGGAGCCAACACGCTTGGGGTTTTTCCTAACCCAAGTCCTCAGCTACATGGAGGAATATGGGCAGGACATTCCCAGCGACAAAGCCCGCATCCGGATCGTGCAATCTGCCCTGGATGGACCAGCTGCGGATTGGGTGGTGAACTTGCATGACTCCAATGCCCCAGAACTCAGTAACTTCAACCGTTTCATGTCCTCTTTGAGAAGACGATTTGAAGACCCCCTGGCTGATCGCAAAGCCCGTGAAAGGATAACAACGATAAGGCAAGGCAAACGCCCAGTGGCTGAGTATACCCAAGAATTCCGGGCCATTGCCAGCAAACTGAATTGGCCAGAAGACATCCTCCTTGGCCATTTCAAAGACGGACTAAACTATGATCTATATGATGCTTGCCTGCCCCGAGGGGACCCACATCAACTTGAGGAATGGTACGTCTTGGCAGAGGAAGCAGAGATCGACATATTGAAGAGGCACCGCCGAGGAAAACAATGGAGCCGCCCCCCGCCTGAGCTGACACACCAACCGGTGAAATCATCGGCTGCAGCCAAGAAGCAAATGGGGTGTTTCAAGTGCGGAAGAGAAGGGCATCGAGCTGTAGAATGCCGCTCAAAGGCCCCCCAGCACAACCCAGACAGATCCCCAATCAACAAACCCGGAAAGTATTCAGCTAAGCCAAAAGAAACGGCCATGAGAATGATGGAAATTGCAGAAACCCCCACCTCTGCTCACCAAGGGGAAAGAACTCCAGCCTACACCACAGGGCCGGTGGATGCCTCAGATGACAGCTCGGAGGGCGAACCCCTGGTAAGTGGATGCATCACACCCATCTTCAAAACAGTGACTATATTAATCCCCCCCATGCCCGAAGCTGTGAAGGTGAAAGCCTTAATAGACTCTGGCTGCACCCGCTGCCTCATTAGCCCAACACTAGTGGGGAATCTGGGCATCCCATCCAGGAGACTGGAACAACCAATCTCATTTGGCCAGCTAGATGGATCCATAGCAGGGGGGGTGCCAGCTACCCTAGCCACTCTGCCAATACACCTCTCCCTGGGCAACCATGAAGAGGACATAACGTTTGTGGTGACCCCAGGTATGGAATGCCCAATGATTCTAGGGATGGAATGGTTGAAAAAATGGAAGCCCTGGGTAAATTGGAGGACGACAGAAATCAAATTCCCGAAGGGGGACCCTATGGACTTAAAACCCCAAGGGAGGCTACCAGAATCAAGAATAGAAAAAGCATCCATAGGGGAGGAAAAAAGATTAACAGAAATACCAGAAGAATATAGGGACCTTGCTGAAGTCTTCAGTGAGGAGAGGGCGAATGAGCTTCCCCCCCACCGACCCACAGACTGTACCATTGAATTCAAGCCTGGGGCAAAACTCCCGAAGCCCAGATTATACTCCATGAGCCCAAAGGAGAAGGAGGAAATGGAAAGATTTATAAAAAAAAAACCTGGAGAGAGGTTTCATTGAGCCAGCCAAGCCTAAAGTGGCTGCCCCGGTCCTTTTTAGAGAGAAGAAGGATGGCTCTTTACGTTTATGCGTGGATTATAGGGCCCTGAATACAATCAGTGAAAGCAACCTATACCCGCTGCCCCTCATGAAAGACATGCTGTCACACCTATCGAAAGGGAAATTTTTTTCTAAACTAGACCTAAGGGAAGCTTACTATCGCGTGAGAATCAAGGAAGGGGACGAATGGAAGACTGCATTTAACTGCCCCATGGGGTGCTATCAATTCAAAGTCTTGCCATTTGGATTACAAGGGGGCCCTGCCGTCTTTATGCAATTAATCAATGACGTTCTAAGGGAGCACCTATTTAAGGGGGTCCTTGTTTACTTGGACGACATTCTTATCTTTACTGAAACAAAAGAAGAACACGTCAAACTTGTCAGAGCGGTTTTAAAGAAGCTGCGAGCCGCTCACCTATATGCCAAACTCTCAAAATGCGAATTCCACCAGGAAAGGATAGACTACCTAGGCTATCGCATATCCCCACAGGGCATTGAAATGGACCCGGAGAAGGTCAAAGCAGTACTAAATTGGGCACCACCCCGCACAAGAAAGCAACTACAAAGTTTCCTGGGCTTTGCAAATTTTTACCGCCAATTCATCCCCTCATTTGCACAGATAGCCTTGCCCCTCACTAACTTACTAAAAACGAAGGGAACATCCTCAGTAAAACCTAGCCAGCCACTAACATGGACAATGGAGTGCCAAGCAGCGTTTGAGAGACTAAAGAGACTTTTTTCTGCCAAACCAGTACTAAGGCACCCAGACATGGACAAGCCCTTCATAATACAGGCAGATGCAAGTGATGTGGCAGTGGGGGCTGTGCTATTACAAGAAAATGATGATGCAGTATTGCAACCCTGTGCATATACATCCAAGAAACTCACGGAAACAGAACAGCGCTGGCCCGTATGGGAGAAGGAGGCTTATGGGATACGTTGGGCATTACTCACGTGGCGACAGTTCCTGGAAGGCAACAAAATCCCCTTCCAGGTGTGGACTGATCACAAAAATTTAGAAGCCCTGAAAACTTCCAGGAAACTCAATCCCAAACAAGTCCGCTGGTCCCAGCATTTTCACCAATTCCAATTTAAGCTCAAACATTTACCAGGAAGAAAGAACTTCCTGGCAGATGCACTATCTCGCATGCCCCAATATAACAGCGCACGAACCACAGACTCTAGACCAATAATGGCAGAGTCACAACTGGCAGCACCAGTAACCACAAGAACCCAAGCCAAAATAAAACCACAACTGGACAGCCAAACTGGGATTGAATTCAGAAAAAGTTTGGAAACAGATGACTGGTTCCAGAAAAACAAACATGTGTGCACAATGAGAGACGGGTTGCCTTGGGTAGGGGAAAAGTTATATATACCAACAACTCAAAGACTAACTTTCATGCACCTTTGCCATGACACAAAATCAGCAGGGCATTTTGGATTTGTAAAAACTTTACACTTAATTAAACGGCAATTTTGGTGGCCATCAATAAAAAAGGACATAGAAAGTTATGTTGCCAGCTGCCCAACCTGTGCATCAGCAAAGAGGTTGCAAGGGAAATCGCCAGGGCTATTACAACCAGTGGCAAGTCCCTCAGCCCCCTGGAGGGAAATAGCCATGGATTTTATAGTGGAATTGCCAGAAAGCAATGGGAATACTGTTATCTGGACAGTCACGGACCTATTTTCCAAACAGGTGCACTTTATCCCTTGCCAAAAAATTCCCACTGTAAAGGCCTTAGCAAAACTTTTCATCCAGCACATTTACAGATTGCACGGGGCACCCCAACGCATCATCTGTGATAGGGGAGTGCAATTTACGTCTGCATTTTGGAAGGAATTTTTATCCCTCTTAGGGACCACTCAGGGATTGACATCTAGCCACCACCCTCAAGGGGATGGACAAGCGGAACGCTGCCAGTCGGTACTTGAGCAATATTTGAGATGTTTTTTAAATTTCCAACACAGTGATTGGACGGACTTACTTCCTTTTGCAGAAGTTGCCTACAATAATGCAGTCCACTCCAGCACAGGCTACACTCCTTTTCAAATAGCCAACGGTCAAAGTTTCAACCCTATGCCAGAGTTAACCCCAAAAGAACCAACGATCCCTTCACTGAAAGAATGGATGGAAAACCTACAAAACACCTGGCCAATAGTCAGAAAATCACTAGATGAAGCTAGGCGGGCATACAAAGCACAAGCTGATAAAAAAAGGGTTGAGCCTACACCATTCATTATAGGAGAAATGGTGTACTTATCTACAAAATACCTAAAGTCCCTACAGCCCTGTAAAAAACTTGGACCAAAATATATAGGACCTTTTCCAATTAAAAGAATCATAAATCCAGTAACAGTAGAATTAGAATTACCCAAAAACCTCAGGCAACTACACCCAATTTTTCATTGCAGCTTGCTGAAAAGAGAGCATCAGTCACATCTACGGCCAAAAATCCCCCCCCCACCACCTCCAATCATGGTGGAGGGTGAACAACACTTCGAAATAAAAGAGATCCTTGACTCTAGGAGATATCATGGAGCAACTCAGTACCTAGTTGCCTGGAAACACCTCCCTGCCTCACAAAATGAGTGGGTTCATAAACGTCATGTCAGAGCCCCGAAGCTATTGAAGAAGTTTCACACAGAGTATCCTAACAAGCCTGACTAAAATTTTTACTTGTGTTTTCTTTCAGGTGGATCTCTCTTATTTTTAAGAGGGGCCGGATGTCAGAATCCAATTATATTTCATCTTTAATTATCAAATATAGGAACTCCCAATTCTGCCTTCTCTGGATTCTGCCATAAGAGGGAGAGAAGGGGGAGAGCAAAGGGGCTTTATGGCCCTCACTTCCTTCAGTACACTTCAAAGGGCTGAATGCTGAATGTGTGTTTATTGTGACCTCTAAGCGTTAACATATCAAAGAAGGGTAATTGCCTTTCATGTAGTTATCTGAAGTCTCCATCCAGACGGAAGAAAGAAGAAAGGGGGTGGAATTGTGATACTTGAAACTATCACTGGAAGGGGGTTTGATTGGGTGGGACTACTGGGGAACCCCTTAAAACCTTGAATGGGAGAGCTTGAACCCCAAGTCCTGTCTAGCATGCCTGCAACCACTTCTCTTAATAAAGGATTCCTGTTGGAAGAATTATTCCAAGAGTTCTGTCTTCTTAAGATGCAAAGTGGGGTGGGTCCTTACATGGACCCTGCAGACATTGTTGTCGTCATCTTCCTCCTCCTCCTCCTCCTCCTCCTCCTCCTCCTCCTCCTCTTCCTCCTCTCCACAAACACCACACCCTTCTAGTATTAATGATGTTCCCTAGTTGGGTCATGAAACATCTGCAAGAAAACAACCAAGTTCAGAGAACCAAGCACCCCACAGTCCTTCTTCTCCTCCTCCCCTCTTGCACTGATGACGTTCCCTAGTGGGGTCATGAGACATCTGCAAGAAAACAACCATGTTCAGAGAGCATGAAGGAAGCCATATATTGAAGGCAGCTCTTGAAGATGCAAATGAACCAGGGTCCCAACTCAGCAACCAAGCACCAACTATCCAATTCTCAAGTTTTATACAATCAGCATTTATTTTTCTTTATTGATACATTCAACCAATCTTTGAATGTCTTTTATTCTATACTATTCTCAGGAGGTACATGAGACCCCTCCTGCCCTCAATTTGAGAGTCTCAAATTCAACATGCATAAATCCTGGGTTCCTTTATAGTCTAAGAAAGGCAGTGCACAGCTCTTCGCTATCTGCAGTGAAAATAATTCATTAGTATTGCCAGGTTATCTCTTGCAAATAGATTGCTGAGCTGACCTTTTCACGATAGAATAGAATAGAGCTGGAAGGGACCTTGGAGGTCTTCTAGTCCAGCTCCCTGCTCAAGCAGGAGAACCTACACCATCTCAAACAAGTGACTGTCTAGTCTTTTAAAAATTTCCAGTGATGGAGCACCACGATTTCTGGAGGCCAGCTGTTCCACTGGTTGATTGTCCTCACTGTCAGGAAGTTTCTCCTTAATTCCAGGTTGCTTCTCTCTTTGGTCAGTTTCCAACCATTGTTTCTCGTCCTTCCCTCTGGTGCTTTGGAGAATAACGTGACCCCCTTTTCTTTGTGGCAGCCCCCCAAATACTGTAATACTGCTATCATGTCTCCCCTATTTCTTCTTTTCTTTAGACTAGCCAAACCCAAGTCCTGCAGCTGTTTTTCGTATGTTTTAGTCTCCAGGCCTTGGATCATCTTAGTGCTCTTCTCTGCACTTTTTCCAAAAATCGCACCATCTATTTTGTGATATGGTGACCAAACCTGGATGCAGTATATTCCAGGTGTGGCCTTACTAAGGCTTTATAAAGCAGTGCTAATACTTCACGTGATCTTGATTCTATGCCTCTGTTTATACAACCCAGGATTGTATTAGCTATTTGGGCTGCTACTGCACACAGCTGGCTCATAGTCAAGTGATCGTTCACGAGGACTCCAAGGTCCCTCTCACAGTTAATTTGCACCCACGCGTGCATTAATGCACTAGATCCAATGTGACACATGGGAAGGGGGGGTCAAACACACACACAAGAGAGAGAGAGAGAGAGAGAGAAAGTTGGTCTTCTCTGAATTTTTCCAAATGTTCAATATCTTTTTTCTGATATGGTGACCAAAATTGGCTGCAGATGTGGTTTTACTAGTGTTTTATAAAGCAATACTAGTACTTTGTGTGATCTTGATTCTATGTCTCTGTTGATACCACGCTATACGATGTTGCGTTTCATCACGAAAAAAAAACCCTTGTTTCTCGATTCTCCATTCTGAAAGAGAAAATTATTCAGAGGAGGAAGCGATGTATATTTTTTAAAAGAACTCCAGGACAAAAACAGAGGCCGGGGTATATGGCTGAGAATGAGTTTCACAAATCAATTATCTCTCTCCTGTGCAGCAAGCTGTGAAGAAGACAGGCTGAGGGGAAAGAGATGAAACGGGCTCCTTGAAATGTTACATTAGGGCAAAGTAACAGCTCATTAGATTATACAAGGTAGGTGTAATTGCCCAGAAAAAAATGCAATGACTTCTAGGGATGCTTAATTTAATACGGGCTTGTTACAACCCACCCAACCACTATGCAAGGATCTGTATCCTTTGGCCCACGCTCCTTGGATTGGAAAAAGAAGGATTGCTGCAGTTAAGAGGGAACAGACCACCATTTCATTGCATCTAGCGAGCAGGTTTAGTCTAGTGGTGAAGACACCAGGCTAGAAAGCAAGAGGCAGTGAGTTCTAGTCTCGCCTTAGGCATGAAAGTTGGCTGGGTGACTTTGGGACAACAACAACAACAACAACAATAATAATAATAATAATAATAATAATAATAATAATAATAATAATAAATTCGCTATTAGTCAATTGCAAAAGGCGGCTTTACTAGGAACTGCTTCCATCCTGCGATGATATCTGTAATACCATCAAACATCCACATCTGCCTATCCCAGGTCCTGGGTAAGGACTCGATAGGTAGACAAAATGCCAAATCCAGTCTGAACATCTGGCTGACTATGCAATGATCCATAATAATAATAATAATAATAATAATAATAATAATGATAATAATAATAATAACCTTGATGTGGTTGTGGGGCTTGTGTACTCTGAGGAAGATGAGAGCTATGCCAGAGGTTCAACCATACTGGACAGGTCTCATCAGAGGAGTCAGACAAAGAGTGTCTCTCCCATAAAAAATATGGTGAGACGTAAATTTCAGAATGCCATACCGGCTCGGACGTCACCCGGGTTAACAAGGTCCGCACTAGATATCGGAGCTCCTGGATATCTGGTGAAAAATGGGTTACAGGACTCAGGACTGTTGGCTGAGCAACCAGGGCCAGCAGCTGCAGAACTACTGGAAGAAAAGGTGTTTACCCGTCGCAGATACACAGTGGTGGAAAACAAAGAAATAATGATCTGTTACTACAGATCAAGTCCAACAAGAAGAGGATATCTAAAACGAATGCACCAGTTCTGGAAAGAACAACATCCAGAATCAGAAATAACAGAACAGAGACTAGCAGATCAGCGCCGATTTATAACACGAAATAAAATATTCACAGAAACAGAATTGGACGAACTGCAAAGGTTTACCCAGGGCAAAGAAATCAAACCCTTACCAGAAGTAATTCAGAATGTAGAGGCAAACCAGGAGGAGTTGGCAATGAAGGAATCTAGCAGAGATATACAACTGTTCTCATTTGGAAACCAGGCACCTCTACCTCAGGAAGAACAAAACCCTCTAACTAAAGAAATAAAAGAATTGAAACAAAGAATAACTGAGCATCTAGAACAGCACAAAAACAACAGAATAAGGCTACCTGCATTGAAGCTTGTTCCAAAGAAACAGCTAGCACAAGCATTAAAAGATGCAAATATTGCAATATCAAGTATAAGCACCAATTCATTGCAAGAAACAAACCAACTAATGTACAGCACAGCTGCAGTTATAACAGAATACCTGGGATGCAAAATCAACAAAGAAGAAAAACAAACAAACAGTGCACCACAAAAATGGAAGGTTAGACTAGAAAATAAGATCAGCAAGTTAAGATCACATGCAAGCAAGCTAGAACAGATGAAAGAAAAGAAGCTGAAGAACAAGAAGACCAAAGAATACCTAATCAAGAAATACCACTTAGAAACAAGGAAGATCAAGGAAGCACTGGAAATAATAAAGCAACAAATAACAGCTATAGCCAGGAAAATCAGTAGATATGAAGCTCGAATTGCAAACTATAGGCAGAACCTCCAATTTCAATCCAATCAGAAACGTTTCTACCAATCCATCAATGGAGAAACTGCAAAGAATCAGTCAGTACCTGACAAGGAAGAAACAGTGCAGTTCTGGAAGCAGATATGGGATAACCCAAAGAAATACAACAAGGATGCGGCTTGGTTAAAAGAGGTGGATGCAAATAAAACAGAAGTTGAAATGAAAGAACTAGTAATAACAACAAAAATGGTAGAAAAAAGAGCAAAGAAAATCAAAAATTGGTCAGCACCAGGTGAAGATGAACTGCATGGGTTTTGGTTGAAACATCTAACTGTTATACACCCACTCATTGCCAAACAGTTCAACAATATACTACAAGGAGGAGAAATTGAAAAGTGGCTAACAACTGGGAAAACCTACCTAATAATGAAAAATCCAGCAAAAGGGGCAACACCAGGTAACTACAGGCCAATTACCTGCTTACCAACAACTTTCAAATTACTAACTGGTGTAGTAGCTGATGCAGTGCAACAGCATCTAGTTGAAAACAATCTCTTTCCACCTGAGCAGAAAGGAAACCGCCCCAACAGCAGAGGAACAAAAGATCAACTCCTAATAGACAAAATGATCTTGGAAAACTGCAAGAGAAGGAAGACCAACCTGAATGTGGCATGGATTGACTACAAAAAGGCATTTGACTCTCTGCCACATGATTGGATAATAAAGTGCCTAGAAATAACAGGAGTCAGTAGAAACATCAGAAAATTTGTGCAAAGATCGATGGCACAATGGAAGACACAGTTGCAGATCAATGGTGAGAGGCTGGGAGAGGTTAATATCAAGAGAGGAATATTTCAAGGAGATTCATTATCACCATTACTATTTGTTATTGCACTGTTTCCTCTGTCAACAATACTGAATAACTCAGGACATGGCTATCAAACATCAAAAACATCTGCCAGACTATCCCACCTCCTTTATATGGATGATCTGAAGCTGTATGGAAAAACATCATCTGAAATAGAATCGCTGCTCAACACTGTCCGTATATATAGCCAAGATATTGTAATGGAGTTTGGCTTGGACAAATGTGCCACACTTACTATCAAACAAGGAAAAATAATGAAAACTGAAGGAATCAAGATGCCCCACGAAAATAACATTAAGAGTCTGGATGAGGAAGAGTACTACAAATACTTGGGTATCCTTCAAGCTGACAACATCAAGCACACTGAAGTCAAGAAAAAGATTAGAGGTGAATACATCAAGAGAGTGAAGAAGATCTTAAAATCCAAACTCAATGGAGGAAATACCATAAAGGCAATCAACACCTGGGCAATCCCAGTCATTAGGTACACAGCTGGAATAGTGGACTGGACTCAAGCAGAACTAAAAGCAATGGATAGGCAGACCAGAAAAATAATGACAATGAATCATGCCCTTCATCCACGCAGTGACATTGATAGACTTTATCTACCAAGGCAAATAGGTGGGTGTGGAATGCTACAAGTACATCAGATGGTTGAAGAAGAAAAAATGGCTTTGGAAGAATATCTGAAGAACAATGATGAAGATGCACTGAAATTAGTATATCAGGAAGGCTTACTAAATACTGGAGAGACCAAACTGGCCTTCAAGAAAGACCAAATGAAGAACAGAATAGAGGCATGGGAAGACAAAGCACTACATGGCCAATACATGAAAAAAATAGCTGGGAAAGCAGATAACAATAAAACCTGGCAATGGCTAAGAGCAGGAAAATTGAAGAAAGAGACCGAGGGACTAATTCTGGCTGCACAAGACCAAGCCTTAAGAACAAATGCATACAAAGTCAAAATTGAGAAGACAGCAACAGACAGTAAGTGCCGCCTATGCAAAGAAGCTGAAGAAACAGTGGACCACTTGGTAAGCTGTTGCAAGAAGATTGCACAAACTGATTACAAGCAGCGGCATGACAAAGTAGCAACAATGGTGCATTGGAAGATCTGCAAAAAATATCATTTGCCTGTAAGCAAAAACTGGTGGGATCATAAAATAGAGAAAGTCATAGAAAATGATAAAATTAAACTGCTCTGGGACTTCAGAATTCAAACAGACAAGCACCTGCAACATAACACCCCAGACTTAACAATTGTCGATAAGAAAGACAAAAAAGTCTGGATAGTGGACGTGGCAGTGCCTGGAGATAGCAGAATAGAAGAGAAAGAACTGGAGAAGATAACAAAATACAAAGACCTACAAATAGAAATAGAAAGACTGTGGCAAAAGCAAGCAAGGGTAGTACCAATAGTCATAGGCTCCTTGGGTGCAATTCCAAAACAACTGGAGCACCACTTGAACACCATTGGCATTGACAAATTCGCTATTAGTCAATTGCAAAAGGCGGCCTTATTAGGAACTGCTTCCATCCTGCGACGATATCTGTAATACCATCAAACATCCACATCTGCCTATCCCTGGGTAAGGACTCGATAGGTAGACAAAATGCCAAATCCAGTCTGAACATCTGGCTGACTGTGCGATGATCGATAATAATAATAGTAAAGTTGGAAGGGACCTTGGAGGTCATCTAGTCCAACCCCCTGCTCAGGCAGGAAACCCTATACCATTTCAGACAAAGGGCTGTCCAGTCTCTTCTTAAAAACTTTCAATGTTGGAGCATTCACAATTTCTGGAGGCAGGTTGTTCCACTGATTAATTGTTCTCACTGTCAGGAAGTTTCTCCTTAGTTCTAGGTTGCTTCTCTCCTTTACTAGTTTCCACCCGTTGCTTCTTGTCCTGCCTTCAGGTGCTTTGGAAAATAACTTGATTCCCTCTTCTTTATGGCAGCCCCTGAGATACTGGAACACTGCTATCCTGTCCCCCCTCGTCCTTCTCTTCGTTAAACTAGACACACCCAATTCCAGCAACCGTTCCTTATATGTTTTAGCATCCAGTCCCCTAATCATCTTTGTTGCTCTTCTCTGTACTCTTTCTAGAGTCTCAACATCTTTTTTACATCGTGGTGACCAAAACTGGATGCAGGATTTCAAGTGTGGCCTTACCAAGGCATTGTAAAGTGGTATTATCACTTCAGGTGATCTTGATTCTATCCCTCTGTTAATGCAGCCTAACACTGTGTTGGCCTTTTTGGCAGCTGCAGCACATGGCTGGCTCAATCATCAGGAGACAGTGAGTTCTAGTCCTGCCTTAGGCATGAAAGCTGGCTGGGAGTCTTTGGGTCAATCCATCAAGAGATTGTGAGTTCTATTTCTATCTTAGGCATGAAAGCTGGCTGGGTGACTTTGGGACAATCACCAGGAGATTGAGAGTTCTAGTCCCTCCTTACGCATGAAAGCCGTCTGGATGACTTTGGGCCAATCATCAGTAAACTATGAGTTCTAGTCCACTTTAGGCATGAAAGCTGATTGGGTGACTTTGGGCCAATCAACAGGAGACGGTGAATTCTGGTCCCACTTTAACCGTGAACACCAGCTCGATGACTTTGGGCCAATCGTCAGGAGATGGTGAGTTCTAGTCCCGCCTTCGCTATAAATGTTAGCTGGATGACTTTGGGCCAATCAACAGGAGACGGTGAGTTTTAGTCCCACCTTAGTCTTGAACACCAGCTCGATGACTTTGGGCCAATCCCCAGTAAACTGAATTCTAGTCCTACCTTAGGCACGAAAATGACTGGGTGACTTTGGGCCAATCACTAGGAGTCCACGAATTCTAGTCCCTCCTTAGGTATGAAAGCTCACTGGCTGATTTGGGGCTGGTCCCTCTCTCTTAGCCCAACCCACTTCTCAGAGTTGTCATTGGTGGGAAAATTAAAAGGAAGGAGGAGAATAAGGGATGTTTGCTGCTTTGAGTTCATTATAATGCAGGAATAAAATCAAATACATGACAAGTAGCACATACCCTTATAAGACCTTGAAAACTGTGTACTTATGAGGTGGTTATCTCTGCAGAATATGGGCATCCCTGAATAACAATAAGGTGATTTTTTTCCCCGACACACTATGACTATTATTATTATTATTATTATTATTATTATTATTATTATTATTATTATTATTATTATTATTATTATTATTATTATTATTATTATTATCAATCATCGCACAGTCAGCCAGATGTTCAGACTGGATTTGGCATTTTGTCTACCTATCGAGTCCTTACCCAGGACCTGGGATAGGCAGATGTAGATGTTTGATGGTATTACAGGTATCGTCGCAGGATGGAAGCAGTTCCTAATAAGGCCGCCTTTTGCAATTGACTAATAGCAAATTTGTCAATGCCAATGATGTTCAAGTGGTGCTCCAGTTGTTTTCGGATTGCACCTAAGGAGCCTATTACTATTGGTACTACCCTTGCTTGCTTTTGCCACAGTCTTTCTATTTCTATTTGTAGGTCTTTGTATTTTGTTATCTTCTCCAGTTCTTTCTCTTCTATTCTGCTATCTTCAGGCACTGCCACGTCCACTATCCAGACTTTTTTGTCTTTCTTATCGACAATTGTTAAGTCTGGGGTGTTATGTTGCAGGTGCTTGTCTGTTTGAATTCTGAAGTCCCAGAGCAGTTTAATTTTATCATTTTCTATGACTTTCTCTATTTTATGATCCCACCAGTTTTTGCTTACAGGCAAATGATATTTTTTGCAGATCTTCCAATGCACCATTGTTGCTACTTTGTCATGCCGCTGCTTGTAATCAGTTTGTGCAATCTTCTTGCAACAGCTTACCAAGTGGTCCACTGTTTCTTCAGCTTCTTTGCATAGGCGGCACTTACTGTCTGTTGCTGTCTTCTCAATTTTGACTTTGTATGCATTTGTCCTTAAGGCTTGGTCTTGTGCAGCCAGAATTAGTCCCTCGGTCTCTTTCTTCAATTTTCCTGCTCTTAGCCATTGCCAGGTTTTATTATTATCTGCTTTCCCAGCTATTTTTTTAATGTATTGGCCATGTAGTGCTTTGTCTTCCCATGCCTCTATTCTGTTCTTCATTTGGTCTTTCTTGTAGGCCAGTTTGGTCTCTCCAGTAGTCAGTAAGCCTTCCTGATATACTAATTATTATTATTATTATTATTATTATTATTATTATTATTATTATTAATCATCGCACAGTCAGCCAGATGTTCAGACTGGATTTGGCATTTTGTCTACCTATCGAGTCCTTACCCAGGACCTGGGATAGGCAGATGTAGATGTTTGATGGTATTACAGGTATCGTCGCAGGATGGAAGCAGTTCCTAATAAGGCCGCCTTTTGCAATTGACTAATAGCGAATTTGTCAATGCCAATGGTGTTCAAGTGGTGCTCCAGTTGTTTTGGGATTGCACCTAAGGAGCCTATTACTATTGGTACTACCCTTGCTTGCTTTTGCCACAGTCTTTCTATTTCTATTTGTAGGTCTTTGTATTTTGTTATCTTCTCCAGTTCTTTCTCTTCTATTCTGCTATCTCCAGGCACTGCCACGTCCATTATTATTATTATTATTATTATTATTATTATTATTATTATTATTATTATTATTTGCTTTTTCCAATCACTAGACACAAACTCTCTCCATCTAATGCTGACCTTTCCTTGTCCTCTTTTATTATTATTATTTTTTCTGGGGGATGGGATTGCAGGCCCTCCTTATTTGCCCAGGTACCAATTTCATCCATCTTCATTTGTTCCCCTTCTGACTTCACTCCCACCGGTTCATAAGTAACCTAAGGGAGGCAGAGTGCTCTCGGAGGTAGACAGACCTTGTAGGACATTAATCGATTCTGCCTTGCTGAAGAATGTTACGGCTGCGTTGGTCTAGAAAATAGAGTGTGTTTTGATGTGATGCTTGAAGATATGCACACACCATACAAATGCAAAAGGAGAGCCGAAGGGAGGCAGAGCAAGAGTCTTTGTTCCCAAGAAACAAAGGGCTGAATTTGAGAGTCCGTCCCCGAGGTGCCAGGGTCGTGCAATGTTTCTTCGAGATCACCTCTGACCCATGGAAAATGGAGAATGCAACCTTCCTTTTGCCGGAGGGAAGGGACCATTGAGTTGAGGACATCAAGAGAGTTGAGGTCATACGTTACAAAAGAGAGGGTGAGTCCTTAGAAAGAGTATAGAGAAGTGCATCAAAGCTCTGGAGGCCGAAGTGTATGACAAACAGTTAAGGGACCTAGATATGTTCAACCTAATGAAGAGGAGACTTCATCATCCAATACTTCAAGGGCTGCATCAGGGAAGAAGGGGCTCAATCTATTCTCCAAAACACCTGAGGGCAGGGCAAGAAGCAGTGGGTGGAAGGTCATCAGAAGAAGAGCCGACCTGGAAAAAAGAAGGAATTTCTGAAGAGTGAGAATGATTAATCAATGGAACAGTCTGCCACCCAGAGTTGTGGGTGCTCTATCACTGGAAGGTTTGAAAATAAATAAATAAATAAAGATTGGACAATCATCTGGCTGTGATGGTATAAGGACTACTACCTTGGGCAGGGGTTTGGACTAGAAGACCTCCAAAGTCTCTTCCAGTCCTATGATTCTATGTTGTCTGATTCCATGATTTTACGGTTTCATGATTCCATGATTCTCTGATTCCATGAATCTATGGTTCTATGATTCCATGAGTCTATGGTTCTATGATTCCATGAATCTATGGTTCTATGATTCCATGATTCTATGGTTCCATGATTCCATGATTCTCTTATTCCTTGAAACTATGGTTCTATGATTCCATGAATCTATGGTTCTATGATTCCATGATTCTATGGTTCCATGATTCCATGATTCTCTTATTCCTTGAATCTATGGTTCTATGATTCCATGAGTCTATGGTTCTATGATTCCATGAATCTATGGTTCTATGATTCCATGATTCTCTGATTCCTTAAATATGATTCTATGATTCCATGAATCTATGGTTCCATTATATTTTTGGTTCTATGATTCCATGAATCTATGGTTCTATGATTCCATGATTCTATGGTTTTGTGATTCCATGATTCTCTTATTCCTTGAATCTATGGTTCTATGATTCCATGAGTCTATGGTTCTATGATTCCATGAATCTATGGTTCTATGATTCCATGAATCTATGGTTCCATGATATTTTTGGTTCTATGATTCCATGACTCTATGGTTCTATGATTCCATGACTCTATGGTTCCATGATTTAATGGTTCTATGATTCCATGGTTCAATGATTTTTTTGGTTCTATGACTCCATGATTCTATGGTTCCATGATTCTCTGATTCTATGAATCTATGGTTCTATGATTCCATGAGTCTATGGTTTTATGATTCCATGATTTTGTGATTCCATGAATCTATGGCTCTATGATTCCATTATTCTATAGAATCTATGGTTCTAATGATTCCATTATTTTTTTGGTTCTATGATTCCATGATTCTATGGTTCTATGACAATTGATGTCATAATTTTGCAGTTAGGTCTAAGTACATGCCTCTTAATAAAAACTTGAACAATTGCAGATGGACCTGTGCAGAGGCTCAGGAAGGTCTGCAGAATGAAAAACAGCTTAATTTTTGTGACTTCTAGTCAACTGGCGTTAAAGACACAGAAAAAACAAGTGGGGAAAGATACATGAAGAATATACAAGAAAGAGAGTCAAAAACTGCATCGCTTAAAAGCCAGGATTTGTGGGGTCCATCATGTTCTCCAAACATGGTTGTTTTATTACCAAACTAGGTAACATCATCAGGAGTAGAAGGGGATGGGAATTGTGGAAAGGAGGAGAAGAAGGAGGAGGAAGTTGTCTGTGAAATTATTGACAGTCTCTGAGCTTGGTTGTTTTCTTGCAGACATTTCATTACCAAGCTAGGTAACATCATCAGTGCTAGAAGAGAGTAGGGTTTATATTCAGTTTATATTCTAGTGGCTTGCCCTGTCATATATAACAACAACAACAACAATAACAATAGAGTTGGAAGGTACCCTGGAGGTCTAGTCCAACCCCCTGCTTAGGCAGGAAACCCTATACCATTTCAGACAAATGGCTGTCCAATCTCTTTTTAAAAACTTCCAGTGTTGGAACACTCATAATTTCTGGAGGCAGGTTGTTCCACTGATTAATTATTCTCACTGTCAGAAAATTTCTCCTTAGTTCTAGGTTGCTTCTCTCTTTGGTTAATTTCCACCCGTTGCTTCTTGTCCTGACTTCAGGCGCTTTGGAGAATAGCTTGACTCCCTCTTCTTTGGGGCAGACCCTGAGATATTGGAAGACTTGCAATCATGTCACCCCTCATCCTTCTCTTCATTAAACTAGCCACGCCCAATTCCAGCAACTGTTCTTTATATGTTTTAGCCTCCCGTCCCCTGATCATCTTTGTTGCTCTTCTCTGTACTCTTTCCAGAGTCTCAACATCTTTTTTACATCGTGATGACCAAAACTGGATGCAGTATTCCAAGTGTGGCCTTACCAAAGCATTGTAAAGTGGTATTAATACTTCACGTGATCTTGATTCTATCCCTCTTTTAATGCAGCCTAGCACTGTGTTGGCTTTTTTGGCAGCTGCAGCACATGGCTGGCTCATATTTAGGTGGTTGTCCACTAGGACTCCGAGATCCCTCTCACAGTTACTACTATTGAGTAAGGTAATACAGCTGTACATTCGGTTTTTCTTGCTTAGATGTAGAACCTTACTTTTTTCACCATTGAATTCCATTTTGTTAGATAGCACTCAGTGTTCATGTCTCTCCAGGTCCTCCTGTATCCTAAGCCTGTCTTCTGGAGTATTGGCTATTCCTGCCAGCTTGGTGTCATCTGCAAATTTGATGAGTTCCTCATCTATCCCCTCGTCCAAATCGTTGATGAAGATGTTGAAGAGCAATGGGCCCAGAACAGAGTCATGGGGCACCCCACTTACACACTTCCCTCCATGTAGATCAGGGGTGTCAAACTTGCAACATCACAGGACATGTTGTGAGATATCGCGACTTTTTCTGCGTTGCCGGAAATGGGGTGGACGCGATTTCGCCATGACGCATCCGGCCCACGGGCCGGAAGTTTGACACCCCTGATGTGGATATATACGTACAAAAAAAGGCTAGAGACTCAAGGAATTCTTCATCTCTAATTTTACACTTTTAGGTTTTGGACAAGAAAATTGGCATGGAAGAATGTATGTCTTTGTAACACACCAAAAGTCCATTTAATACCAGAGAGTAATCAGTTGCATCAAACAAATATTCAGTTCTCTGAAAAGTGAAGCAATATAATAATAATAATAATAATAATAATAATAATAATAATAATAATAATAATAACAACAACAACAACAACAACAACAACAACAACTGGCCTACAAGAAAGACCAAATGAAGAACAGAATAGAGGCATGGGAAGACAAAGCACTACATGGCCAATACATGAAAAAAATAGCTGGGAAAGCAGATATTAACAAGACCTGGCAATGGCTAAGAGCAGGAAAATTAAAGAAAGAGACCGAGGGACTAATTCTGGCTGCACAAGACCAAGCTTTAAGGACAAATGCATATAAAGTCAAAATTGGGAAGACAGCAACAGACAGTAAGTGCCGCTTATGCAAAGAAGCTGAAGAAACAGTGGACCACTTGGTAAGCTGTTGTAAGAAGATTGCACAGACTGACTACAAGCAGCGGCATGACAAAGTAGCAACAATGGTGCATTGGAAGTGTCAAAGCAAGAACATGTGACAGGAAGATCTGCAAAAAATATCATTTGCCTGTAAGCAAAAACTGGTGGGATCATAAAATAGAGAAAGTCATAGAAAATGATAAAATTAAACTGCTCTGGGACTTCAGAATTCACACAGACAAGCACCTGCAACATAACACCCCAGACTTAACAATTGTCGATAAGAAAGACAAAAAAGTCTGGATAGTCGACGTGGCAGTGCCTGGAGACAGCAGAATAGACGAGAAAGAACTGGAGAAGATAACAAAATACAAAGACCTACAAATAGAAATAGAAAGACTGTGGCAAAAGCAAGCAAGGGTAGTACCAATAGTCATAGGCTCCTTGGGTGCAATCCCAAAACAACTGGAGCACCACTTGAACACCATTGGCATTGACAAATTCGCTATTAGTCAATTGCAAAAGGCGGCCTTATTAGGAACCGCTTCCATCCTGCGACGATATCTGTAATACCATCAAACATCCACATCTGCCTATCCCAGGTCCTGGGTAAGGACTCGATAGGTAGACAAAATGCCAAATCCAGTCTGAACATCTGGCTGACTGTGCGATGATTGATAATAATAATAATAATAATAAAGTTGGAAGGGACCTTGGAGATCATCAAGTCCAACCCCCTGCTCAGGCAGGTAGTCCTATATCATTTTGGACAAATGGCTGTCCAGTCTCTTCTTAAAAACTTCCAGTGTTGGAGCATTCACCGCTTCTGGAGGCAGGTTGTTCCATTGGTTAATTGTTCTAACTGTCAGGAAGTTTCTCCTTAGTACTAGGTTGCTTCTCTCCTTGATTAGTTTCCGTTGCTTCTTCTCCTGCCTATATTGAGAAGTCCTTGAAATTCACCTCAGAGGGAATTAAGTGGAATTTTACAAGGCCTTGCTGGTTGTCTCCTTGCTAAGAGAGGGGAAACAGCTCCACAGATGGCATTGCAGCCTTCCAATTTATACAGGCGTACGAGAAACACTTAAAGAATAAAACTCAGTCCCAAAGAAAGATCCTCCGAGCACCAGAACAGAGTCTTCCTTTAAGTGGACCGTAATTGACACATCTTATTAAGATCGGGAGTCCATAAAAAAAATACAACGCAATTTCAATCCACACCAAAAAAGGCTGCTCTTATTATAAGTCACACGCCCGCGACTCCAGCAGGGGAATGCCGGAAAGCCCAGCTGTTGTGTAAATATTTACTTGAAATTCCGTGCCAATTCTATTTGCATGGGCAACCACAGGCTTATTATTTTTATTGCTACTAAGTGCACTTGCAAAAAGCTGGAGCCTTAAAGTGATTACCGGAGAAGAGTGGGGGGGGGAAGAAACATGGTTTGGAATTCATAAACACGAAAGCATTCTTTTTGAGAAAAGGCAATTTGGGAAGATCGGAGAAGATCCATTGTCGTTGTCGCGCATCTGGAAGGCCCCAGGTTGAAATCTCTTTAATCTTTTGAAAAGGAACAATCAACCTCGAGATGAAAGTTGGCAATTGCCATCTTTGCAATTAGCTTTGGAGTCAAAGCGGGCTGACTCCCTTGCAGTTCATTTTTTTTTTAAATAAAAAAAAAAAAACAAATTGAAAACTGCCTTTCCTTTTCAAAACACCAGAGAAGCGTAATTGCAATCATATCCCAAGCCTTTCTTGATAATGAAAGGTTGACTTAAAAGGTAGGACAAATCAACAGGATAGACCAAACTACACAATAAAAATGTCGGGGTGGGGGTATAAGAGGAACATCAATTAATCTGGCACAGAAAGAATTGATGACAGCTTCTCTTTCCACAAAGAGGGAAAATGAGGAACATCATGGCTTAAATTGGATAAATGGGGAAAACGTTCTGGATTTTATCTCGACAGGGCTAAATGACAACTTGAGCAACTGACATATTGAAATTGATGTGCGACAAGAATAGGGGCAGACATTTTTCAAGGGAGTTACCATGGGAGAGCTCTATTCCAGATATCTCCACAGAATCAAAATGGCGGCCGCAACTAGGTGATCAAAACAGTACCTCTGTTTATATCTATTTATTGATTTGATTTTGATACATTTTTAAGTAACTCCAGATGGGAACATACCCAATAGTCCTCCCTCCTCAGTTTTCATTCAACAACAACCGTGTGAGGTGAGATGGGCTGCTTTCTGCCTAAGGTGGGACTAGAACTCACAGTCACCTAGTGATTGGCTCAAAGTCACTCAGCCAGTTTTTGTTCCTAAGGCGGGACTAGAACTCACCGTCTCCTGGTCATTGACCCAAAGTCACCCAGCCAGCTTTCGTTCCTAATGTGGGACTAGAATTCACAGTCTCCTGGTGATTGACCCAAAGTCACCCAGCCAGCTTTCGTTCCTAATGTGGGACTAGAATTCACAGTCTCCTGGTCATTGACCCAAAGTCACCCAGCCAGCTTCCGTTCCTAATGTGGGACTAGAATTCACAGTCTCCTGGTCATTGACCCAAAGTCACCCAGCCAGCTTCCGTTCCTAATGTGGGACTAGAATTCACAGTCTCCTGGTCATTGACCCAAAGTCACCCAGCCAGCTTCCGTTCCTAATGTGGGACTAGAACTCACAGTCTCCTGGTGATTGACCGAAAGTCACCCAGCCAGCTTTCGTTCCTAAGGCGGGATTAGAACTCACAGTCTCCTGGTGACGGACCCAAAGTCACTTAGCTGGCTTTCCTGCTTAAGATGAGACCAGAATTCACCATTCTTCTGGTGATTAGCCAGCTTTCATGGCGAAGATAGAACCAGAAGTCACCATCTCCTGGTTTCTGGGCCAGCACCTTAACCACTATACCAAACTGGCTCTCAACAGGCAATGTGTATTTTCAAAGATGGCTACCATTTTGACTTTTTCGCCCACCCTCCCTAGAGGCTTCCTGTACGTGATGCTTAGATTTTCATACCCTTGTCAAGCATTCTAAAGAAGTCCCCCTCCCCCCGTGCCTTTGGCAGGATGAACGAAAAAAGGACTTTATGAGGAAAAACAAACTGATCTCCTTAAAACATAATTGTAGTAACTGCTCATCAGGCCTCCCGCGAAATGAAAATCCTGGCCAACATATTACGCCCCACCAAAGAGGTTTGGATAATAAAGCTGGTTAAGAAAACAAGGCATTTTCTTGTTAAGATTAAAGGAACCCTTCAAAAAAAAAAAAATTGCCAGCAGTGAAATACCATTTACAGTAACCACCATCACAGGGACTTCAATCAAAGATGATTTAAGCCCCCTTAAATATAAGGCTCTAATTACTACTCAACGGTAATTGATTCAGATGAAGAGATTGCTTTTGTGGCTAAAGAAAGAGACTTTGAAGAAGGAAGGCAGCAAATGGGTTTGCTTCTAAAATGTTATATCTGCCCCCCCAAAAAAAAGAAAAGAAAAAAATAACCACCCCCCCCCCATGGGAAGGAAAATCAATTGGAAAGACAGGTAGTCCTTGATTTACCAGTCCAAAATTTCCGTTGCTAAGTATTTGAAGGAACATTTTTTTCCTCAGTTACACACACCTGGCCCACAAAAGCAGAGAGGCAGGAGATGTTATGGGTCACCATATCACAAAAAAGATGTTGAGACCTTGGAAAAAAAATTCAGAGAAGAGCAACTAAGACGATCAAAGGCCTGGAGACTAAAACATACGAAGAACGGCTGCAGGACTTGGGTTTGGCTAGTCTAAAGAAAAGAAGAAACAGGGGCGACATGATAGCAGCGTTCCAGTATTTGAGGGGCTGCCACAAGGCAAAGGGGGACCAGGTTGTTCACCGAACACCAGAGGGAAGGACGAGAAACAATGGTTGGAAACTGATCAAGGAGAGAAGCAACCTGGAATTAAGGAGAAACTTCCTGACAGTGAGGACAATTAACCAATGGAACAGCTTGCCACCAGAAGTTGTGGGCGCTCCATCATTGGAGGTTTTTAAGAAGAGACTGGACAGCCACTTGGCTGAGATGGTGTAGGTTCTCCTGCTTGAGTGGGGGGGCTGGACTAGAAGACCTCCAAAGTCCCTTCCAGCTCTATTCTATTCTAACTCAGGAAAAAAAAATGCTGACGTAATGCAAGAAAATATCAAAATTATTTCCAAATCGTTTTAATCTCATGCACCATCGCTTCACAGGAGTGCTTTAAGAGACAATTTACTTTTTTTGACCGTTGACTAAAATCTAATCAACTGGCTAGCAAATGAGGTGCGAATCGCTGTCACAAGGACTTCCAGCCTACAACAGGTGGGTTTAATATTCAGTGTCATAAACTAAACTGTATCTAAATTGATGGATATCTCAGTTAAATGTTAGGCTGTGGCAGTTAGAGCTTACATCACACTTCAGATTTTTTTTCTTTTTTGGAAATGTCCATTCCTTGAATAAATCTATAGAGCAGTGGTTCTCAACCTGTGGGTCGGGACCCCATTTGGGGTCGAACGACCATTTCACGGGGGTCGCCAAACAACGCAGTCCGCCATTTTTCCCCCCTTTTCCTTAGCTGTGCTACTCCCTTTTATTCTATTGGCTTTCGAAAGCCAATAGAATAGACTCTCTTGAATAGAGTCTAATTCTATTGGCTTTCAAAAGCCAGTAGGAATTGTCCAGGCTGTCTCTGCCCTGCTGAGCCCGCCAAAAGTCCCATTCTGCAAACGGTGCTGCACCAGTTGAATAGTCCTCGACATACGACCGGTTGAGTAGTCCTCGACTTACGACCAGTTGGGGGTCGCGGCATTAAAAAGGTTGAGAACCACTGCTATAGAGTTTGGGAGAGTCAAGCAGGAGACTCTGAATTCTAATCCTGCATTAGCCAGCTGGGTGACCTTGGGCCAGTCACCGCCTCTCAGCCCCCAGAAGAAGGCAAGGAGAAAGCGGAAATGTCATAGAAAAATACTTAAAAAGAAATTTGATAAGAAAATAAGATATCTGATTTTACATATACTAACTGTGGCAAGAATTGCATTTGCTCAATATTGGAAGGAACGCAATATATCACCAGAGGGGTTGATTATTCAGAAAGTTTATGAATGTGCCGAGATGGACAAACTCACCTTAGAATTAAAAGAAAAAGATGATTTGGAATTTTATGCGGTTTGGGAAAATGGGTATATTTGGATAGACAACAGAAATAAAAATTGGAAATATACAGTACATAAGGTTATTGTGCAAATTAGGTTATTGTGGGTTAGATTGAATGTACTTAGTGTATATATTGTATAGAATGTAGATCCATAGTATATAAAAATGACATAGTCTGCTGAATATGTACTGTATAAAGGAAAATGTTAATAAAAAAAAATTCAAAAAAAATTGTGGGCTAGTCAAGGCGGTGACTAGGAGTCAGCACTAACTCAAAGGCCCACCCATATTCACACACACACACACACACACAAACAAAAAAACAAAGAAAATGACTTCCAACTGTTGCAGCATCTCTATTGGCTAAGTGATCAAAATTCAGATGCTTGGCAACTGACTCATATTTACGATGGCTGCAGTGTCCCGGGGTCATGTGATCTTCTGACAAGCAAAGTCAATGGAGAAGACAGATTCACTTAACAACCAGGTTGCTAACTTAACATCTGCAGTGATTTGCTTAACGACTGTGGCGAGAAAGGTCCTAAAATAGGGCAAAACTCAATCAACAGGTGTCTCACGTAGCAACAGAAACTTTGGGCGCAGTTCTGTTCAAAAGGATGACCTGTATAAATAGGAGTGCCTTCATTTAATGGATGGGGACCATCTCTCACTTTTCTTTGAAGAGACTCCCCACATGCACAAGCCATCTAATAAACCCAGCAGTAAGCCTTGATTATTAGCTTAGATCCCAGAGCGGCTCCTTGATTTGGCTGCTGTTTATTGTGAGCTTGTTTGTCTGAGTTAGTAGTTCCTTGACTGAAGGGTCAAAAGAAAAAATCTTCATCAGGGTCCAGTCCGAGCCGGGAATAAACAAAATGGAGACTGCTTTAGAAAGAAGGTTGCAGTTTATTAAAGAGCAGAGCCAGACAGAAAGATGGCTCTGGAAGAAAAGAGAGAGAGCACATGTAGGGAGTGGGTTTTTATACCCTCTGGGGCTCTTGAGGTTGTTTCCTGTTCCTGTTTGAAGCTTTGTATTTCCTGTGTCATGTACTTTGACCTGAGTCTGAGTGTGCCCTTTTGGTATTGGTGGGTTAATCCTATTATATCTCTTGTCCTTAGAATTTGGGTGGGGGTATGTAGATTTTAGGGGTCTCTGTCTTCCCACTCTCTTCAGTTTCTAGCTGGAAGACTCCAAACTTTCTTAAAGGGTTATTGAATTTGCATTTTCTAAAAGCTGGCCTCTGCTGAGTTTTCTGACCGGGAGGATAGGAGACGTTTCTGCCTTTTTAATGTTCCTCAAACTATTTCTTTCTCTGGATTCTTTCCACAGAACTAAGAGGCTAATAGTAAATGGACTAATTGTGGAGCCACTAAGAATGCTCCCATCAAGAGCAAAAGGGAAAGTCACTACTGTATATAAACAGAGAGTAAACCCGACTCCCTTCTAGCACTGATGATGTTCCCTAGTTGGGTAATAAAACGTCTGCAAGAAAACCAAGCTCAGAAAGCACCGAGGACCCCAAAATCCTCCCCTCTTTTTCTTTCTCCTCCTCTCCGCAAACCCCGCTCCCTTCTAGCGCTGATGATGTTCCCTAGTTGGGTAATAAAACATCTGCAAGAAAAAATCCAAGCTCAGATCAAGGATCCCCAAATCTTCCTCCTCCTCCCCTTCCTCCTCCTCTTCGTCAATCCTACTCCCTTCCAGCCCTGATGATATTACTTACGTGGGAAGTCAGCCCCCCAGAGAAAGAAATATTAAAAGGGCAAAATATTATATTTCCTCAGAGGATCTTAAAGAGGCAGAAAAGCACGCCCAGTTTCTCTTAATAGCCCCCAAGTCTCCCTCCTCCAAGCAAAAACCAACTCTGTAGAAATGCAGATGTAAATAATCCAGGAAGTTGGAGGCCCCCAGCTAGAAGCTTAGGAAGACAAAGACACCTAAAATCTACATACCCCGCCCAAATTCTAAGACAGGACATAATAGGATTAACCCACAGATGCCAAAGGACACACTCAAGTCAGAATACATGACACAGGAAATACAAAGACTCATACAGGAACAGGAAACAACTCCAAACAAAAGCCCCAGAGGGTATAAAAACCCACTCCCTACATGTGCTCTCTCTTTTTTTTTTTCCCAGAGCCATCTTTCTATCTGGCTCTCCTCTTCAATAAACTGCAACCTTCTTTCTAAAGCAGTCGCCATGTTGTTTATTCCCGGGTTGGACTGAACCATGAAGAAGACTTTTCCTTCAACGCTTAGTTGGGTCGTGAAACATCTGCGAGAAACCTACCAGCCTCAGAGAGCACCAAGGACACCCCCCCCCCATCGTTCCATCCGGACCTTCAGACGCTCTCTTCTATCGATAAATAAAAATAAATAAATAAACAAATAATTGAGAGGGTGCGACACCACGGAGGGCCCAGCCGATCCTAAAATAAATCCAAAGGAAAAGCCTTGAAGCATTTTTTTTATTGGAAATTTTATAAACTTTTACAATAAAATACCTCCCCCCCTCCCACCCCCCCATGACCCTCCCCCCTCCTTCCCAGAGCTGAATACAGGGTTAAAAAAACAAGAAGAAAAAACATACAAATTAAATAAACATCAATCAACTATACATACATCCAAAAAATTTAAAGTACTTTAACTCCAATACATAGAAACAACAAATCCAACCATACCCACTTTAAACTATAAATTATTCAAAAGCTAAATAATACTTTCTAATCCGATATTTATTCTGTACAAAATTTACCCATCTTTTCCACACAGAGATATATCTCTCTTGTGAATGGTCTTTCAGATAAGCCGAAATTTTTGCCATTTCTGATAAATAAGAAACTTTAAAAAACCATTCTTCTATAGTAGGCAAGGAATCTTTCTTCCAATATTGCCCAATCAATAACCTTGCTGCCGTGATAAAATTCAACATTAAAGTAATCTCTTTGCCATCACAGTCTTCAATAATACCTAACAAAAATAATTGTGATGTAAATTTTATCTTTCTATTAAAAATCTTCTGAATGTTCCACCAAATCTTAATCCAAAAAGCCTTTATATTTCTACATGACCACCAAATATGATAGTACGTTGCATCCAAACAACCACATCTCCAAACTTTGGGCTGTACATTCGAATACATACGAGACAACTTTTGTGGATCAAGGTGCCACCTATAAAACATTTTATAAAAATTTTCTCGTAAATTTTGAGCTTGGGTAAACTTAACATTCCTCACCCAAATTATCTCCCGCGTATCTAATAAAATCGGCTCTTCAAAATTTTGAGCCCATTTAACCATACAATCTTTAACTAATTCTGTTTCTGAATCCAATTCCACTAAAGCATTATAAACTCTTTTTATATAAAAAGAGGATATGAGAAGCATTTTTTTACTATTATTATTTCACTGAGCATTTGTGAGAACCAAGAAGAGAGAATGAGAAATTTCCACCACGCTCGCTTTGTATCCTCCGAGTTGGTTGCCCTAACAGAAGATGGGGATTTTATTATTAGCTAACTATCAAGGGAGTGGTACCATCTGGTAGGAGAGTTCTACCTTTTAAAGATACAGATTCAAGGAGAGGGAGGGAAGCTGCAGCACCGTGGAGCAATCAAACACCCAAATGTCACTTACTTTTAAATGCTCAGCTCTAGCCGAGGCCTTTGTAGCATCCGCAATTATTAGATGCGATGCCTACACAGACATCTGCTCAGGCATCTGCTGCTCCTCTTCAGAGCTGTCAGACTGGCAAAGTCATTTAAGCCCATAGCCTGTTTTATCTCTTCTGTTCCTTCTTTTGCAGCCTTGCAATATAACTACATCTGAGTTGGAGAGGGATGGATGTTTGATGAGAAGATGAGTCAATCCAGCTGTGCTTAACCAGCCACCTATTCTATTCAGAAGAGAGCTGGAAGGGACCTTGTAGTAGTAACAACAACAACAACAACAACAACAACAACAACAACAATAATAATAATATAAAATGGCTTTGGAAGAATATCTGAAGAACAATGATGAAGATGCACTGAAATTAGTATATCAGGAAGGCTTACTAACTACTGGAGAGACCAAACTGGCCTACAAGAAAGACCAAATGAAGAACAGAATAGAGGCATGGGAAGACAAAGCACTACATGGCCAATACATGAAAAAAATAGCTGGGAAAGCAGATAATAATAAAACCTGGCAATGGCTAAGAGCAGGAAAATTGAAGAAAGAGACCGAGGGACTAGTTCTGGCTGCACAAGACCAAGCCTTAAGGACAAATGCATACAAAGTCAAAATTGAGAAGACAGCAACAGACAGTAAGTGCCGCCTATGCAAAGAAGCTGAAGAAACAGTGGACCACTTGGTAAGCTGTTGCAAGAAGATTGAACAAACTGATTACAAGCAGCGGCATGACAAAGTAGCAACAATGGTGCATTGGAAGATCTGCAAAAAATATCATTTGCCTGTAAGCAAAAACTGGTGGGATCATAAAATAGAGAAAGTCATAGAAAATGATAAAATTAAACTGCTCTGGGACTTCAGAATTCAAACAGACAAGCACCTGCAACATAACACCCCAGACTTAACAATTGTCGATAAGAAAGACAAAAAAGTCTGGATAGTGGACGTGGCAGTGCCTGGAGATAACAGAATAGAAGAGAAAGAACTGGAGAAGATAACAAAATACAAAGACCTACAAATAGAAATAGAAAGACTATGGCAAAAGCAAGCAAGGGTAGTACCAATAGTCATAGGTTCCTTGGGTGCAATCCCAAAACAACTGGAGCACCACTTGAACACAATTGGCATTGACAAATTCGCTATTAGTCAATTGCAAAAGGCGGCCTTATTAGGAACTGCTTCCATCCTGTGACGATATCTGTAATACCATCAAACATCCACATCTGCCTATCCCAGGTCCTGGGTAAGGACTCGATAGGTAGACAAAATGCCAAATCCAGTCTGAACATCTGGCTGACTGTGCGATGATTGATAATAATAATAATAATAATAAAGTTGGAAGGGATCTTGGAGGTCATCTAGTTTCCTGCTCAGGCAGGAAACCCTATACCATGTCAGACAAATGGCTGTCCAGTCTCTTCTTAAAAACTTCCATTGTTGGAGCATTCACCACTTCTGGAGGCAGGTTGTTCCACTGGTTAATTGTTCTAACTGTCAAGAAGTTTCTCCTTAGTTCTAGGTTGCTTCTCTCCTTGATGTTTCCATCCGTTGCTTCTTGTCCTGCCTTCAGGCGCTTTGGAGAACAGCTTCACTCCCTCTTCTTTGGAGCAGCCCCTGAGATACTGGAAGACTGCTATCATGTCACCCCTCATCCTTCTCTTCATTAAACTACACACACCCAATTCTAGCAACCGTTCCTTATGTATTTTAGCCTCCAGTCCCCTAATCATCTTTGTTGCTCTTCTCTGTACTCTTTCTAGAGTCTCAACATCTTTTTTACATCATGGTGACCAAAACTGGATGCAATATTCCAAGTGTAGCCTTAACAAGGCATTGTAAAGTGGTATTAATACTACACATGATCTTGATTCTATCCCTCTGTTAATGTAGCCCAGCACTGTGTTGGCTTTTTTTGCAGATGCAGCACACGGCTGGCTCATATTTAAGTGATTGTCCACCAGGACTCCGAGATCCCTGTCAACATCTTTTTTACATTGTGGTTATCAAAACTGGATGCAGGATTCCAAGTGTGGCCTTACTAAGGCCTTGTAAAGTGGTCTTCCATTCCTATCAGGGGGAGGAGGGTCAGCTTATTTTCCAAAGCACCAGAAGCACCAATATTAACCTTCCCATTCCCCCACCAATCCAGTCAGAGCTGAAGAAGCTTCTTGGACGAGAAACGAAACGTCTTCATAGAAAAACATGGAAGTCCAATTGTCTCTTGAAAAAGCACCTTTGGGACAACCAGGACCTGGATGACTCCACAGACAAAGAAGGACAGGAAACAGTGGATGGAAACTAACCAAGGAGAGCAGCAACCTGGAATTAAGGAGAAACTTTCTAACAGTAGTGAAGATAATTAATCCGTGGAACAGCTCGACATGGGAAATTGTGGATGCTCCAACACTGGAAGATTTAAAAAATAGACTGGACAGCCATTTTGTCTGAAATGGTAGGGGGTCTCCTGCTTGAGCGGGAGGGGTTGGACTAGAAGACCTCCAAGGTCCCTTCCAGCTCTATTATTATTGATTGAACCTGCTGCTCAAGCAGGGGACCCTATAGCAGGGGTAGGCAACCTTGGCTCTTTTATGACTGGTGGACGTCAACTCCCAGAATTCCTGAGCCAGCATGGGGGAAATATGGCCCCCTCATGATGCATGGACTTCAACTCCCAGAATTCCTGAGCCAGCCGGGCTCAGCTTGGAAACTTCTCCCTTTCCCCTCAGCGTGGCTGGCTCAGGAATTCTGGGAGTTGAAGTCCAACAGTCATAAAAGAGCCAAGGTTGACTACCCCTGATCTAGGTGTGTGTATCTATCTATCTGTCTGTCTGTCTGTCTGTCATCTAGATCAGGGATAGGCATACCATATGCCCTATATACCATATATGATATACCCAGCAAAGGATAGCTACATCAAGAAACTCTCTAAGGCCGTTTCTAAAGTCATATATAAACGGCAGCTAATTAGGCAATAAATTCACAAAAATTGAGGTGGTTGTCCTATCGGGCTGCAAAGGGAGGCTGAAGTTAAGAAAACGGGGATGTTTTCCATTTTTTTAATGGCGTTTTAATTAAAATGTAATCAGACATTTTATGTATGCTTTTACCTTTTTTTATTTCCCGCCTACCCCAAGGGTTGTTACTCTACGTTGAAGGTAATTGCTGTACCTCTCATTAGCATCTTTTTTGTTGTTGTTGTTGTTGTTGTTGTTGTTGTTATTGATCTTTGATTTTAAGGAAAACAGTTGTGTTTTTTTTAGTCTGTGGAAATGTGTTGCAGCGTGGAGCTGCTGTGGGAAAAGCAACAGGCTTTTTGTAAGTCCTTGACTTACAAGTATTCGTTTAGTGACTGTTGGAAGTTACAACGGCATTGAAAAAAAAAGTTGACTTATGACCATTTTTCCCACTTGCAACCTTTGGACCCTTGGTTGGAATTCTGTTGTTGTTAATTGCGAAGTCGTGTCCGACCCATCGCGACCCCATGGACAACGTTCCTCCAGGTCTTCCTGTCCTCTACCATCTTCTGGAGTCCATTCAAATTCACACCTACTGCTTCAGTGACTCCATCCAGCCATCTCATTCTCTGTCATCCCCTTCTTCTATTGCCCTCAATCTTTCCCAGCATTAGGCTCTTCTCCAGTGAGTCCTTCCTTCTCATTAGGTGGCCAAAGTACTTGAGTTTCAACTTCAGGATCTGGCCTTCTAAAGAGCAGTCGGGGTTGATCTCTTCTAGGACTGACCAGTTTGAACGCCTTGCAGTCCAAGGGACTCGCAGGACTCTTCTCCAGCACCATAGTTCAAAGGCCTCAATTCTTTGGCGCTCAGCCTTTCTTATGGTCCAGCTTTCACAGCCATACATTGCAACTGGGAAAACCATGGCCTGGACTATACGCACTTTTGTTGGCAGGGTGATGTCTCTGCTTTTTAGAATGCTGTCTAGATTTGCCATAGCTTTCCTCCCCAGGAGCAAGCGTCTTTTAATTTCTTGGCTGCAGTCCCCATCTGAGGAGATCTTTGAGCCCAGAAAAATAAAATCTGTCACTACCTCCATTTCTTCCCCATCTATTTGCCAGGAATTGAGAGGGACAGATGCCATGATTTTGGTTTTCTTAATGTTGAGTTTCAAGCCAACTTTTGCACTCTTTCTTCACCCGCATCAAGAGGCTCTTTAGTTCCTCTTCACTTTCTGCCATTAGAGTGGTATCATCTGCATATCTTAGGTTGTTGGTATTTCTCCCGGCAATCTTAATTCCAACTTTTGATTCATCTAGCCCTGCCTTTCTCATGATGTGCTCTGCATATAAGTTAAATAGGCAGGGCGACAGTATACAGCCTTGCCGGACTCCTTTTCCAATTTTGAACCAATCAGTGGTTCCGTGTTCGGTTCTCACTGTTGCTTCTTGACCCGCATATAGGTTTCTCAAGAGACAAATGAGATGGTCTGGTACTCCCATCTCTTTAAGAACTTGCCACAATTTGTTGTGATCCACACAATCAAAGGCTTTTGCATAGTCAATGAAGCAGAAGTAGATGTTTTTCTGGAACTCCCTAGCTTTCTCCATGATCCAGCGTATGTTGGCAATTTGATCTCTAGTTCCTCTGCCTCTTCGAAATCCTACCTGTACTTCTGGTAGTTCTCGATCCACATACTGCTGGAGTCTAGCTTGTAGGATTTTAAGCATAACTTTACTAGCATGTGAAATGAGTGCAATGGTGCGATAGTTTGAACATTCTTTGGCATTGCCTTTCTTTGGAATTGGAATGTAAACTGACCTTTTCCAATCCTGTGGCCACTGTTGAGTTTTCCAAATTTGCTGGCAAATTGAGTGTAGCACTTTTACTGCATTGTCTTTTAAGATTTTGAATAGCTCAGCTGGAATACTGTCACCTCCACTAGCTTTGTTGTTGCTCAGATTTTCTAAGGCCCATTTCACTTCACATTCTAGGATGTCTGGTTCGAGGTCAATGACCATCTCATTGTGGTTATCTGGGATGTTAAGCTCATTCTTGTATAGTTCTTCTGTGTAGTTTTGCCATTTCTTCTTAATCTCTTCTGCCTCTGTTAGGTCTCTGCCATTTTGGTCCTTTATCATGCCCATCTTTGCATGAAACGTTCCCTTCATATCTCCAATTTTCTTGAAGAGAATTCTGGTCCTCCCTATTCTGTTGTTTTCTTCTATTTCTTTGCACTGTTCATTTAAGAAGGCATTCTTATCTCTTCTAGTTACTCTCTGGAATTCTGCATTCAATTGGGTGTATCTTTCTCCTTTGCCTTTTGCTTCCCTTCTTTCCTCAGCTATTTGCAAAGCTTCCTCAGACAGCCATTTTGCTTTCTTGCATTTCTTTTTCTTTGGGATGGTTTTAGTTGCTACCTCTTGTACAATGTTGCGAACTTCCATCCATAGTTCTTTAGGCACCCTGTCTATCAGATCCAGTTCCTTAAATCTATTTGTCACCTCTACTGTATATTCATCAGGAATATGATTTAGTTCATACCTGAGTGGCCTAGTGCTTTTCCCTACTTTTTTTCAATTTAAGCCTAAATTTTGCAACGAGAAGCTCATGATCTGAGCCACAGTCAGCTCCTGGTCTTGTTTTTACTGACTGTATAGAGCTTCTCCATCTTTGGCTGCAGAGCACATAGTCAATCTGATTTCTATATTGACCGTCTGGTGATGTCCATGTGTAGAGTCGTCTCTTGGGTTGTTGGAAAAGAGTGTTTGTTATGACCATCGTATTCTCTTGACAAAATTCTATTAGCCTGTGCCCTGCTTCATTTTGTACTCCAAGGCCAAACTTGCCTGTTATTCCGGTTATCTTTTGGCTTCCTACCTTAGCATTCCAATCCCCCATGATGATAAGGACATCATTTTTTGGTGTTAATTCTATAAGGTGCTGTAGGGCTTCATAGAACCGGTCAATTTCATCCTCTTCAGCACCAGTGGTTGGGGCATAGATTTGGACTACTGTGATATTGAATGGTTTGCCTTGGATTCGAATTGAGATCATTCTGTCATTTTGGGGATTGTATCCCAGTATTGCTTTTCCTATTATTTTATTGACTATGAAGGCTACTCCATTTCTTCTGAAGGATTCTTGCCCACAGTAGTATACCTGATGGTCATCTGAGTTAAATTCACCCATTCCTGTCCATTTTAGTTCGCTGATTCCTAAGATGTCGATGTTCAGTCTTGTCATCTCTTTTTTGACTACGTCTAGCTTGCCTTGATTCATGGATCTTACATTCCAGGTTCCTATGGAGAAAAAATCTTTACAGCATTGGACTTTCCTTTTACCACCAGATATATCCACAGCTGAGCGTCCTTTCGGCTTTGGCCCAGTCGCTTCATTTTTTCTGGTGCTACTAGTACTAGCCCTCTGCTCTTCCCCAGTAGCATATTGGACACCTTCCGACCTGAGGGGCTCATCTTCCAGCGTCATATCTTTTTTCCTTTTAGTACTGTCCATGGGGTTTTCATGGCAAAGATACTGGAGTGGTTTGCCATTTCCTTCTCCAGTGGATCACATTTTGTCAGAACTCTCTGCTATAACCTGTCCGTCTTGGGTGGCCCTGCACGGCATAGCTTATAGCTTCATTGAGTTATGCAAGCCCCTTCGCCACGACAAGGCAGTAATCCATAAAGGGGCAATTGTGGAAACCTTTTGGGAAAAGTGTACAGTAGAAATGCCACCTTTGGTTAAGTTTCCACCCTTTTTCCTTCTAATTTCTTTATAACTGTAGCCTTGTTCGCTGAATAATACTATTTTACATCGCTTTCTGAGCAACCAGTCAACTCTTTGCACCATGACTTTAATTTTATGACATTTTAGAAGCTCACTCAATGAGAGAACACAAAAAACCCCAACCAACTGGATAGCGATCACACAACACACTGACAAATGTTCTCCACTCAGCTTCAATACATGAAATCAATAATTGAATCCTACTGTGATCTGATTGGCTCATAGCCAAAGCAAGATGACACTTGATTGGCTCTCTAAACACTTATGCTCATTGGCTACAATCAGAGGAAGGAAAGCTACCTGAGATCAACCTAAGCAAGTTGTGCTTCCTTTTTCTGGTTATTTGGCTATAACTTTTCATAGAATACAGTACAGATAATTGAACAAACTATGTTGCATTACATTCTTGATTAAATTATCTTTCCATTGATATATAATTTTATGCTATTACTCCCCCCCCAAAAGTGGTGTTATTAGCCATCAAACCTCAAAAATATGTTTTTCCCAAAAGGTTTCCACAATTGTGGCCATTACTGGTTGCAGTAATGAAGGTTGCAGTGTCCCGGGGTCATGTGATCCCCTTTAGTGACCTTCTGACAAGCAAAGTCAATGGGGAAGTCATCTGGTCATCAGTACTCTTTCTGGGAGTCTCTGAGGCCACATTATCTGTGCCCCCAGGGCCACCTGAATAGTGTGGATCATTTGTGACCCCTGAGGGCCCAGATAAACCTCCAGGTAGCCTCAACGACTCTCTAAAAGGATGCAAATGACCAGCTCTCCACAAGGAGTATAAATCCTTCCATTTTCCCCACCATCCAGTCAGAGCTGAAGAAGCTTCTTGCAGGAGAAGCAAAACGTCTTCAAAGAAAAACAAGAAAGTCCAGTTGCCTCCTGAAAAAGCACCTTTGGGATAAATATTGGAAGACTGCTATCATGTCTCCTCTAAACCTTCTATTCATTAGCCTAAAAATACCTAGCTCCTTTCATCATTAAAGCCGGCACCAGCCAGAGCAGAGAACAACCCAAACAAGTAGTGCAGAAGACATGGAGAGACCTGGCCCATAGAATCACCTGTCAGACATGAATGAATGGATAACATCCTCCTGCTCCTGCTCCTGCTCCTCCTCCTGCTCCTGCTCCTCCTCCTCCCTCTATAAACTTCACTCTCTTCTAGCACTGCTGAGGTTACCTAGCTGGGTCATGAAACATCTGCAAGAAAACAACCGAGCTCAGAGAGTGCCAAGGACCCCACAGTCCTCCTCCTCCTCCTCCTCCTCCTCCTCCTCCTCCTCCTTCTCCTCCTCCTCCTCCTCCTCCTCCTCCTCCTCCTCTCTCTCTCTCTCTCTCTCCTAGCACTGCTGTGGTTACCTAGTTGAAATATCTGCAAGAAAACAATTGAGCTCAGAGAGTACCAAGAACCCCATAGTCATTGTTCTCCTCCTCCTCCTCCTCCTCCTCCTCCTCCTCCTCCTCAAGTTCAAATAGCACCATGGATCCCACAGTCATTATTCCCCTACTACTACTACTATTACTCCTCCTCCTTGTCTTCCTCCTCCCCCCTCCTTCTTCCTCCTCCTCCACCTTCCTCCTCTTCTTTTTCCTCCCTCTTCATCCTCCTCCTCTTCCTTCTCCTCCTCCTCTTCCTCCATCATCACATCATCATCAACATCATCATCCTCATGTTGTCCCCTTAGCTGGTCATCATATGGTTTTGCCCAGTTTTTCCACCTATCAAGGTCATTTTCAGTTTTCTTTCTGCCTTCTTGACATTGCCTACTTCATCCAACGTTGCATCCCCTGGAAATCTGGAAACCTTTCCTTACAGCCAAAACCGTTCATGAAAATGTTGGGCTGCCCAGGACTGGATCTTGTCACACGCCATTCCATACAAATCTCCCAGTTTTACACAACGCCATGCCCACTTAGAAGACGGACTCATCAAATCAGACAATGTAAGAACACGAGAAGGACTCTGGAGACCGCCTAATCCAGGAGGCTTCCTATGGCGGAATCCACTCCGATTCTTCACCTCCTTCCTGGAAGAAAGCACACAAATGGTTTCCTGCCATGACTGTCCTTGATCCAAGGGCTCATTTCTCATTCCTTGGCACGGTCTTGCGCCTTGCGATGCCGCAACTGTCCTCCAAACGGCTGGCAAGTTAAAAGAGCCGACAGTTTTGAGCTTGGCGTTATATGAGGCAATAAGCTCACACAACAGTTGGAATGGCTAAATAATGGATAGGTTCATGAATAAGAAAATAACCCCACAAACAATGTTCTGCTCCCTGAAGGGATGAGTTTTAGCCAACTAATGAGCTCTAAATGATCATTATCAGAAAATACACGCCTCTGATGGCTTGGGCTTCCTGCAATTCAGGAGTCTGTGTTTGTTTAGAGAAATAAGATGTATTTATCAGCTCTAGAAGCAGGCAAATGTCTTGAACTACCTATACTAACTATAAGTAAATGGGGGATTTAAATTAAACCAGGACAGCTTTGTATAAGATTTGGAGATAGTCTGCAGAAGAAACAGTCTAATGTCGATTCCTTTAACCAAGATTTCAAGAGTCCTCCTGCTCGAGCAGGGGGCTGGACTAGAAGACCTCCAAGGTCCCTTGTATTCTATGTCAAGTTGAGCCTCCAATAATTTTGCAGACAGACAGACAGACAGACGGGTGGGTGGATAGGTAGGTAGGTAGATGATAGATAGATAGATAGATAGATAGATAGATAGATAGATAGATAGATAGATAGATGGGATGGGATGGGATGGGATATGATATGATATAGATTGTTTGTTTATTTGTTTGTTTAAAAAAGAAAGCCTTGCCACTCAGCCATTTTTGAATAACGGGATCATAGTATGATTGTTTCATTATGTGCTATTAATCTGATGCTCTGGAACAACTTGCCTCCAGAAGTTGTGCATCACAACTTCATCACTGGAGGCTTTTAAGAAGATAGATAGATAGATAGATAGATAGATAGATAGATAGATAGATAGATGGATGGATGGATGGATGGATGGATGGATGGATGGATGGATGGATGGATGGATGGATGGATGGATAAATAGATAGATAGATAGATAGATAGATAGATAGATAGATAGATAGATAGATAGATAGATAGATGGATGGATGGATGGATGGATGGATGGATGGATGGATGGATAAATAGATAGATAGATAGATAGATAGATAGATAGATAGATAGATAGATAGATAGATAGATAGATAGATGGATGGATGGATGGATGGATGGATGGATGGATGGATGGATGGATGGATGGATGGATGGATGGATGGATAAATAGATAGATAGATAGATAGATAGATAGATAGATAGATGGATGGATGGATGGATGGATGGATGGATGGATGGATGGATGGATGGATGGATGGATGGATGGATGGATGGATAAATAGATAGATAGATAGATAGATAGATAGATAGATAGATAGATAGATAGATAGATAGATAGATAGATAGATGGGATGGGATGGGATATGATATGATATAGATTGTTTGTTTATTTGTTTGTTTAAAAAAGAAAGCCTTGCCACTCAGCCATTTTTGAATAACGGGATCATAGTATGATTGTTTCATTATGTGCTATTAATCTGATGCTCTGGAACAACTTGCCTCCAGAAGTTGTGCATCACTGGAGGCTTTTAAGAAGATAGATAGATAGATAGATAGATAGATAGATAGATAGATAGATAGATGGATGGATGGATGGATGGATGGATGGATGGATGGATGGATGGATGGATGGATGGATGGATGGATAAATAGATAGATAGATAGATAGATAGATAGATAGATAGATAGATAGATAGATAGATAGATAGATGGATGGATGGATGGATGGATGGATGGATGGATGGATGGATGGATGGATGGATGGATAGATAGATAGATAGATAGATAGATAGATAGATAGATAGATAGATAGATAGACAGACAGATAGATAGATAGATGGATGGATGGATGGATGGATGGATGGATGGATGGATGGATGGATGGATAAATAGATAGATAGATAGATAGATAGATAGATAGATAGATAGATAGATAGATAGATGGATGGATGGATGGATGGATGGATGGATGGATGGATGGATGGATGGATAGATAGATAGATAGATAGATAGATAGATAGATAGATAGATAGATAGATAGATAGATAGATAGATAGATAGATAGATTCCAGAATACTTTTCATCCATTTGCTTCTTGTCCTGCCTTCTGGTGCTTTGGAGAATAGTTTGACCCCTTCATCTTGCTAGGGGCCCCTAAAATATTGGATGGCTGCTATCATGTCTCCCCTAGTCCAAACATATGAAGAATGACTGCAGGATTTGGGTTTGGCTAGTCTAAAGAAAAGAAGAAATAGGAGAGACATGATAGCAGTGTTCCAGTATTTGGGGGGCTGCCCCAAAGAAGAGGGGGTCAACTTATTTTCCAAAGCACCAGAAATAAAGACAAGAAACAATGGTTGGAAACTAATCAAGGAGAGAAGCAACCTGGAATTAAGGAGAAACTTCCTAACAGTGAGGACAATTAATTAGTGGAACAGCTTGCCACCAGAAGTTGTGGGTGCTCCATCACTGGAGGTTTTTAAAAAGAGACTGTCTGAGATGGTATAGGTTCTCCTGCTTGAGCAGGGGGCTGGACTAGAAGACCTCCAAGGTCCCTTCCAGCTCTATTCTATTCTATTCTATTCTATTCTATTCTATTCTATTCTATTCTATTCTATTCTATTCTATTCTATTCTATTCTCATTCCATCTATTCTATTTCTATTCTATTTCCATTCCATCATTTCTACATTCTATTCTATTCTATTCTATTCTACTGGACATACCCAATTCCTGCAACCGTTCCTTGTATGTTTGAGCCTCCAGTCCCCTGATCATCTTTGCTGCTCTTTTCTGTACTCTTTCCAGAATCTGAACATCTTTTTTTATATATTATGGTGACCAGAACTGGATGCCCTATTCCAAATGTGGTCTTTCTGGAGATGATGGGAACCCACTGAGTAGGCAACTAAGTTCAAGGTTTCAGACTTTCAGGGGTTTGCCTCAGTTTGCCTTTTAAACTGTTTAAACTCATTTGGGGCCGTGCACAATAATGATTTTGCTTTGTCTCTGGTGTTCACATTTGATGGCACCATCGCTTGTTTTGGGAACTGGGCTGGCATTGAATCTTGAACATCAGTGCCATCACAGTTATGCCAAGGGGTAAAGAAATAAAAATATGTTACTAATAGATAATATTAATAAAAATAAAAGAATAAAATATTAGTAAAAATGAAGGAATAAAAATGTAACTGCCTTTTTAACAACTGAAAATACAATCCTTTTTAAAACTGAAGCAAGGAAATTGTGTAACCATCTTTCTCTTTCTCCCTCTCTCTCTTTTTCTTTCTTTTCTCTCTCTTTTTTTTTCTATTTCTTTTCTCTCTTTCTCTTTCCCTCTTTCTCTCTATCTTTCTTTTCCTCTTTCTCTTTTTTCTCTTTTTCCCTCTTTCTTTCTCCTTCCTTCCTTCCTTCCTTCCTTCCTTCCTTCCTTCCTTCCTTCCTTCCTTCCTTTCTTTCTTTCTTTCTTTCTTTCTTTCTTTCTTTCTTTCTCTTTCCTTTTCTGTTTTCCTCTGCCACTCTTTCTCTTTTCTCTCTGTTTCTTCTTTCTCTCCCTTTCTCCTCTCTTTCTCTCTTTCTCTTTCTTTCTTCCACCCTCTTTCTCTCTCTTTTGGCTTAGTTGCCAAATTATTCTCTTGCATTCCTACAGAACTCTGCTTCTGTATATAAAAAAAATGTATGAAATATGTTTGATATCTCAGTTTCTGAGAATGGAGGGACTCTTGATTCTTTTCCTATAGTTTTCCAACACTGTTCATCTCCAGCTACATTTATAGCACAAACTAGGACAGTAAATTGTTTTAAGACATAGTGATTTAGTTGGAAGCACTAAGCAACTTGAGGCTTTGTGACAGTGTAAAATATATTTCTACCCAATTCCTAGCCATTTATCTTGTATGGTACAGACATCTGAGCCAAGAATTTGAGAATTTGGGGGTTACCTGATCCCCCTGTAAGAGTGGTGGACAGCAAGGAGATTTGATATATTCATGAGCCAGGATGAACAGAATGATTTTGGACCATCCATGAGCCAGTATCCACACCTCTCAGTGTCAGAATTATCATTTCATATATGCCTTGGATTAATGGCTCTTTGTTGTTGTTGTTGTTAGTTGCGAAGTCATATCTGACCCATCGCGGCCACATGGACAATGTTCCTCTAGGCCTTCCTGTCCTCTACCATCTTCAGGAGTCCATTTAAGCTCACGCCTCCTGCTTCAGTGACTCCATCCAGCCACCTCATTCTCTGTCGTCCCCTTCTTCTCTTGCCCTCCATCTTTCCCAGCATCAGGCTCTTCTCCAGTGACTCCTTCCTTCTCATTAGGTGGTCGAAGTACTTGAGTTTCAACTTCAGGATCTGGCCTAAAAAGAGCAGTCAGGGTTGATCTCCTCTAGGACTGACCGGTTGGATCGCCTTGCAGTCCAGGGGACTTGCAGGAGTCTTCTCTTGAAAAGCCTCAGTTCTTTGGCGCTCAGCCTTTCTTATGATCCAGCTTTCACAGCCATACATTGCAACTAGGAAAACCGTGGCCTTGACTATATGTACTTTTGTTGGCAGGGTGATGTCTCTGCTTTTTACTATGCTGTAATGGCTCTATGGAAGGCTAAATCATCATTATTTTTACAACTTGGTATCATTTTTGCTGGAACTGCTCAAAAATCTCCATTTTATCCTAGCTCTGCACTCAAAGCAAAAAGTAACAGAATAACAGAGCTGTTAGGGGACCTTGGAGGTCTTCTAATCCAACCCCTGCTCTAGCAGAAGACCCTATACTATTTCAGACAAATGGGTGTTCTTCTTAAAAACCTCCAGTATTGGAGCATCCACAATTTCTGGAGCCATGTTGTTCCATTATTCATCACTGGTAGAAGAGAAGAGGAGGAGGAGGAGGAGGAGGAGGAGGAGGAGGAGGAGGAGGAGGAGGAGGAGGAAGGCGAGAACTATGGGGTCCTTGGTGCTTTCTAAGCCTTGTTGTTGTTCTTGTTGTTTTGCAGATGTTTCATTATCCAATTAGGTAACATCAGTGCTAGGAGGGAATGAGATTTGCAGAGAGGAGGAGGAAGAGGAAGAGGAGAAGGAGGTCATATGTGGACTTCTTGATGCTCTCTACGCTTGGCTGTTTTCTTGCAGACTGTAAGGACCCACCCCACTTTGCATCTTAAGAAGACAGAACTCTTGGAATAATTCTTCCAACAGGCATCCTTTATTAAGAGAAAATGGTTGCAGGCGTGCTAGACAGGACTTGGGGTCCAAGCCCTCCCATTCAAGGTTTTAAGGGGTTCCCCAGTAGTCCCACCCAATCAACCCCCCTTCCAGTGATAGTTTCAGGTATCACAATTCCACCCCCTTTTTTCTTTCTTCCATCTGGATGGAGACTTCAGATAAACTACATGAAAGGCAAATACCCTTCTTTGTTATGGTAAGGTTCTTTGGTGCTAACGCTTTGAGGTTACAATAAACACACATTCAGCATTCAGCTCCTTGAAGTATACTGAAGGAAGTGAGGGCCATAAAGCCCCTTTGTTCTCCCCCTTCTCTCCCTCTTATGGCAGAATCCAGAGAAGGCAGAATTGGGAGTTTCTATATTTGATAATTAAAGATGAAAATAATTGGATTCTGACAACCGGCCCCTCTTAAAAATAAGAGAGATCCACCTGAAAGAAAGCACAAGTATAAAATTTAGTCAGGCTTGTTAGGATACTCTGTGTGAAACTTCTTCAATAGCTTTGGGGCTCTGACATGACGTTTATGGACCCACTCGTTTTGTGAGGGAGGGAGGTGTTTCCAGGCAACTAGGTACTGAGTTGCTCCATGATATCTCCTAGAATCAAGGATTTCCTTTATTTCGAAGTGTTGTTCACCCTCCACCATGAGCGGAGGTGGTGGGGGGGGGGATTTTTGGCCTTAGAGGTGACTGATGCTCTCTTTTCAGCAAGCTGCAATGAAAAATTGGGTGTATTTGCCTGAGATTTTTGGGTAATTCTAATTCTATTGTTACTGGATTTATGATTCTTTTAATTGGAAAAGGTCCTATATATTTTGGTCCAAGTTTTTTACAGGGCTGTAGGGACTTTAGGTATTTTGTAGATAAGTACACCATTTCTCCTATAATGAATGGTGTAGGCTCAACCCTTTTTTTATCGGCTTGTGTTTTGTATGCCTGCCTAGCTTCATCTAGTGCTTTTCTGACTATTGGCCAGGTGTTTTGTAGTTTCTCCATCCATTCTTTCAGCGAAGGGATCGTTGGTTCGTTTGGGGTTAATTCTGGCATGGGGTTGAAACTTTGACCGGTGGCTATTTGAAAAGGAGTGTAACCTGTGCTGGAGTGGACTGCATTATTGTAGGCAACTTCTGCAAAAGGGAGTAAGTCCGCCCACTCGGTCTGCTGGAAACTAAGAAAACATCTTAAATATTGCTTAAGTACGGAGTTCATTTTTTCAGCCGATCCATTTCCTTGAGGGTGGTGGCTAGATGTCAGTCCCTGAGTGGTTCCTAAGAGGGATAAAAATTCCTTCCAAAATGCAGACGTAAATTGCACCCCCCTGTCAGAGATGATGCGTTGGGGTGCCCCATGCAATCTGTAAATGTGTTGGATGAAAAGTTTTGCTAAGGCTTTTGCAGTGGGAATCTTTTGGCAAGGGATAAAGTGCACCTGTTTGGAAAACAAGTCCGTGACCGTCCAGACCACAGTATTCCCATTGCTTTCTGGCAGTTCCACTATAAAATCCATGGCTATTTCTCTCCAGGGGGCTGAGGGACTTGCCACTGTTTGCAATAGTCCTGGCAATTTCCCTTGCAACCTCTTTGCCATGGCACATTTTGGACAACTGGCTATATAACTTTCAATGTCCTTTTTCATGGATGGCCACCAAAATTGCCGTTTAATTAAATGTAAAGTTTTTACAAATCCAAAATGCCCTGCTGATTTTGTGTCATGGCAAAGGTGCATGAAAGTTACTCTTTGAGTTGTTGGTATATATAACTTTTCCCCTACCCAAGGCAACCCGTCTCTCATTGTGCACACATTTTTGTTTTTCTGGAACCATTCATCTGTTTCCAAACTTTTTCTGAATTCAATCCCAGTTTGGCTGTCCAGTTGTGGTTTTATTTTGGCTTGGGTTCTTGTGGTTACTGGTGCTGCCAGTTGTGACTCTGCCATTATTGGTCTAGAGTCTGTGGTTCGTGCGCTGTTATATTGGGGCATGCGAGATAGTGCATCTGCCAGGAAGTTCTTTCTTCCTGGTAAATGTTTGAGCTTAAATTGGAATTGGTGAAAATGCTGGGACCAGCGGGCTTGTTTGGGATTGAGTTTCCTGGAAGTTTTCAGGGCTTCTAAATTTTTGTGATCAGTCCACACCTGGAAGGGGATTTTGTTGCCTTCCAGGAACTGTCGCCACGTGAGTAATGCCCAACGTATCCCATAAGCCTCCTTCTCCCATACGGGCCAGCGCTGTTCTGTTTCCGTGAGTTTCTTGGATGTATATGCACAGGGTTGCAATACTGCATCATCATTTTCTTGTAATAGCACAGCCCCCACTGCCACATCACTTGCATCTGCCTGTATTACGAAGGGCTTGTCCATGTCTAGGTGCCTTAATACTGGTTCGGCAGAAAAAAGTCTCTTTAGTCTCTCAAATGCTGCTTGGCACTCCATTGTCCATGTTAGTGGCTGGTTAGGTTTTACTGAGGATGTTCCCTTCGTTTTTAGTAAGTTAGTGAGGGGCAAGGCTATCTGGGCAAATGAGGGGATGAATTGGCGGTAAAAATTTGCAAAGCCCAGGAAACTTTGTAGTTGCTTTCTTGTGCAGGGTGGCGCCCAATCTAATACTGCTTTGACCTTCTCTGGGTCCATTTCAATGCCCTGTGGGGATATGCGATAGCCTAGGTAGTCTATCCTTTCCTGGTGGAATTCGCATTTTGAGAGTTTGGCATATAGGTGGGCAGCTCGCAGCTTCTTTAAAACCGCCCTGACAAGGTTGACGTGTTCTTCTTTTGTTTCAGTAAAGATAAGAATGTCGTCCAAGTACACAAGGACCCCCTTAAACAGGTGCTCCCTTAGAACGTCATTGATTAATTGCATAAAGACTGCAGGGCCCCCTTGTAATCCAAATGGCAAGACTTTGAATTGATAGCACCCCATGGGGCAGTTAAATGCAGTCTTCCATTCGTCCCCTTCCTTGATTCTCACACGATAGTAAGCTTCCCTTAGGTCTAGTTTAGAAAAAAATTTCCCTTTCGATAGGTGTGACAGCATGTCTTTCATGAGGGGCAGAGGGTATAGGTTGCTTTCACTGATTGTATTCAGGGCCCTATAATCCACGCATAAACGTAAGGAGCCATCCTTCTTCTCTCTAAAAAGGACCGGGGCAGCCACTTTAGGCTTGGCTGGCTCAATGAAACCTCTCTCTAGGTTTTTTTTTATAAATCTTTCCATTTCCTCCTTCTCCTTTGGGCTCATGGAGTATAATCTGGGCTTCGGGAGTTTTGCCCCAGGCTTGAATTCAATGGTACAGTCTGTGGGTCGGTGGGGGGAAAGCTCATTCGCCCTCTCCTCACTGAAGACTTCAGCAAGGTCTCTATATTCCTCTGGTATTTCTGTTAATCTTTTTTCCTCTCCTATGGATGCTTTTTCTATTCTTGATTCTGGTAGCCTCTCTTGGGGTTTTAAGTCCATAGGGTCCCCCTTCGGGAATTTGATTTCTGTCGTCCTCCAATTTACCCAGGGGTTCCATTTTTTCAACCATTCCATCCCTAGAATCATTGGGCATTCCATACCTGGGGTCACCACAAACGTTATGTCCTCTTCATGTTTGCCCAGGGAGAGGTGTATTGGTAGAGTGGCTAGGGTAGCTGGCACCCCCCCTGCTATGGATCCATCTAACTGGCCAAATGAGATTGGTTGTTCCAGTCTCCTGGATGGGATGCCCAGATTCCCCACTAGTGTTGGGCTAATGAGGCAGCGGGTGCAGCCAGAGTCTATTAAGGCTTTCACCTTCACAGCTTCGGGCATGGGGGGGATTAATATAGTCACTGTTTTGAAGATGGGTGTGATGCATCCACTTACCAGGGGTTCGCCCTCCGAGCTGTCATCTGAGGCATCCACCGGCCCTGTGGTGTAGGCTGGAGTTCTTTCCCCTTGGTGAGCAGAGGTGGGGGTTTCTGCAATTTCCATCATTCTCATGGCTGTTTCTTTTGGCTTAGCTGAAAACTTTCCGGATTTGTTGATTGGGGATCTGTCTGGGTTGTGCTGGGGGGCCTTTGAGCGGCATTCTACAGCTCGATGCCCTTCTCTTCCGCACTTGAAACACCCCATTTGCTTCTTGGCTGTATCCGATGATTTCACCGGTTGGTGTGTCAGCTCAGGCGGGGGGCGGCTCCATTGTTTTCCTCGGCGGTGCCTCTTCAATATGTCGATCTCTGCTTCCTCTGCCAAGACGTACCATTCCTCAAGTCGATGTGGGTCCCCTCGGGGCAGGCAAGCATCATATAGATCATAGTTTAGTCCGTCTTTGAAATGGCCAAGGAGGATGTCTTCTGGCCAATTCAGTTTGCTGGCAATGGCCCGGAATTCTTGTGTATATTCAGCCACCGGGCGTTTGTCTTGCCTCATCATTTTTATCCTTTCACGGGCTTTGCGATCAGCCAGGGGGTCTTCAAATCGTCTTCTCAAAGAGGACATGAAACGGTTGAAGTTACTGAGTTCTGGGGCATTGGAGTCATGCAAGTTCACCACCCAATCTGCAGCCGGTCCATCCAGGGCGGATTGCACGATCCGGATGCGGGTTTTGTCGCTGGGAATGTCCTGCCCATATTCCTCCATGTAGCTGAGGACTTGGGTTAGGAAAAAACCCAAGCGTGTTGGCTCCCCTTTGAATTTCACCTCCAACGGTGGACGTCTTGGAATGGATTGGTGCCTCCGTTGTTGATGGTAATGTCTTCCGTCCAGGTTGCCATCTGTGGTCCGGTAGGGGGTGGGGGCTCCTGGATCAGTAGCTGTCCCCGGGGTTGCAGGTTCCACGTCCCCCTCGGTGTTTCTTCCTTTGCGGCTCCAGGAGCTGGGGCGGCCGTAGGGCTCAGGATTCTCCTCTCCTAGGGAGCTGAGAGTTCTCTTCATCAGGTCAATAGCTTTCTCTAGGATCCAGTCTGAGTACGGTGCCCAGCTTCCTCCCTCTTCACTTGCGTGTAGGGATTTCTCCATCTCCTGCTTCCATTCTGGTTGCTTGGTCCCCCGTCTCAGGGTCAGCTTTCTTGATTCCTTTCCCCACTCACTTTTCTTTCCAACGCCCATTGACCAGCGAGGCTTGTGGTCCCGTGTCTCCACCACTTCTTCTCCCGAGGAATCTGACCTCTCGGATCCCAACATCTGGCAAGGTTCCAACTGGGTCAGCGGCTCTCTTTCCAGGGAGTTTTCCCCCTCTCTTGCTCCATTGTCTGACATGGTAAATTTTTGCAAAATCCCCCGGCAAGGGTCTCCCTTCCAGGTGGATTAATTTTGCAAGTCCTGTCTAATGTAAAATATGACATCTAATGACATTCCATTATCAAACTAGATAACACCATCAATGGTTTCCTTTTTGGCTGTTTGATTGTCTCTTTTGAATGATATGTAGATGTTGTTTATCTTTATGTGCCTGTTGATGTCTGATTTGGTCTGCTTCCTCCATGTGATAACTGCACCAATCCTATTAGGTCCAGGAAGATAACAGCAGAGGGGATGCTTGCCATGTCTGCAAAGAGACATAGACTTTAAAACAACAGAGGTCTGTTTTACTGCCATCCTAAACCCTCCAATCTTTTTCAGCTAAAGATTTGCAAGGGAATAATAATCGGAAATGACCAATAGAGAAATGTTCTAATGTCCTAAGGTAATTTATTGTACCCTAGAATCAGTAAATGGATTTTGTCTTGCACCATCCTGGTTTAGAAATGGACCCAGGGATGAGAAGTATGATGATTACAGAAAATGCCAGCTCAGAGTCTATTTACTCCAGATGATAAAAAAATAAATCTCTCTCCATCACCCAAGGATAAGGCATTGATTGAGTAGCTGAAAGTCAAGTGGACAGTTGTGGGCCTGCTGGTGGTCTGTCCAAAATCTTTAATATGCTGATCCATTATTCTATGTTCATGCAAGCAAAACCAATTTATCAAGTCCTGAAAGACGTAATCATTTTCTAAATGCTTGAAATCAAGTCCACCCCATCTGTTAGAAACCGAGATTGCTAATGTGATTCTCTAGCACAGTAGAAACATGGAGCTTTACAACCAAGGGAATTAACAATCAGATATTTTATTTTAGGCCTCATCAACAGAAGCACTGCTTCCAAATTACACGGTGGCATGGGAAAGCATGATGCACTAGAAAAGGAACTTGGGGGAAAAAAAAAACACCTGGGATTTTGTTTCTGTATTTATTTGGTGGAATGTTTAAGGCACCAGGTTAGAAACTGGGAGACAGTGAGTTCTAGTCCCACCTTAGGCATGAAAGCAGCTGAGTGACCTCAGATCAGACACCAGGAATCTGAATTTTAGTCCTACCGTAGACAGGAAAGCCAGCTGGGTGACTTTGGGCCAATGACCAGGAGTCTGTGAAGTCTATTTCACCGTAGATGGGAAAGTCGGCTGGGTGACTTTGGGCCATTGACCAGGAGTCTGTGAATTCTAGTGTCACCTTAGACAGGAAAGTCAGCTGGGTGACTTTTGGTCAATCACCTGGAACTGTGAATTCTATTCCCACCTTAGATAGGAAAGTTGGCTGTCAATCACCAGGAGCTGTGAATTCTAGTCCCACCTTAGACAGGAAAGTTGGCTAGGTGACTTTTGGTCAACCACCAGGAGCTGTGAATTCTAGTCCCACCTTAGACAGGAAAGTCAGCTGGGTGACTCTGGGCCAATCACTAGGAGCTGTGAATTCTAGTCCCACCTTAGACAGGAAAGTTGGCTGGGTGACTTTGGGCCAATGACCAGGAGTCTGTGAATTCTAGTCTCACCTTAGACAGGAAAGTCGGCTAGGTGACTTTTGGTCAACCACCAGGAGCTGTGAATTCTAGTCCCACCTTAGACAGGAAAGTCAGCTGGGTGACTTTGGGTCAATCACTAGGAGCTGTGAATTCTAGTCCCACCTTAGACAGGAAAGTTGGCTGGGTGACTTTGGGCCAATGACCAGGAGTCTGTGAATTCTAGTCTCCCCTTAGACGGGAATGTCGGCTGGGTGACTTTTGATCAGCCACCAGGAGCTGTGAATTCGTCCCACCTTAGACAGGAAAGCCAGCTGGGTGACCTTGGACCAATCACAGAAGACAGTAGGTCTGGGCAGCTTACAACACTGGATTGGCTTCATCTCCATTTGGGGTCTACAGGCCCACAGACAAAACCCACATGTTCAGGCCCTTTTAGAAAAGCAGCATGGGGAAGGACAATTAGACCTTGGGGGAGGGAATGATGATCTGTAGAGAAGGGGCCATCACCAAGAAGGCCCTTTTTCATGAAGCTATTGGATGTACAACCCTAATACCTGTAGGTGGGATGTGCAACATATCCTTCCTTCCTGTCGTTCAGGTCATAAAAGAGAGAATAATAGAGTTGGAAGTCACCTTGGAGATCTTCTAGTCCAACCCCCTGCACAAGCAAGACACCCTTTGACATGATAGCAGTGTTCCAATATCTCAGGGGCTGCCACAAAGAAGAGGGAGCCAAGCTATTCTCCAAAGCTCCTGAAGGCAGGACAAGAAGCAACGGATGGAAACTAATCAAGGAGAGAAGCAACCTAGAATTAAAGAGAATTTTTCTGTTGGACTAGAAGATGTCCAACCGTTCCAACTCTGTTATTCTATTCTATTCTATTCTATTCTATTCTATTCTATTCTATTCTATTCTATTCTATTCTATTCTATTCTATTCTATTCTATTCTGTTCTGTTCTGTTCTGTTCTGTTCTGTTCTGTTCTGTTCTGTTCTACTCTACTGTACTCTACTGTACTCTACTCTACTCTACTGTACTCTACTGTACTCTACTCTACTCTACTCTACTCTACTCCACTCCACTCCACTCTACTCTATTTTGCATTCTATTCTATTCTATTCTATTCTATTCTATTCTATTCTATTCTATTCTATTCTATTCTATTCTATTCTATTCTATTCCCAGAATTTCTGGAGGTAAGTCGTTCCAAAGCACCTGAAGGAAGAACAAGAAGCTATGAATGGAAACTAAACAGGAGAGAATCAATTTAGAACTAAGGAGACACTTCCTGACAGTGAGAACAATTTACCTGTGGGACAACTTGCCTTCAGAAGTTGTGGGTGCTCCAACACTGGAGGATTTGAAGAAGAGATTGGACAACCATTTGCCTGAAGTGGTATAAGGTCTTCTGCTTGAACTGGTGGTTAGACTAGAAGACCTCCAAGGTCCCTTCCAACTCTGTTATTCTATTATTCTGTGAGTGGAACAACTTGCCTACCAGGGTAAAGTGTGTTCCATCATTCGAGTTTTCCAAGAAAAGATTCAACAACCATTTGTCCAGGGATGGGGTTTGGACTAGATGATTTCTTCCAGCTTTGTGGTTGTATGATTCCATGATTCCATATAAATTGACCAAAATTCATTCTTTTTAGTGATTTTTCACATCTTGAGGCAAGCTATGGAAGGAGGTGTGTGTTCGTGAGATAGTGTAGATGCTACCAGGTAATAGAGTACAATTTCACTTGCATTTTCTGAGTCTATTCCTTATGCAAATATAAATAAGGGTTGTGTAATGACTTTGAGTTGAAATGCAGTCCAGGTGTTGAACCCAACAGGAGAAGACAATTATTTTACAATTGGAGGTGCCATGTCTCCATTAATACAAAGGAGCACAGCAAGGCACTGCAAATGACAGTGACATAATTCTCTAGAGAGGTAATTTCTGATTCTGTGCTAAATAGAAGAAGTCTAAGACGTAAATATTTCTTTCTGGAAAACCATTCATAATAGAATCAGTTATATAGAGGAGGAGGAGATATTCAGCAGAATATACAAATGTCAAATTAATACAGGATATAGAGGAGGAGGAGGAGGAGGACTGTGGGGAAGAAGAAGAAGAAGAAGAAGAAGAAGAAGAAGGAGAAGGAGAAGGAGAAGGAGAAGGAGAAGGAGAAGGAGAAGGAGAAGGAGAAGGAGAAGGAGAAGAAGAAGAAGAAGAAGAAGAAGAAGAAGAAGAAGAAGAAGAAGAAGAAGAAGAAGAAGAAGAAGAAGAAGAAGAAGAAGAAGAAGAAGAAGAAGAAGAAGAAGAAGAAGAAGAAGAAGAAGAAGAAGAAGAAGAAGAAGAAGAAGAAGAAGAAGAAGAAGAAGAAGAAGAAGAAGAAGAAGAAGAAGTAGACACTCTGGAAAGAGTTCTGAGAAGAGCAACAAAAATGATCAGGGACTGGAAGCTAAAATGTATCAAGAACTGCTGCTGGAATTGGTTATGTCTAGTTTAACAAAGAGAAGGACAAGGGGGGACAGGATAGCAGCCTTCCAGTCTCTCAGGGGCTGCCCCAAAGAAGAGGGAGTCAAGCTATTCTCCAAAGCGCCTGAAGGCAGGACAAGAAGCAACGGGTGGAAACTAATCAAGGAGAGAAGCAACCTAGAACTAAGGAGAAACTTCCTGACAGTCAGAACAATTAACCAGTGGAACAACCTGCCTCCAGAAGCAGTAAATGCTCCAACACTGGAAGTTTTTAAGAAGAGATTAAACGACCATTTGTCTCAAATGGTATAGGGTTTCCTGCCTAAGCAGGGGTTGGACTAGAAGACCTCCAAGGTCCCTTCCAATTCTGTTATTCTAAGTACTTCTAAGAAGAGGTGGTGGAGGAGGAGAAGAACCAGAAGAACAACAAAAAGGAAGGCAACATTTTTCAAATTGCAAATATCATGGAAAAAAACCAGCCTCTGGAACAAAACAAAACACCTATAGAAGGACCAGTAGAAACAGATGCCACCTATCTGTAAGAATAATCTTCCTACCCAGACAAAGCACTTTTTAATGACTTTTTAATTGACAGCACGGGATAATTAAGCATATGCCGTTCTGAAAAGTTTATTCCCTTTTACTCACCTCCAGCATGGTAGAGGTAAGTAGCTCACTTAAGCAGGACGAGTAAAACTTTTCTCTCTCCACGAATGTTGACAAATTAGTCATCAAGGGAATAGATGGCTACACCTCTCTGATTTTTGTGATTGTTTCCCAGAAGCTGTCTTAGAAACACTCCGCACTCTGGGAAGTTCTCCAGAACCGGGAGCAAAATTTTCCATTGCTAAGCAAGATGGTGGTTAAGTGAAGGTGTCTGATTTTACAAGCTTTTTTTTACCACGGTTGGTAAGCAAATCAGTTGTCAAGAGAATCATGTTTATTGGAGATTCTCAGTCCTCCAAGTCAGGGTTGTCCTAAAGGTGCTTTTCAAGAGAATGTTAGACTAGACTAGAGCTAGAAGGGACCTTGGAGGTCTTCTAGTCCAACCCTCTGCTCAAGCAGGAGAACCTATACCAGGGGTAGGCAATCTTGGCTCTTTTGTGACTCGTGGACTTCAACTCCCAGAATTCCTGAGCCAGCCATCCTGAGGGGAAAGGGAGAGGTTTCCATGCTGAGCCAGGCTGGCTCAGGAATTCTGGGAGTTGAAGTCTATGAGTCATAAAGAGGCTTAGGCCTAGACCAGAGGTAGGCAACCTTGCCTCTTTTCTGAGGCGTGGACTTCAACTCCCAGAATTCCTGAGCCGGCATGGCTCAGCTTGGAAACCTCTCCCTTTCCCCTCAGCATGGCTGGCTCAGGAATTCTGGGAGTTGAAGTCCACGAGTCATAAAAGAGCCAAGGTTGCCTACCCCTGCCGTAGGCCATCTCAGACAAGTCTTTTTTTTCTTTGAAGACGTTTTGCTTCTCATCCAAGAAGCTTCTTCAAGTTCTTCAGTTCTTCAGTTCAGGGGATGGTGTGGTCGTTAAGCGAACCTGGATTCCCCCATTGACTCGGCTTGTCAGAAGCTGGATGGGGAGGTGGTTCAATTGAAGTCATATGACTCTGGGACACTGCAACGGTCATAGATATTTGCGGGTTACCAAGTGGCCAAATCTTGTTCGTGTGACTGTAGGGATGGTGTAATGGATGTATGTACGAGGAAAGGTTGTAAATCATGTTTTTTTTTCACTGCTGCTGTAACTTGAGGACCTAGATTGTTGGGGGCAATGTAAATATATATATACATTGCTTACTGGTGTACACCGCTTAGAGAGTGCTTGCACTTAAAGCAGTATATAAGTCTCATAAATAAATAAATAAATAAATAAATAAATAAACTTTGAATGGTTGTAAGTCAAGGATTATCTGTATCGCATCAGTCAGCACCAAAGTCAATGCTGCACAACATTCCAAAATTTAGAAGGTCAGTATGGAGTTGGCTTTGTGAAAGTCATATCACCAATTTTGGAATTTAAAAAAATGTTGATTCTTCTTCTTCTTCTTCTTCTTCTTCTTCTTCTTCTTCTTCTTCTTCTTCTTCTTCTTCTTCTTCTTCTTCTTCTTCTTCTTCTCCTTCTCCTTCTCCTTCTCCTTCTCCTTCTCTTCTTCTTCTTCTTCTTCTTCTTCTTCTTCTTCTTCTTCTTCTTCTTCTTCTTCTTCTTCTTCTTCTTCTTCTTCTTCTTCTTCTTCTTCTTCTTCTTCTCTCTCCTCCTCCTCTTCCTCCTCCTCCTCTTCCTCCTCCTCCTCTTTCTCTTCCTCCTCTTCTTCCTTCTCCTCCTTCTCCTCCCCTCCCCCCTCCTCCTCCCCCCTCCTCCTCCTCCTCTTCTCCTTCTCCTTTTCCTTCTCCCTCTCCTTCTTCCCCACAGTCCTCCTCCTCATTTACATCCTGTATTAATTTGGATGTATATTCTGCTGAATATGTCCTCCTCCTCCTCCTCTATATAACTGATTCTATTATGGATGGTTTTTCAGAAAAAAATATTTACGTCTTAGACGTCTTCTATTTAGCAAAGAATCAGAAATTACCTCTCTAGAGAATTCTGTCATCCTCATTTGCAGTGCCTTTCTATGTTCCTTTGTATTAGTAGAGACATGGCACCTCCAATTGTAAAATAATTGTCTTCTCCTGTTGGGTTCAACACCTGGACTGCATTTCAACTCAAAGTCATTACACAACCCTTATTTGTATTCTTCTTCTTCTCCTTCTCCTTCTCCTTCTCCTTCTCCTTCTCCTTCTCCTTCTCCTTCTCCTTCTCCTTCTCCTTCTCCTTCTCCTTCTCCTTCTCCTTCTCCTTCTCCTTCTTCTTCTTCTTCTTCTTCTTCTTCTTCTTCTTCTTCTTCTTCTTCTTCTTCTTCTTCTTCTTCTTCTTCTTCTTCTTCTTCTTCTTCTTCTTCTTCTTCTCCTCCTCCTCCTCCTCCTCCTCCTCCTTCTTCTTCATCTTCTTCTTCCCCACAGTCCTCCTCCTCCTCCTCCTCCTCCTCCATTGCAGAAATCCTGCAGTGTTACCTCAATTTCTACAGGCAAAGAAGAGAGAAATAGAGAACAAAGTGGATTGAAGAAGAATGTCTCTATTAATTATTTGTAGTCCAGGTGTGTAGCAAAGTGAATTTGAGCATTTTAATGATGCTTGGTTTTTGCTATTTAGTGCACAGCAGGCAGAAGAAGGAAATCTCTATTATTTTTTTTTTTCTTTTCAATAGTTTGCACCATCAGGTTCTCGGTGCTCTCTGAGTTGGGTGATTTTCTTGCAGACTTTTCATTAACCAAGTAGGGAACATCACCAATCCTAGAAGGGTGTGGGGTTTGCTCTCTTTTGATGTCTGTCAGTGTCAGACAGGCAGAAGACTTGCAGAGCGCATCCATGAACACCAGCTAGTGTTTAGGAGACATGATGAAAACCACTCAGTTTCCTAACACATGGACAGACTTCAACAGGGAAAGGGTAAGCGTCCTAGACCAAGCCAAATCCAAAACAGAAAGAGTATTTCTGGAAAGCTGGCACCCAAAATCAGTCATCAACAGTCATGTGGAGATAAAGAACATCTACACACGATTCAAAAGAGACAATCAAAAAGCTAAAAAGGAAACCAAAAGACTAATTAGCAAGAAACATCAGATGAGCAGAGATTAAACAACAAGATTAACACTAAACCAATAATCAAGAAGCAAACAATACCCAAATCAAGAAGCTATCAACTCAGACAAATGACCAAACGGCAAACAGCCTAATCAATGAATGACCAACCTATTAGTATATAAAAAGACTTTGAGTTCTAGTCCTGCCCAAAGTATGAAAGCAACATTGGACTTACCTAAGGTATGAAATTTTGGACCAATCATCTGGAAACGGTGAGTTCTAGTCCCGCCTTAGGTGGGAAAGCCATCTGGGTAACTTTGGGCCAATCACCAGGAAATTGTGAGTTCTAGTCCCACCTTAGATGTGAAAGCTAGCCGGGTGAGTTTGGGCCAATCACCAGGAAACTGTGAGTTCTAGTCCCACCTTAGATGTGAAAGCTAGCCCGGTGAGTTTGGGCCAGTCAATCTTTTTCAGGCCAACTATTCCCAGGGGATTATTGTTGTGGGGAAAATAAGAAGGGGAAAGAATATTAGATTTGTTCGCCACCTTGAGTTATTGATCTTTAAAAAGTAGGACATAAATAAATACAAATAAATAAATAAATAGCCAAAGGTGCATAGGGATACCCTTAAAAAATCCAAGAAAGATCTTCTATCCAATCTTGTTAAAGGGAAGGACTTACAAAATTTTAAAATTGAAATGGATGATAAATATAATTCTGGAAGGGACCCTTTGGGAAGTAAAGCCATTGATACACGCTTGTCCCATTTTTGAAAAAAAAAAATTTTTTTTATTGTAAATATTTATTAAGTTTTTAAAATTTTACAAAAACAAAACAACCCATCCCCAAACCTCCCCAACCCTCCCATTCCCTCCCCCGACCTTCCCAGAGCTGAACATAGGCTTAATTAAAATTTCTTCAAATAATCTAAAAGAAAATATAAACCATGAATAAATCTAAATACTGAATACATTAATTAAACAAACTATAAGATAATTAACAATAATATATGTATAAAAAAACATAAATACCAGAAAAATAATACTTGAGAAAAAAAAGACTAAAGAAAAAGAAAAACGAGAAAGATAAAAGAAAGTATATATAAAAAAAGGAATAAGATCTATAAAATATTTTAAATTTTAAATATAAGTTATTGAAAAACTAAATAGTATTTTTTAATATCCAACTTATATTGTATAAAATCTATCCATTTTTTCCATACCGCAAAATACTTCTCCTGCGATTGATCCTTCAAGAAAGCCGAAATCTTTGCCATTTCCGCCAAATAAGAAACTTTAAAAAACCACTCTTGCAAAGTAGGCAAAGATTCCTTCTTCCAACATTGCCCTACTAACAGCTTTGCAGCTGTAATTAAATTTAACATCAATGTGGTCTCTTTAATATCACAATCAGTAACAATACCTAATAAAAACAATTGTGGGGTAAATTTTACCCTCCTTCTAAAAATTCTTTGAATATTCCACCATATCTTAATCCAAAAGGCTTTTATATTTTTACACGACCACCAAATATGATAGTAAGTAGCATCCAAACAAGCACATCTCCAACATTTGGGCTGTAAGTCAGGATACATACGAGACATTTTTTGTGGATCAAGGTGCTATCTGTAAAACATTTTATAAAAATTCTCCCTTAAATTCTGGGCTTGTGTAAATTTGACATTCCTCACCCAAATAATTTCTCAGGTATCTAGTAGAACTGGTTCACCAAAATTTTGTGCCCATTTGATCATACAATCTTTAATTAATTCTGCCTCTGAATCCAATTCTACTAGCACCCCATAAATTCTCTTAATATGAGTTCGTCTTTGGTCTTTTACTTGTTTAAGAAAATTTTCATCTTCTCTAAGTAAACCCACATTACAATCTAACTTCCATCTATCCACTATTTGTCTATACTGAAACCATGAATATATAATATTTTCTTGTGCTAGATTTTTCAAAGATTTTAATTGCCAATTTTTACCATCCCATCTAAATAGTTGTGCATAAGAAACACCATCCATCTTGACTCCTCTCCTTATCCCCTCTATCGCATGCCAAGGTATAGCCCATAATGGGATTTTAAAATCACTTCTATAATATTTCCTCCAAACCCGAAGTAAAGAGATCCTTATAATATGAGATTTAAAAACCCTATCAACTTTTTTATTAAAAATTAAATAGGCATGCCATCCAAAAAGTAAATCCCAACCCTCCAAGAGGAGTATTTCTACATTTGTTAAATTAACCCAATCACTAATTAATGTTAAAACCACCGCATCATAGTACAATTTCAAATTCGGTACCTTGAGTCCACCTCTCTCACGAGTGTCTTGTATTATTTTAAGCTTTACTCTTGGTTTTTTCCCCGCCCAAATGAATTTATTGATACCTTTCTGCCATTCATTTAAATTAATCTCATTCTTTAAGATAGGTATCATTTGAAATAAAAAAAGGAACTTTGGCAGAACATTCATTTTAATCACCGCAATTCTTCCCAAAAGAGATAATTGCAGTTTCTCCCAATTTTTCAAATCTCTTTGTATCCTGACCCACAACCTTTCATAATTATTTTTATACAATTTTACATTAGAAACAGATAAAATAACCCCCAAATATGAAAAAAAAATTAATATAGGAGATAAGATCACATCCATGGGAATTGAGCCCCATTGTACCCAGCTGGAAATTTAGCCTTATGCCTGAGAGGTGAGATACAGAATTCTAGCCGTTTCCAGGAAATTGCAGATTACCTGGCTCAATAGTAGTAACTGTGAGAGGGACCTCGGAGTCCTAGTGGACAATCACCTAAATAGGAGCCAGCCGTGTGCTGCAGCTGCCAAAAAAGCCCCCACAGTGCTAGGCTGCATTAACAGAGGGTTAGAATCAAGATCAGGTGAAGTGTTAGTACCGCTTTATAATGCCTTGGTAAGGCCACACTTGGAATACTGCATCCAGTTTTGGTCACTGTTATGTCCCGAGCCTTGCAAATGGCTCGGGCGTTTGCAGGCAGTCCCGGGCAGGTGCAAAACTGCCCGGGACCAGACAGGCTGTCGCCAGCGCCGTGCGCATGCGCGGGTGCTGGCGCGGGAAGAGTAACACAATTACCCGGGAGTTGCCTATATAAGGGGCTGCGAAGCGTTTGGGCGTGCCAGAAGCCATCTACCTGTAAGCTGAACGCTGAATAAAAGAAACTGAGAACTCCAGCTGCTTCTCGTGTCTGTTTTCCCGCCACGGACTCAACACTGGCGACGAAGGTGGGATGCCTTGCACTACCTGGAAAGGAAGACGTGTAAGCTTACCCAAGGAGTCCTGAGCGGCGGAAGAGGAACGGCGTCGACTCGGCAGCTGCCCGCCAATCCGGTGCGCATTCGGGGGTAGGCTGGCTGATAGACCCGTCTCCTGAAGATCCGAAGATGGCGAAAATCGGAAGGCTTTCGGAATTCGACGTCTCACATCCAGAGCGGTGGGAGTCCTACGTATCCAGAATGGAGAACTACTTCAAGGCAAACCAAGTGAGGGAAGATAGCTTGAAGGCTGCCACCCTGCTTTGCGCTTGCGGCCAAGACGCCTTCGAAATCGCAGAAAACCTTGTAGCACCTGTCCCAGTAGAGTCTGTAAGCTACGCAGACCTGAAGAAGCTGCTGAAGGTGTCAAGACTGCTAACATCGTATGTTCTTGCTTGCCATATATGAAGAAGCAAACCTGTTTTATTCAGCCGAGCAGCATTTCTAGAGTTAAGACAGATAGCAGTAGGTTAAGGGGTGGGAAAGTATGCAAGTCAACCATAACAATGTCTGGGCACAGTGTGGCCAAGGTCAGCTCAGCTGCACCGGGAGGGGCACCTCACGGTTCACATTAATTGGAGAATGTGATTGATGACTGTAAAATGAAGGAGTGAGTTATGCTTTGCTACAGATGCTTGGGGGAGGGAGGATTCAGTTTCTGGCTTAACTTTGTTAGTGCCGAAGCTATGCAGAATAATAAAAGATTCTTTTAGAGGAAAAAGCCTCAAAATTCTTTGAAAATCTGCTTTCTTTCGGAACCATGTCATCAAGCCAGAAACCACAAACTTTTAAATTCATTTAGGGGTCCCTTACCCCAGTCACTATCCCTAAGCTAACGGGGACAGCTGACAAAGAGAAGGGGAAGATTTTGCCATGGAAGGGAAAAAAGTGCCTGAGGCCGGCACTCCCCCAGCCGCAGCTTCTCCAGGAGGAACAGCAGCAGCAGCTTCTCCAGGAAGGGAGGGGCCAGCTACCCAGACAGTGGAGAAGAAACTCTGGCAAACTCCACAGCTGGGAGCAAGGCCAAAACTATCAGGAGAGCTGATTTGGTCGTCAGACTGGGACAAGCCAAGCAAAGGCTCCGGAAGTTTCCACACAGCCTTGCCAGCAGATGAGCGTGAGTCACGGCGAAGGGATGCTTACATATCACCTTCCTCCCAACAATGGAGAGCTGCCCGGCCATCTATTGCTGAAGACTCGGGTGAGTGGAAATACCCACCTGCAGCTTGCAGTGGGTCATTAGAATACCTAGCAGAAAGATTTGAAGAATTAGAAGTGCAAAGCGAAGAGCAACTCCCATTGAGAGAGGCCCCCAGCCCCTTCCTTGCAGATCAATTGGCTTTTCAACCCCCGGGGACCCCTGCCAGAGCCTCTAGCCCCACACAGAGAGGAGATTCCAGCCTGGGGCCCCTGCTGCAAGGTGAAATTGAGCAAATTCCACAGATAAGTGATCAGCCGTCTCCAAGCCTACACCAAATAATAGAGGCCTTGCAACAGCTCGGGCTAGTGCCAAAGCCAGTGAGCTTGCAGACGAGGGAGGCCCAACATGTCCAGCAGCCATTGAGGGGCCTACAGCAGCAGAGGGCGTCACCACCCCCGCTTGCACAACCACCATTGGGAGGCCTGCAGCAGCAGGGGGCACCCCCAGCCCCCACTGCCCAGCAGCAGAGGGCCCAGCAACCATTGGATCAGCAGGCAGGGTGGAACCAACTGCAGCAGGGGGCGCCACGCCGACTACTGAGAGCCCCGCAGCTGTTGGATCAGCAGGCTGGGTGGGGCCAACTGCAACTGGGGGCACCACCACGTCAACAGCAGAGAGCCCCACAGATATGGGGTCAACAGCAACTGGGGGCACCACCAGCCCCCGCTGCCCAGCAGCAGAGAGCCCCGCAGCAACGGGGTCGACAAGCCGGATGGGGCCTACAGCAACTGGGGGCACCACGTCAACAGCAGAGAGCCCAGCAGCAATGGGATCGACAGGCCGGATGGGGCCAACAGCAACCCGGGTGGGGTCTGCAGCAGCCTGCACTTGCACCACCTTTCAAAGCAACGTTCGATGGGGACCCAGAGAAGCTGATTTTTTTCCTCAACCAAGTGCGTTCTCATTTAAATCGCTGGGCCTATCTCTATCCGGAACCAGGGGCCATGGTTGACGTCATTGCGGCCAACCTGGAGGGAGAGGCATCTGAATGGCTGAACAATCTATACAGCGAGCAAGCCCCTGAGTTGGAAGATCCCCATCTCTTTCTCTTAGGACTGAGAGAACGATTCGAAGACCCATCCATCGGCCTCAAAGCAGCAGGACAAATTCACAAAATAAAACAAGCAGGGAGGCCTGCCCTGGAGTACGTGCGAGAGTTCCGCAAGATGGCAGGTCGAATAGAGGGGTGGCCTGAGCAGTCCCTCATCCATTACTTTATCGAGGGATTAGATGATCACCTCTCTCAGGCTTGCATCTATCGAGAAGTACCTGATCGACTGCAGGAGTGGTACCAGACGGCCGTGAAGCTGGACGTTAAGCTCTCTCGTTATAAGAAGCCTCCCTCTCCTGGAGTTGAACCAATGCCAGAACGATCCAGACGACAACCAACCCCCTGGAGACCCCCAACAACTATGCCTACTGATAGACCCAGACCACCTGTGGGGCCACCGCTTGCATGCTTCCGATGCGGACAACAGGGACATCGAGCAGCAAATTGCCCAGTCGCCTACCCTCAACAGCAGAGCAGACCGAGACCCGCGGCAAAAAAGAAACCTGATCAGCAACCCCCCAGAGGGAAATCCAATTGGATCAACCAAGAACTGGCTGCCCAAGCCACATCCCCTGCGAGGCAGGACACCGGAGCCAAGGCTGGATCTGTCCCTGCTCTACCGCCTCTTGACAGCGATGACGAAGGGGAAAATGACCCAATGGTGAGTCGCGAAATCCCGTCTTTTACCCTAGCTGCCAAACTTATAATCCCTAAATCAGGGGCGCAAATAAACTTAAGTGTGCTAATAGACTCTGGATGCACCCGATGTATTATTAGCTTACCCTTTGCTATGAAATTGGGCATACGAGCAAAATCACTCTCCAAACCCATGAGGTTTGAACAGGCTGATGGCTCCCTCATGGGAGGAATTCTCATCACACAAGTAACTGAACCCTTACGCCTAGAGATAGGTGCACACTGGGAGTTTATTCGCTTCCTGGTGGCTCCAAAAATGGCTGAGGCGGTGATCCTAGGACTAGCCTGGTTAGACAAATGGAAGCCGTTTATCTGGTGGGAGAAAGGAGTGAGAACTATGAGACTACCTATAGGGCCTGACCCCCCCATTGATTCAACAGATATTACTGGGCATCTTAGGCCTCCCAATGAGCAAGCGCACATGGCCGCCTCACTGACTCCAGGTGAACCAGTCATCCCCAAAGAATACTTGGACCTGGCGGAGGTGTTCAGTGAAAAAGAATGTGATGCCCTACCCCCTCACAGACCCAATGACTGTTCCATCGAACTGGTGCCCGGAGCCAAACTCCCACGTCCGAGGATGTATGCTATGTCCCCCCTCGAAATGGAGGAGATGCAGCGATATGTGAACAAGAACCTAGCGAGGGGGTTTATTGAGCGGGCCAAATCTTCCGTGGGAGCCCCTGTGTTGTTCAAAGAGAAAAAAGATGGGTCTCTTCGTCTCTGCGTAGACTATAAGGGACTCAATGCTGTAAGTGTGGAAAATAAATACCCCCTCCCCCTCCTAAAGGATTTATTGACCCATCTGGCTAAAGGGAGTGTCTTCACTAAGTTAGACCTAAGAGAAGCATACTACCGGGTGAGAATAAAGGAGGGAGACGAGTGGAAAACTGCCTTCAACTGTCCTATGGGGAGCTATCAGTTCAAAGTCATGCCATTTGGACTACAGGGGGCCCCAGCTGTATTCATGCAGTTGATCAATGAGGTTCTACATGATCACTTGTACAAAGGGGTTTTGGTGTATCTTGATGATATCCTGATATACAGTACAAATATGACTGATCACATAAAGCTAGTGAGAGAAGTGCTAAAGAAATTATTGAATGCCAAGCTGTATGTCAAATTGTCAAAATGTGAATTTCACCAAACCCAATTAGACTATCTTGGCTACCGAATTTCCAATGAGGGTATTGAAATGGATCCAGCCAAGGTAAAAACTATAATCGAATGGCAACCCCCAAGGACTCGCAAACAGCTCCAAAGCTTTCTGGGTTTTGCCAACTTTTATCGTCAATTCATCCCTTCTTTTGCCGAGATTGCCCTTCCTCTTACAGAGCTACTCAAAACAGGCAAAGGAGGAGGGAAGCCACGACCGGGCCAACCACTAGCATGGACAATGAGCTGTCAAACAGCTTTTGAGAATTTAAAGAGACTATTTGCCGCTGAACCGGTTCTAAAGCACCCCTGCCCAGGGGAACCCTTTGTGATTCAAGCCGATGCCAGCGATGTGGCGGTTGGAGCAGTGCTACTTCAAAAGAACAAAAATGGGATCCTGCAACCCTGTGCCTACACCTCTAAGAAATTCACTGAGAGCGAGCGAAGATGGGCAATCTGGGAGAAAGAGGCCTTCGCAATTAGGTGGGCGCTATTGAACTGGCGACACTATCTAGAAGGGAGCAAGGTGCCATTTGAGGTATGGACGGATCACAAGAACCTAGAGGCACTGAAAACTCCTCGCAAATTGTCACCAAAGCAAGTACGGTGGGCACAGTACTTTAACCGCTTCAACTTCACTCTAAAGTACATACCAGGAGGAAAGAACTTTCTAGCTGATGCGCTATCCCGGTTACCCCAGTACAAAAGCGAACGAGAGCAGGTTAACGAGGCAATTATTCCCAATCCACAAACTGCCGCTCAACTTACGCCTCGCAGGGTCCCCAGGCCTGATGACCCTGGAGTGAAGAAGATAAAACGAGAGCTCCTCACTGACCAATGGTTCAAAGATAATCAAGCGTCCCTAACATGCAGAGATGGCTTGGCTTATAAAGGGGGAAAGTTATATTTGCCAAAAGCGCTCCGTCTTAATGCTCTCAACCACAGCCACGATGTAAAGCAGGCTGGACACTTTGGATATTTGAAAACCCTACACCTCACCCGCCGGCAATTCTGGTGGCCGGGGCTGAAAAAGGATGTGGAAAACTATGTAAAAAGTTGTACTGTATGTGCCACAATGAAAAGAATCCCGGGGAAAACTCCTGGGTTACTGCAACCTGTGGCAGACCCTTCTCAACCCTGGGAAGAAATAGCTATGGACTTTATAGTGGACCTACCTGAAAGTAGTGGAAATACTGTCATCTGGACTGTGATAGACCTGTTCTCGAAACAGGCTCATTTCATCGCTTGCAAAGGACTCCCATCTGCCCAACGCCTGGCCAAATTGTTCCTGAAACATATCTACCGGCTGCATGGTGCCCCTAAGCGAATAATCTCAGACAGGGGGGTGCAATTCACAGCGAAGTTTTGGAGAAATTTCCTTACCTTGATTGGATCATCTCAAGGGTTATCATCCGCTTTTCATCCAGCCACCAATGGGGCCGCTGAAGCCGCTAACAAAATGGTGGAGCAATATCTTAGGTGCTACGTTTCCTACCAACAGACGAACTGGACTGATCTCCTCCCTTTTGCGGAGGTGGCGTACAATAATTCCGTGCACAGCAGCACCGGCTACACGCCTTTCAAAGTAGCCACAGGAAAGGAGTTTAACCCAATACCTGAATATCCTCAGTTGCCCTCCGCCTCATCGACACTTGATCAATGGGTGAGAGGGTGGGAAGGAGTTTGGAAAAACACAAAAACTGCTTTAAAAAAGACTTTTGAAACCTATAAGAAGCAGGCTGATCAAAAGAGGGCTCCCCAAAGAACATTCCAAGTTGGGGAAAAGGTCTATCTGTCAACTAAATATCTACGCCTCAAATTGCCCAGCAAGAAATTGGGACCTAAATTCTTGGGGCCTTTCCCCATAGTAAAGGTCATCAACCCAGTCACAGTACAACTAAAACTCCCTAAGCTGTTAGGGAAAATTCACCCAGTTTTCCATTGTAGTTTGTTGAAGCCTTATCGGGGCTCTACTTTAAGACCTCCTCCAAAGAAGGCACCTGGACCCCTCGTAGTGGCAGGGCAGACCCACTATGAGGTGAAACGTATACTCGATTCCAGAATCTTTAGAGGGAAATTACAGTACTTAGTACAATGGAAGGGATACCCATTGTCTGAAGCCACCTGGGTGACGTCCAGGGAAGTGAAAGCTGACAGATTGGTCAAAAAGTTTCATGTTAAACACCCCAACAAACCGAAAAATAACCCTTAACCTATACTTATGTTTATATTCCAGGGTCTGTTCTTTTTGTAAGGAGGGCCGGATGTCAAGACTGCTAACATCGTATGTTCTTGCTTGCCATATATGAAGAAGCAAACCTGTTTTATTCAGCCGAGCAGCATTTCTAGAGTTAAGACAGATAGCAGTAGGTTAAGGGGTGGGAAAGTATGCAAGTCAACCATAACAATGTCTGGGCACAGTGTGGCCAAGGTCAGCTCAGCTGCACCGGGAGGGGCACCTCACGGTTCACATTAATTGGAGAATGTGATTGATGACTGTAAAATGAAGGAGTGAGTTATGCTTTGCTACAGATGCTTGGGGGAGGGAGGATTCAGTTTCTGGCTTAACTTTGTTAGTGCCGAAGCTATGCAGAATAATAAAAGATTCTTTTAGAGGAAAAAGCCTCAAAATTCTTTGAAAATCTGCTTTCTTTCGGAACCATGTCAGAAGGAGCACTTCCACCCCAAGGTGTCCGTTATCTCATGGCGCCACACCTTCGAACAGAGGGATCAACGGCCCGGTGAGTCAGCCAAGGAATACATTGCTGCATTACGGAAGGCCGCCAAGCCCTGCGAGTTCAAGGACCTCGAAGAGCGACTGAGGGACCGATTCGTGTGCGGGTTAAGGCATCGAGAGCTACAACAGAGACTTTTCGCTAAGGAAGAATTATCCTTCCAAGATGCCTTAAGGGAAGTCACCGCAGAAGAAGCAGCAGGCAGCGCCGTCAAGAACATGCGGCCGATCAGAAGCAGTTCAGAGGGTGCATCCGTGCACCGGGAAGACGTCCAACGAAACTCCGAGGAGGATCCGGACGAAGAAGTCGACCGTCTACACCCCGCGAAGGAAGAAAATCAGAAGGGAAGCTCTTCAGCTCCGCTCAAGTGCATCGGCTGTGGAGGTCGCCACAGAAGAACCGACTGCAAGTTCCGCTCCGCTACCTGCCGGGCATGCGGCAAACAAGGGCACATTGCAGCTGTGTGTCTGGGCCGACGAAAGGCACAACCTCAGGAAGAATGCCTGAAGGGTACCAGATTCCCCAGCCAGAATAGGGTAGGTTTTTGCGCTTCGCGAAGAAGCATCTGTAGGACAGGCACACACAAGCCCATGAAGAAAAAGCTGTCACTCAACGTGAAGCTACAAGGGGTCCCATTATCTATGGAACTAGACACAGGGTCTGCCCTTTCCATCATTTCATTGCATACATTTAGGAAGATTTGTTCCAGTAGTGGGACTAAGGCCAAGTTAAGGCCTTCTGATATTGTATTAACAGATTTTCAAAACGCAAGAGTGTGTGTTAAGGGGGAGGCCACCCTTCACATGAAATACAAGAGTTTTGAAGGTCCACTAGACTTATTAGTAGTAGGGGGTGAACGAACGAGTCTCATAGGACTCGATTGGTTTGAGGCCCTGGGGATACACGTCACAGGACTCAACAGCTTACAAACACTCGACCTACAGGAAGTCTGCAAAGAATTTGCAGATGTCTTCAGCCCCCAGCTGGGCACATTCAAAGGACCACCTGTGTCCTTAAAGCTAGACCCCACTGTCACTCCCATTAGAATTAAAGCAAGAAGGGTTCCTTTTGCTTTAAAAAGTAAGATTGACACTGAATTAGACAAACTAATACAACAGGGAATCCTAGAACCTGTTGATTCCAGCCCGTGGGAGACCCCCATTGTCACGCCTCTAAAGGCAAATGGGGACATTCGCATTTGTGCTGATTACAAATGCACACTCAATAAGGCATTGCAGCAACATGCCTATCCTGTTCCTGTGGTCAGTCACATCCTGGCCTCTCTCAAGGGGGGGGGCGTGTTTTTGCAAAGCTTGACCTAGCTCAAGCATATCAACAGCTGCCTGTTGATGATAACGCTGCCATAGCTCAGACCATTGTGACCCACAGGGGAGCCTTTAAGGTAAAAAGGCTACAGTTTGGAGTGAATGTCGCTCCTGGGATTTTCCAAAGCATAATGGAAAACACACTACGAGGTATACCAGGGGTCTGCCCCTACTTTGATGATGTCTTGATTGCAGGAGACTCCACACACATTCTAGCTGAAAGGCTTAGGGCTGTCCTGTTAAGATTCAGGAAATCAGGCCTCAAGCTCAAAAAAGACAAATGCAAGATCGGGGTGCCTTCTACTGAATTTTTGGGGTTCAAAATTGATGCTGCTGGGATTCACCCTGATGAATCCAAACTAACTGCTATTTTAGAAGCACCCAGGCCAAAGTCCAAGACAGAACTTCAGGCCTTCCTAGGCCTCCTGAACTTCTACAATTCTTTTCTTCCACATAAAGCTAGTGTAGCTGAGCCTCTTCACAGGCTACTAGACAAACAAGCTGTGTGCAGTGGTCACAAGCGCATGAGGCTTGCTTTAAAGAAGTCAAGGCCTTGCTCACTTCTAACAGTGTTCTTGCACATTTCAACGAGTCTCTTCCTGTGTGCATCGCTTGTGATGCGTCCCCCTACGGGGTTGGAGCTGTCCTGAGTCACCTCAGGTCTGACGGAACCCAGGTTCCTATTGCATACTATTCCAGAACACTGTCTTCTGCTGAGCGCAACTATGCTCAGATAGACAGGGAGGCTCTGGCTGTTGTTGCTGGAATTAAAAAATTCCACGACTTTCTATATGGCAGGCATTTCACGGTCTTCACTGACCATAAGCCTCTGCTGGGACTGTTTACCACACGTAAGCAGACTCCCCACATCATTTCCCCTAGAATGCTTAGGTGGTCTATTTTTTTGTCTGCATATGATTTTTCCTTACTCCACAAGCCTGGGAAGGAAATGGGCCATGCTGATGGCCTCAGTAGATTGCCTCTGCCAGTAGTAGAAGCTGACCCCGCGCCAGCTGTCAACATTCTATCAATCCAAGCCTTGCCCGAGCTTCCTCTTAGTGCCAGGGATGTTACTGCTGAAACAGGTACAGATCACACACTTTCACGTGTCCACTCCTGGGTTTTGTCCGGTTGGCCTGAGCACTGCCCTAGTCCTGAGTTTCAGAGTTTCTGGTCCAAAAGGAGCGAGCTTTCCCTTTCTCAGGGTTGTCTGCTTTGGGGAAACAGAGTTGTCATTCCCACCTCAATGAGGACTAGGGTCTTAGAATCCCTCCACGAGGGTCATCCTGGCATTGTTCGTATGAAGGCTCTTGCACGCAGCCACTTGTGGTGGCCTGGTTTAGATAAAGATATTGAGGCTAAGGTGCACGCATGCCACCTGTGCCAACGATCTCGCCCAGAGATGCCCCAAGCTCCTGTGCATAGATGGGAGGAAACACAGTCCCCATGGTCTAGGGTGCACATTGACTACGCTGGGCCCTTTCAGGGCCAGTTCTTCTTGGTCCTTGTTGACAGCCATTCAAAATGGCTTGAGGTTGTGCCTGTCTCATCCACCACCACTGCAAAGACTATTCAGGTACTGAGGGGGATTTTTGCTACACACGGGCTGCCAGATGTCATTGTGTCCGACAACGGCCCTCAATTCACTTCCTCCGAATTCCAAGCTTTCTTACAGGCAAACCTGATTCGTCATGCCACATCTGCGCCTTTTCACCCGTCCACCAACGGTATGGCTGAACGCATGGTGCGCATCGCAAAGGACGCCTTGAAGAGATTCACCTACGGGGACTGGCATCACAGGTTGGCTGACTTTCTCCTTTCTTATCGCACCACACCGTCCACTTCTACAGGGAGAAGTCCAGCTGAACTTCGTTGGGGCCGTCAACTTACTACTAGACTTGACCGGTTGCATCCAGACAGACTGCCTTCATCTACCTCACATCCTAGGGCACCTAGACAACTACTTGTGGGTGCCCCGGTTTGGGCTCGCTATTACGGGCCTGGTCACACATGGGTCCCCGCTTCTGTTTCCAGGGTCACTGGTCCTCTTTCTTACGAGGTAGCCCTGGACAACGGTCGTGTCCTGCGTCGGCACATCGACCAACTCCGCTCTAGGCGGGACTTTTCAGATGAGACTCCTGGGTCTTTTCCAGGAGGGGAGGGGGACCCTTTGGAGCAAAGGGAAGGGCAAGGGCTACTGCCAATCTCCACTGAGGGAGCCACAAACGGCACATCCCAAGGTTCCGCAATTGCTCCGAAAAGGAATTCATGGAGCTTACCCACACAACAGGCACTCACGCCTACTCCAGCCAGGGAGTCACCCCGGGGGCATACTCACTTTCCACACACATCACACAGCACTCCAGTCACGGAGGATACCCGGGGGCATCCCAACAAGTCATTCCCCGCAAGAGAGCTGGCACACAATTCCCAAAGTTGGCCTGACCTTACCCCAAATCCTACAGGGGGTCAAACATACACAGAGATAGTCAAGGAACCAAGTCCCGACTACAACACCTCTAGTACAAATCAGGGAACACCTGAGTTTTGGGAAAGTACAGAAACCCACACAAGCCCGCACACAGAACGGGGTTCAGGGAATGGACAGCCTCCTGACAGGTCTTGGACTGACCTAGGAGGTTCTACAGAGACGTCCAGCAGTGGCTATCGCTTCAAGGGGCCTGAGGGTCTACAGCTAGGTAGGACAACCAGGTCACAAAGTAACAGAAGCCCTGGCCTGACGAGCCCGGTGGGCAAGCAAGCAGGCCAGGCATCGGGGCACAGTCCTTGGAAGACACCAAGGCAAAATAGAGAGAACAGGCTCACGCCTCCCTTCAGTCAAGGGACTTATGCCAGTAACCCAGAGCTGAGAAGGTCACAGAGAGCAAAGAAATCTCCTAAGTACCTAGAGGACTACATAACATTGCTGGCAAGGCAAAAGCCAGTAAACAGTGGGAGCTCTGAGGAACAGAATGTTGTATAAATAAATGTTGTGTGTGTTGGGAGTAGTTTTAGCCCGGGGGAAAGGGGTGTTATGTCCCGAGCCTTGCAAATGGCTCGGGCGTTTGCAGGCAGTCCCGGGCAGGTGCAAAGCTGCCCGGGACCAGACAGGCTGTCGCCAGCGCCGTGCGCATGCGCGGGTGCTGGCGCGGGAAAAGTAACACAATTACCCGGGAGTTGCCTATATAAGAGGCTGCGAAGCGTTTGGGCGTGCCAGAAGCCATCTACCTGTAAGCTGAACGCTGAATAAAAGAAACTGAGAACTCCAGCTGCTTCTCGTGTCTGTTTTCCCGCCACGGACTCAACAGTCACCATGATGTAAAAAAGATATTGAGACTCTAGAAAGAGTGCAGAGAAGAGCAACAAAGATGATTAGGGGATTGGAAGCTAAAACATATAAGGAACGGTTGCTGGAATTGGGTATGTCTAGTTTAATGAAGAGAAGGACAAGGGGGGACATGATAGTAGTCTTCCAATATCTCAGGGTCTGCCCCAAAGAAGAGGGAGTCAAGCTATTCTCCAAAGCACCTGAAGGCAGGACAACAAGCAATGGATGGAAACTAATCAAGGAGAGAAGCAACCTGGAACTAAGGAGAAACTTCCTGACAGAACAATTAACCAGTGGAACAACCTGCATCCAGAAGCTGTGAATGCTCCAACACTGGAAGTTTTTAAGAAGAGACTAGATGACCAATTGTATCAAATGGTATAGAGTTTCCTGCCTGAGTGGGGTGTGTGTGTGTGTGTGTGTGTTGGAATAGATGACCTCCAAATTCCATTCTAACTCTGTTAGTCTGTTATAGAATCGTTATCCTTCACCCCGCATGCTTTATTTTTCAAAATGCCACTGCAGCAAAGGCGTACAGGGGGAATTCTGCAAAATTGCTGTTTCTGTTCACGTCTATTCCTGCCTTCCCAAATTTTATCTATTGTAGGTGATCTGCAGTGTTCCCAGAGCAAATGCAAATGACAATGAAACACTGTACATGTACAAACTTGCATAAATTGATTTTATGAGCCGTGCCTAAAAGAGAAAGCATTGCATCCTTTCTTGACCTGAGATCTATATAAAGTTTGCTTATTCACTGCTTATTCCAAAACAACATGCATGAATTAGTCATTAATTTAACTAATCAGGGGCTAGTGATAGAAAAATCCACCTCTGGGTCTGATTCATATCGGTTTCACCTTTATTCCTGAACATGTTTTTTTTTTTTTTTTGAGTTCCATCCTTCCAGAAAATATTTTGATTTTCACTCTTCCTTAACCTGCCATTTATTAACCTATGGACTTACTCCTTCCACAAACACACTTGTACAGAGAACTTCTCCTGATATGCAATATTTGGTACACAACTTTCCTTAATAGATACCACAAATGCCATTTTTATGTTTAAGAGCTGCACCCAAAAAATTGGGAGGGGGGAAATCCAGTGTTCAACTGGTAACCGTATTCTAAACGTGTATGAAATCTACAAAGTGGAAATTAAAACTGTTGGCAAAGTAACATAATTTTTGTGAAACCTGGCTTATGACTGAGCAATTTGCACAATTAAATTCTCTCCATCTCCCATAAAAATATTATTTCTTCATCTACTCATTATTTAGGACTTTGATGGGATATGCAAGTGAATTCCAAGATTTTATTGGATGAGGCAGAACTACACAGTTTCAAGTTGTTGTTGGTTTTATTTCAGTTTATAGAGAGATAAAAAAATGTTTAGGTACCAGCCCAACCTCCTCATAATAGGTAAAAAAAAATCAGACTTTCAGCCCTCTTCTTTAACCCAGGCACATTTTTTTTTTCTAACAGAACACATTTTATCAAAAGAAGAGAATATATGTAGCTCAGGAAAGAACTATGGTCTCCTTGGTGCTCTCTGCCCTTCGTTGTTTACAGATCAACAATGCTTCAACAAACATTAATAGAGGGCTTAATATCTTTTAATTATTAGTAATTATTAACACTAGAAGTTTTTAAGAAGAGACTGGACAGCCATTTGTCTGAAATGGTATGGGGTTTCCTGCCTGAGCAGGGGGTTGGACTAGATGACCTCCAAGGTCCCTTCCAACTCTATTATTATTATTATTATCGATCATCGCACAGTCAGCCAGATGTTCAGACTGGATTTGGCATTTTGTCTACCTATCGAGTCCTTACCCAGGACCTGGGATAGGCAGATGTGGATGTTTGATGGTATTACAGATATCGTCGCAGGATGGAAGCAGTTCCTAATAAGGCTGCCTTTTGCAATTGACTAATAGCGAATTTGTCAATGCCAATGGTGTTCAAGTGGTGCTCCAGTTGTTTTGGAATTGCACCCAAGGAGCCTATGACTATTGGTACTACCCTTGCTTGCTTTTGCCACAGTCTTTCTATTTCTATTTGTAGGTCTTTGTATTTTGTTATCTTCTCCAGTTCTTTCTCTTCTATTCTGCTATCTCCAGGCACTGCCACATCCACTATCCAGACTTTTTTGTCTTTCTTATCGACAATTGTTAAGTCTGGGGTGTTATGTTGCAGGTGCTTGTCTGTTTGAATTCTGAAGTCCCAGAGCAGTTTAATTTTATCATTTTCTATGACTTTCTCTATTTTATGATCCCACCAGTTTTTGCTTACAGGCAAATGATATTTTTTGCAGATCTTCCAATGCACCATTGTTGCTACTTTGTCATGCCGCTGCTTGTAATCAGTTTGTGCAATCTTCTTGCAACAGCTTACCAAGTGGTCCACTGTTTCTTCAGCTTCTTTGCATAGGCGGCACTTACTGTCTGTTGCTGTCTTCTCAATTTTGACTTTGTATGCATTTGTTCTTAAGGCTTGGTCTTGTGCAGCCAGAATTAGTCCCTCGGTCTCTTTCTTCAATTTTCCTGCTCTTAGCCATTGCCAGGTTTTATTGTTATCTGCTTTCCCAGCTATTTTTTTCATGTATTGGCCATGTAGTGCTTTGTCTTCCCATGCCTCTATTCTGTTCTTCATTTGGTCTTTCTTGAAGGCCAGTTTGGTCTCTCCAGTATTTAGTAAGCCTTCCTGATATACTAATTTCAGTGCATCTTCATCATTGTTCTTCAGATATTCTTCCAAAGCCATTTTTTCTTCTTCAACCATCTGATGTACTTGTATTATTATTATTATTATTATTATTTCATTCCCTTCCATCCTATCCTATCCTATCCTATCCTATCCTATCCTATCCTATCCTATCCTATCCTACTATCTTATCCATTTTACCCTAATCTACCCTACCCTGCTCATTCCTATCCTATCCTACCCTATCCTATCCTATCCTAACATGTTCATCCATGTTAGCCAATACAGCATCATTAGATGTCAACCAGATCATCCACTAATCAAGTTCTTCAGCATTCTCCACCACCTCTGTGGTCTACATGGTAACCCATAGAGGCATCAGCCAACCTACAGCCCCTCCTCCTCCTCCTCCTCCTCCTCCTCCTCCTCCTCCTCTCATGGGAGCCTAAACTCATTATTCCTGATTCTCAGATTCATGCCGGCAAAGCAAACCCAACCTATTTCATTTGGACATCTGAGAGCATGAAGCCTCCACAAGATGCTATGGCAAAACAGCAAACTCATCACAAAGAATGGAGATCTCCATCCTTGGCCTCAGGGGCAGAAAAATCACAAATATTCAAGGCTTCCTTTTCAAGTGATTTGGTCTACTGTTGTTGTTGTTAGTTGCGAAGTCGTGTCCGACCCATCGTGACCCCATGGACAACGTTCCTTCAGGCCTTCCTGTCCTCTACCATCTTCTGGAGTCCATTTAAGCTCACACCTACTGCTTCAGGGACTCCATCCAGCCACCTCATTCTCTGTCGTCCCCTTCTTCTATTGCCCTCAATCTTTCCCAGCATTAGGCTCTTCTCCAGTGAGTCCTTCCTTCTCATTAGATGGCCAAAGGACTTGAGTTTCAACTTCAGGATCTGGCCTTCTAAGGAGCAGTCGGGGTTGATCTCTTCTAGGACTGACCGGTTTGATCGCCTTGCAGTCCAAGGGACTCGCAGGAGTCTTCTCCAGCACCATAGTTCAAAGGCCTCAATTCTTTGGTGCTCAACCTTTCTTATGGTCCAACTTTTCCCAGTCCAACTGGGAAAACCATGGCCTTGACTATATGTACTTCTGTTGGCACGGTGGTGTCTCTGCTTTTTAGAATACTGTCTAAATTTGCCATAGCTTTCCTCTATTTACCAAATAGAGGAATGAACACAGAGGAGAACCCTCATGGCCATGGAGTATCTTGACAGACCTTCAGTTAACTAATGTGCCTAATAAATCCGAAGACATGAGCTTTCATTAAGCCCTGTGCTTAGGAATGGGCAAAGAGTAAGCAATCAATAATTTGTTTCCTGTCCAACTATCAAATAAGTCTGCTAGATCTGCTCTTTTCAACCAATCCTTGAAGTTAGCGGAATAAGAGAGTTGGAAAGTCTTCAAAGTCTTCTAGTCCAGCCCCCTCCCCGCTCAAGCAGGAGACCCTATGCCACTTTAGACAAATGGTTGTCCAATCTCTTCTTGAAAACCTCCCAGTGTTTAATTGTGATAAACAGACCTTGGTTAACTTAACATATTTTGAAGTTGTTGATAAGGTAAAATATTTGGGGGTCATATTATCTGCTTCTAATGTAAAATTGTATAAAAACAATTATGAAAAGTTGTGGATTGGGGTACAGAAAGATTTAAAGAATTGGGATAACTTACAGTTATCTCTTATGGGTAGAATTGCAGTTATTAAAATGAATGTCCTACCAAAATTTCTTTTTTTTGTTTCAAATGCTACCTATCTTAAAGAATGAACTTAATTTAAATGAATGGCAGAAAGGTATTAACAAATTTATTTGGGCAGGGAAAAAACCAAGGGTAAAACTTAAAATTATGCAAGATTTTCGTGAGAGAGGTGGACTCAAGGTACCGAATTTGAAACTATATTATGACGCTGTGGTTCTAACATTGATTAGCGATTGGACGAATTTAACAAATGTAGAAATACTCCATTTGGAGGGTTGGGATTTACTTTTTGGATGGCATGCCTATTTAATTTTTAATAAAAAAGTGGATCGGGTTTTTAAATCTCATATTATAAGGATTTCTTTGCTTAGGGTGTGGAGGAAATATTATAAAAGTGATTTTAAAATACCATTATGGGCTATACCTTGGCATGCGATAGAGGGGATAAAGAGAGGAGTTAAGATGGATACGGTTTCCTATACACAACTACTTAGATGGGATGGTCAAAATTGGCAGTTAAAATCTTTGGAAGACTTAGTACATGCAAACATTACTTACTCATGGTTTCAATATAGACAAATAGTGGATAGATGGAAGACGGATCGTAATATGGGTTGGCTTAGAGAAGATGAAAATCTTTTTAAACAAGTAAGGGATCAAAGACCAACTCATATTAAGAGGGTTTATGGGGTCTTAGTTGAAATGGATTCAGAATCTGAATTAATCAAAGATTGTATGATTAAATGGGCACAAAATATTGGTGAACCAATCCCATTGGATACCTGGGAACTTATCTGGGTGAGGAATGTTAAATTTACACAAGCGCAGAATTTAAGAGAGAATTTTTACAAAATGTTTTATAGATGGCACCTTGATCCACAAAAAATGTCTATTATGTACCCTGATCTACAGCCTAAATGTTGGAGATGTGGTTGTTTGGACGCTACTTATTACCATATTTGGTGGTCGTGTAAAAATATAAAAGCTTTTTGGATTAAGATATGGTGGAATATTCAAAGAATCTTTAGAAGGAGGGTTAAATTTACCCCACAATAATTTTTATTAGGTATTGTTACTGATTGTGATGCTAAGGAAGTTATATTGATGTTAAATTTGATTACAGCCGCAAGGCTGTTAGTAGGACAATATTGGAAGAAGGAATCTTTGCCTACTTTACAAGAGTGGTTTTATAAAGTTTCTTACTTGGCGGAAATGGCAAAGATTTCGGCTTTCTTTTTTTTTTTTTTATTAAAAGTTTTATAAGTTTTACAAAAAAAAGGAAAAAAACAAAACAATACAAAGACAAAAAACATATACAAAGAAAAAACTAAACATTACACAACAAACCCTCCCTTCCCCAACCTCCCCCAAACACCCCCCCTTCTCCCCCCCCGAGCTTCCCAGAGCAGAATATAGGCTTAATTAAAAAACAATTAGAAAAATTATATTTTAAAATATATATGTATATATATAAAAATAAAAATTAAGAAAAAGCTATATAATATTTTTTAATATCCATTTTAAACTGTATAAATTTTATCCATTTATCCCAAACAGCAAGAAATTTCTCTTGCGTTTGTTGCTTTAAAAAAGCTGAAATCTTTGCCATTTCCGCCAAATAGGACACTTTAAGAAACCATTCCTGCAGTGTAGGCAAAGATTCCTTCTTCCAATATTGTCCAACTAACAGCCTCGCGGCTGTAATCAAATTTAACATCAATATAACCTCCTTTGTATCACAATCAATAACTATACCCAACAAAAATAATTGCGGAGTAAATTTTACCCTCCTTTTAAAAATTCTCTGGATATTCCACCATATCTTAATCCAAAATGCTTTTATCTCTCTACACGACCACCAAATATGATAATAAGTAGCATCCGTACAACCACATCTCCAACATTTGGGTTGTAGGTCAGGGTACATAAAAGACATTTTTTGTGGATCAAGGTGCCATCTATAAAACATTTTATAGAAATTCTCCCTTAAATTCTGTGCTTGTGTAAATTTGACACTTCTCACCCAAATAGTTTCCCAGGTGTCCAATGGAACTGGCTCACCAAAATTCTGCGCCCATCTGATCATACAATCTTTAATTAGTTCCGTTTCTGAATCCAATTCAACTAGAACCCCATAAATTCTCTTAATGTGGGCTTGTCTTTGATCCTTCACTTGCTTAATAAAATTTTCATCTTCTCTAAGAAAGCCCACCTTACAATCCACCTTCCATCTATCTGCTAATTGCCTATATTGGAACCAAGAATAAATAATATTTTCTTGTGCTAACTCTTCCCGTGATTTTAACTGCCAGTTTTGTCCATCCCATCTAAGTAAATGTCTATAAGACACCGTGTCCATTTTAGCACCTCTTTTTATTCCTTCTATCGCATGCCAAGGTATAGCCCATAATGGTACTTTAAAATCACTTTTATAATATTTTCTCCAAGTCCTAAGTAAAGAAATTCTTAAAATATGAGATTTAAAAACCCAATCCATCTTTTTGTTAAATATTAAATAGGCATGCCACCCAAAAAGTAAATCCCATCCCTCGAGATAAAGTATCTCAGGATTTGTCAAATTTACCCAATCACTAATTAGTGTTAAAACCACCGCATCATAATATAGTTTCAAATTCGGTACCTTGAGCCCACCCCTCTCGCGGAAGTCTTGCATAATTTTAAACTTAACCCTTGGCTTTTTCCCTGCCCAAATAAATTTATTAAGACCTTTCTGCCATTCACTTAGATTAATCTCATTCTTCAAAATCGGTAACATTTGAAACAAAAAGAGAAACTTGGGTAGAATATTCATTTTTATCACTGCAATTCTTCCCATGAGGGATAATTGCAACTTCTCCCAATTCTTCAAATCATTCTGTACCCTAACCCACAACCTTTCATAGTTATTTTTAAATAGTTTTGCATTAGAAACAGATAACATCACCCCCAAATACTTTACCTTATTAACAATTTCAAAACCCATCGAGTTAGCCAAAGTCTGCTTCTCCTGACTAGTCATATTTTTAGGTAGAATTTTAGTCTTATTAACATTAATCTTGAAACCCGAGACCAAACCATAATAATGAATCAACTGTAATAACTTTACTACAGAATGAACAGGTTGCGACAAAGTAACGACCAAGTCATCCGCAAAGGCTCTTAACTTATATTCTTTTTTGTTAACTTCTATTCCTTTAATTTCCTGCGACTCTCGAATTTTAATCAACAATATTTCCAATGTTAAAACAAACAACAATGGTGATAATGGACATCCCTGCCTAGTACCTTTCTCTATTGTAAAAACCTCTGACAAACCTCCATTAACAATAAGTTGCGCCGTTTGTTTTTGATAGATTACCGTAAGAGCTTGTAATATCTTTTCACCAAAATTCATCTCTTCCATTACTCTTAACATGAAATGCCAATTCAATTGATCGAATGCTTTTTCGGCATCTAAAAATATCAGCCCTGCAGAGACTTGGTTGTTCTTATCTAAATATTTTAATACATTAATGATTTGTCTAACATTATTTTTCATATACCTTCCAGTTATAAACCCAGATTGATCTTTATGCACAAGGTAAGGCACAACCCTCATCAACCTGTTTACCAAAATTTTAACAAATATCTTATAATCCACATTTAAAAGAGATATGGGCCTGTAATTCTTTGGTAAAGTAAGATCTTGATCCTCCTTTGGAATCAGTGATATAAAGGCACTACGCCATGAAGGAGGGATCTCTGAACCCTGTAAAATACCATTAAAAAGATCACCTAATGGTTGGATCATCTCCTCCATTAAAGCTTTATAATAAACGGCTGTTAACCCATCCGTACCCGGTGCTTTCCCTGATTTCAGTTATTGAATTGCTGACGCAATTTCCTCCTTAGTAATTATCCCATTAATTTCATGTTTCTGGTCTTCTGTCAATCTAGGGAAATTAACCTCACTTAAATATTTATTTATATCTAAAATTTGCACATTAGTAGATTTATATAACTCTTGATAATAGTCCAAAAAGGATTTCTTAATCCAATCCTTCTGAGAAACTAATTTACCCTTATAGTTTATTTTCTCTATTATTCTCTGTCTCTGTTTCTTTCTTAATTGATAAGCCAACCATCTCCCTGGCTTATTGGCATTACAAAATGTATTTTGTTTCATAAACAACAAGTTAGTTGCAGCTTGATCTGCTAACAACATATTAAATTGTGACCTTAGTAACTTTAAAGATTCTTTAATACTTTCATCAGAAGGATTTAAAATCAAGGACTTTTCTTTTAATTTAATTTCATCTTCCAATTCTTTACGTTTCTGAGTCTGCTTTTGCTTATAACAATTATTCATTTTTATCAAAACACCACGCATAAATGCTTTACCTGCATCCCATACCATTGAGATTGAAGTCCCCTTATACATATTCAAAACAAAATAATCCTTTAAACACTCCTTTAACTTTTGAACATTCTTCTCTTGTCTAAACAAATTTTCATTCACTCTCCAAGATCTTCTCTCCTCTTTTTCTTGAGTCAACTCCAACCAGACTGGACTGTGATCTGTCAACGATCTAGGAAAAATCTTTACATTCTTTACTCTATTGTACAAGTCCGTTGTAATAAAAAAAAATCAATTCTTGAAAAGGATTGGTGTCTATCAGAAAAAAAAGTAAAATCTCTCTCCTCTTGATTACATTCCCGCCAATAGTCCCTTAATTCCCAGTCCTCCTTCATATCAAAAAAGGCTTTGGGTAATTTTGCTTGTTTAAAAAAAGGAGAAGAACCTTTCTTATCCCTTTGTATATCTAAGACACCATTCCAATCACCCATTAATACCACAGATCTATAGTCCAGCAATGTTATTTTTTGATGTAACAACTTATAAAATTGTTCCTGTTGCTGATTTGGTGCATAGAGACCCACTATAAGTACTTTCTTACCATATAAACCAAGTTCAATCATCACATATCTTCCCTGGGGATCTGATTCCACCAGACAAGCTGGTAAATTTTGTTTAACATAAATAACAACTCCCCCCTTTTTCCCAGGAGCAGAAGATACAAAGTGAGATCCCAAACGAGCATTAACTAAATATTTCTGATCCTTAAGTAAAATATGAGTTTCCTGTAGGCAAATAACATCATTGTTGTGTTGCTTCAAATAGTAAAAGATTTTTTTCCTTTTCTGAGGAGAATTCAATCCATTAACATTCCAGGTCAGAAACTTTGCCATCACTCTTGGTCCGCAGCCTGGAGAAGACACCTTCGAGATCTGCCATTGCTGCATGTGTTGCATAACTCTTGGGTCTTGCTCCTCCCACCGGCGATGATGTAGTTTCAGAAGAAGTTTCTTTAGCCTCTTTCTTACGTTGCTCCTTCTCTTTACGTCTATAAGCTGCGCGAGTCATTCTCTGCTCTTTAACCTCTGTTTGGCATTGCCATTCAGCTTGCAGCATCCCAGCAGAAACCAAACCTAATGCCTCAGATTGCTGGTCCGCCTCTTTACCACTCAAAGATTTCTGAACAGGTAGAATTGAGCCTGCACCCAGGACCGTATTATAAAACTCTCTAGCTTTATCAACCGTATTCAATCTATAACGTGTCCCCGCATGGCTCAAAACAATACCCATCGGGATTTCCCATCTAAATGGCATCAATCTAGCTTTAAGCTCATTAGCTAGGAAGGCAAAATCTTTCCTGCTTCTTAAAATTTTTGATGGGATTTCCTTTAAGATAATGACATCTTGGGCAGCAATCTGGAATCTTTTATTATAAAAGGCTTGTATAATCTCATTACGCAGAGACTTCTTTGTAAAATAAATCACCACATCTCTAGGCAAATTCTTCTGCTTAGCAATCCAAGAGTTAAGTCTATAAATTTTTTCCACTTCTCTGCGCAATTCTCCTTTATCCATATTCAGAACCACAGCTAAATCAGTAAGGACCACCTCCATCAAATCTTGATTCATATCTTCCTTGAGGCCTCTGATCCTCAAGGCGTACTCCATCTGTCTGTACTGAAACATCAAAATATCTTCTTGTGAGGTCTCCACCTTCCTTTCCACATCTTGAATTTTATCATGAAAAGAATCAACTTTATCTTCGACTTCCTCCAGTCTTGCATCCAGCTTCACCACCACCGTAGCCAGGCCTGAGACTGCTGCAAGTATATCTTGTCGCAAAATGTTATTATTATCTTCCATTTGATCCTTTATCCCACTTATCTCTTCTTTAAAGTCAGATTTAATGTCTGATTTAATCTGTATAGCAAATTGCTTCATTTCCTCTCTCATTTGAGCTACAGCATCTCCCATTATTCCTCTAGCCTCTTGTGCTGAAAATCCTGGCAAAGGAGGGGAGGGTGGTGGCTGAGCCGGTGGTGCATGTTTAGATTGTTGTTGTGGTTGTGCAGTAGAGGTTATAGGAGAAGAAACCACCTTGGATATTGTAGAAGGCGGCTGTCTCTTTGAAGCCATTTTAGATAACCCAATTCTCACTTCCCTTTCCCCCAAGAAAAAAGAAAGGAGGGGGAGAGAGAAAAAAGTTTTTTTCTTCTTTTAAAAGAGACAGCAAAAGCACTATAATCCTTAGAAATCCAGAGAGAAAAAACCAAAAAAAAAAAAATCAAGAAAAGGAATTCAATACCAAAAGCAAAAGCAGAATCCAGTCCTTAAAGAAAAAAAAATGAAACAAAAGACAAGGAAAAAAAACCTCCGACACTTTCAAAGCGCCATCTTAATTCCTTTATCCAAAGTAATAAAAAGAACAAAGGAGAAATAATCAAAGCTAAATAAAAAGAAATTAAAAACCTAAACTATATAAAAAAAATCCTTTAAACCACTCTGTCCGTTATAAAAACTACTCACCAATACACTATAGGCACGGAGATAGAAGCGGCGGTTTCTTTTGCTTCCTAGGAAGCAAAAACAGCTGGGAGGCGGAGATCAGCAGGAGCTCCGAGGGAACACTCCATTCACTCCCTCTGGGAAAAAATCCAGAGGGAGTACAGGGGTTCTACCTCTACTCCTGCGTTCTCTGTCCCTTCCCTTTGCCCGGGAAGGGAATTCCGAGCCGCGGGCCAGCTGATACATGCTGCGCTCCGCGGTTCTGACACCTTCCCAGCTGGACGGCTACAAAGTAGCCGCCATCGCCGTCGCCTCGTACTGGAAGCTCCCAAAGATTTCGGCTTTCTTAAAGGAGCAATCTCAAGAGAAATTTTTTGTTATATGGGAAAAATGGATAAATTTTATACAATATAATTTGGATATGGAAAAATATCATTTAGCTTTTTTATAGTTTGTATAGATTGTTTTCTCTTTTCTTTTTCCGTCTTTTGTTTTCTTTCTTCTTTTTTTTCTTTTATTTTTTTATCTTTCTTTTTTTTCTTTCTTTCTCTCTCTCTTTCCTCTTTTTTATTTCTTTTTTAAGTACTTCTTTTTTTAATGTTTATGTTATGTATATCTTATTACTAATTATTTCATAAGTTGTAGAAGGTTTTTTAAAATTTTAAATAAGCCTATATTCAGTTCTGGGAAGTTTGGGGAGGGGGGAGGGGGGTTGGGTTTGGGAGGGATTGGGTGAGGGTTGATTTGTAAAACTTTTAAAAAATTTTCAATAAAAAAAAAAAAAGAAAACCTCCCAGTGTTGGAGCACTCACAGCCTCCAGAGCAGTGGTTCTCAACCTTTGTAATTCCGCGACCCCCAACCGGTCATAAGTTGAGGACTATCCAACCGGTTGTAAGTCAAGGACTGCCCAACCGGTCGTAAGTTGAGGATTTTCCCTGCCCGGGAACGCCACGCATGCGTGGTGCCACCCCCTGTGCCGGCCGAGGCGTAGATGGCAAGCGGCAGAGACGGCGCAGGCCGACCACTGGCTGGGCCACCAGCTGGCCCAGCCCAAGGGAGGTAAGGCACCTGCCAGGCCCCACGCGCGCCAGCAACCCTCCCTGCACCCTCCGGCCTCCCACCTCCCACCCCTGGCCCTCTTTTCCTTACATTTTTAGTAGTTGCTCAGCAGGGAGGGGTGGAAGCTTCCAGACAGCTCGCCTTCGCTGCAGACAACTTGCAGCACCGTTTGCAGAATGGGACTTTTGGTGGGCTCAGCAGGGCAGAGACAGCCTGGACAATTCCTATTGGCTTTTGAAAGCCAATAGAATTAGACTCTATTCAAGAGGAATAGGGGGAAAAAATGGCGGACTGCGTTGTTTGGCGACCCCTGTGAAATGGTCGTTCGACCCCAAATGGGGTCCCGACCCACAGGTTGAGAACCGCTGCTCCAGAGGTAAGCAGTTCCATTGATTAATTGTTTGTTCTGCTTGAGTAATTTAACCAGAGGGATTTCCTGAACAACAGGGGCAAGAAAAACCCTATAATGGGTGTCCATGGAGATTCTCAGTCCTCCAAGCAAGGTTGTCCCAAAGGTGCTTTTTTTCCCAGGAGGCAACTGGACTTCCTTGTTTTTCCTTGAAGACGTTTTGCTTCTCATCCAAGAAGCTTCCTTTGGGACAACTATGACCTAGAGGACTGAGAATCTCCATAGACATTTAGCGATGCACTTTGGATTGGACCCCCTTCGAAGGGTGCAGGAGCGTGAACAGATTTCCAGAAAACATGGCAGAAGAACGGGAGAAGCTTCTTGGATGAGAAGTGAAACGTCTTCAAAGGAAAAACAAAGAAAGTCTTGGAAAAGCACCTTTGTGACAACCAGGACATGGATGACTGAGAATCTCCATAGACATTTGGCGATGCACTTTGGGATGGACCCCCTTTGAAGGGTGAGGGAGGATGAACAGATTTCCAGAAAACATGGCAGACTAGAGGAAACGGTTGCGCTTCAGTTTGAGATGCAGACAACACAGACGCATCCCAACAGCCTCGGCCCATCTTCAACAGGGAAGGGACCCAGGGCAGAAGACATCCAGAAGCCCAAGAAGGCTCCACACTCATTTGCACTGCTCGACCCTGAGGACACAGGTAAACAAACTTCCAAGTGGCCTCAAGGACTCTCTAAAAGGAGGCAAATGACCAGCTGTCTGCAAGGAGTATAAATCCTTCCATCTCCCCACCATCCAAGTCAGAGTTGAAAAAAACTTCTTGGATGAGGGAAGTCCAGTGCCTCCTGAAATAAGCACCTTTGGGATCCTAACATAGGACAAAATTCCCTTAACAGCTGTCTTGCTTAGCGACATAAATTTTGGGCTCAATTGTGGTAGTAAATCAAGAATTACCTGTATGCCACAATATAGGTCACAAAACCATTAGCTCTGTGCACTTGTGACTATCTCTGCTCGTGTATCCACCTCTCTCTCTCTCTCTTTCTCTCTCTCTCTCTCCCTCCCTCACTCCCTCCCTCCCCCTCCCTCTCTCTCTCTCCCCCTCCCTCCCCCCTCCCTCCCCCTCCCTCTCTCTCCCTCTCTCCCTCTCTCCCTCCCTCCCTTCCCTCCCTCCCTATCCCTTCCTCCCTCCCACCCTCTCCCTTCCTCCCTCCTTCTCCCTCCCTCTCTCTCCCTCTCTCTTTCTCTCCCCCTCTCCCTCTCTCTCTCCCCCTCTCTCTCTCCCTCCCTTCCCCTCCCTCCCTCTTTCTCTCCCTCCCTCTCTCCCTCCCTCTCTCTCTCCCTCCCTCTCCCTTCCCCTCCCTCCCTCTCTCTCTCCCTCCCTCTCTCCCTCCCTCCCTCTCTCTCCCTCCCTCCCTCCCTCTCCCTCCCCCTCCCTCCCTCTCCCTCTCTCCCCCTCCCTCCCTCCCTCCCTCCCTCTCTCCCTCCCTCCCTCTCTTTCTCTCTCTCTCTCTCTCTCTCTCTCTCTCTCTCTCCATATATAAATACACACGGAATTAAAGTTTTACCTACTAGAAAGGATTCTCTGTAGTCTGCTCTCTCATGGGACTCCAGAAATATATCTGGGGTGTTATGATCTTAGTGGAAGAGAAATACTGAAGCTCGTGTTTCCGTATTTTTGCCAACCTTCAGGCAATTTTAGGAAGCTGAGGAGATATGACCGGCTTTTGGCAATAAATGGCTGGGGGGCGCTCCGATACGATCCGTCAGCGAGACACATTCCCTGGTGCTCAGCAGCCTATTAGAAATTGGTTCCCCTATTATATGCTAGAGAAGGCAGGCAGCAGGAAGGAAATAAAAATGTATATCATCTGCAGGGGTGGGGGAAGGGGAAGGAAGTGTTAATGGGTTTGCACTGCTTTTAAGGTCCATTTTCCTGTCAGAAAAAAAACTGGAGTTTTTTTTTACTATGGACAAAACAAATTGCACAAAGAATAGTGCAAAACCACAAGTTACAATTTTACCCTTCCCTGAAGTATCTTCATTTAATCTTCCCCTAGATCCATCCATCCTTCCTTCCTTCCTTCCTTCTTTCCTTCCTTCCTTCCTTCCTTCCTTCCTTCCTTCCTTCCTTCCTTCCTTCCTTCTTGTATTTAATCTTCCATCCTTCCTCCGTTCCTTCCTCCCTTCCTCTCTCCCTCCTTTCTTCCCTCCCTCCCCCCTTCCTCCCTTCCTCCCTTCCTCCCTTCCTTCCTTCCTTCCTTCCTTCCTTCCTTCCCTCTCAGCCTCCCTCCCTCCCCTCCTTTCTTCCTTCTTCTCTCCCTTCCTTCCTTCCTTCCTTCCTTTCTTTCTTTCTTTCTTTCTTTCTTTCTTTCTTTCTTTCTTTCTTTCTTCCCTTCCTTCTCATTCATGCCCTTCTTCCCTCCCTCCCTCCCTCCCTCTCTTCCCTTCTTCATTCTTCCCTTCCCTTCTTCGGCATTCTCTTCCCATCAATTAGTAAGGATTTAGTCTGGAAAGATTCTGTCTATTGTTTGTCAGCCAATAAAAAACTGGCTGAATTGTTCTACGTCATTCTTGGGCTTCGCTTGACAAATACCTCTTCCGCTTTTTAAGAAACATGGTTGAGGTCCTCAGCCATCCAGGTCACAGTTGTCCCAAAGGTGTTTTTTCCAAAAGGCAACTCGACTTTTTGGGTTGAAGAAGAACGGAAGACGCTTGGATGGGAAGTGAAACATTTTCAAGGAAAAAAACCCAAAGATGGCCCAGTTGCCTTTTGGAAAAAAACACCTTTGGGACAAGGGACCTAATTATTTTGTGGTGCGTTCCTGACAGCTTGAAGATGGGTGGACTTCAGCTCCCAGAATTCCCCAGCTAGCATGGCTGGTTGAGGAATTCTGGGAGTTGAAGTCCACGCATCTTCAAGCTGTCAAGGTTGAGAAACACTGCTTAGAGAGAGAGAGAGAAAAAAAATCTGGGACTATCCCACATCAGATAATCCTAGCAATTTTGGCTCTAACTGTGAGGGATGGTGCCTAAGAGGGGAGCTGTTTTAATGGCCTGGGGTGAAGCAGCAGTTTCCAAGGAAGAACGAGCAGATAACAGAAAGGGGGTAAAGAGGAGAGGCAGCCGGCCCAGAGCTGGATAGGAGACAGAGCCACTCTCTAGACTCTAGTCCAGTGTTTCCCAAACTTGACAATTTTAAGGCATGTGGACTTCAACTCTGGGAATTGAAGTCTTCATGCCTTAAAATTGTCAAGTTTGGGAAACACTGCTCTAGTCTAATGAAGAGAAGGACGAGGGGGGACAGGATAGCAGTCTTCCAATATCTCAGGGGCTGCCCTAAAGAAGAGGGAGTCAAGCTATTCTCCAAAGCACCTGAAGGCAGGACAAGAAGCAACGGATGGAAAGTAACCAAGGAGAGAACCAACCTAGAACTAAGGAGAAATTTCCTGAAGCATGAGAACAATTAACTGGTGGAACAACCTGCCTCCAGAAATTGTGAATGCTCCAACATTGAAAGTTTTTAAGAAGAGACTGGACAGCCCTTTGTCTGAAATGGTATAGGGTTTTCTGCCTGAGCAGGGGGTTGGATTAGATGACCTCCAAGGTCCCTTCCAACTTTATTATTATTATTACTTCTGGAAATGAACACCTTAAAATGCAATATTACTTCTGGAAATGAACACATTAAAATGCAAAAGTTGATAGAATTTCTACAGCGCTTCTTCTAGCTAAGCATCACAGAGGGTGGCTAGATTACAGTGTTTCTCAACCTTGACAATTTTAAGGCATGTGGACTTCAACTCCCAGAATTCCACAGCCAGCAATGCTGGCTGTGGAATTCTGGGAGTTGAAGTCCACATGCCTTAAAATTGTCAAGGTTGAGAAACACTGGGCTAGAGGGTTACACCCTGCCTCCTTCCTTGCCTGGGAACTAAATCAATCTCACAGGAGATAAGCAAAATGAAGCTTTTTAGTATTAAAAAGAAAAGGCAGGGTAGAAACCCCTTTTAAGCATTAGCTTGCAGACATTCAATGTGGAGGAAGATAATTACAAGGCTGCTTAGATCATGATAACATAACAGCTTGCAGATCAGGTTGAAAAACCAAATTGTAAAAAAAAACAAAACAAAACAAATCTCAATGTTCTGTTAAAGATGAAAAGCCGGTGCTCAAAGTCTCCCAAGGCACAAGGGAAAATTCAATTTATTACAGATCACAAGAAGATTCTAGTGGATCTGTATATATGAAATATGAACAAAGGCTCAAATTAAACACCTAATTCTACAACTTGGACAGTGGGATAATGAGATTTAAGATGACATAGAAACAATACTTTAAAATCTAATAGAAATTCCGGGCTGTGTGTATTTATCAATGGTTAAAGAAGTAATTTATAGAAGAGTCGGAATAGAATAGAATAGAATAGAATAGAATAGAATAGAATAGAATAGAATAGAATAGAATAGAATAGAATAGAATAATGAAGTAGAATAGAATAGAATAATGAAATAATAGAATAGAATAGAATAATGAAGTAGAATAGAATAGAATAATGAAGTAGAATAGAATAGAATAGAATAATGAAGAGAGAATAGAATAGAATAGAATAGAATAGAATAGAATAGAATAGAATAGAATAATGAAAACAGTAGAGTAGAGTAGAGTAGGGTAGGGTAGGGTAGAGTAGAATAGAATAGAATAGAATAGAATAGAATAGAATAGAATAGAATAGAATAGAATAGAATAGAATAATGAAGTAGAATAGAATAGAATAATGAAATAATAGAATAGAATAGAATAATGAAGTAGAATAGAAGAGAATAATGAAGTAGAATAGAATAGAATAGAATAATGAAGAGAGAATAGAATAGAATAGAATAGAATAGAATAGAATAGAATAGAATAGAATAGAATAGAATAGAATAGAATAGAATAGAATAATGAAAACAGTAGAGTAGAGTAGAGTAGGGTAGGGTAGGGTAGGGTAGAGTAGAATAGAATAGAATAGAATAGAATAGAATAGAATAGAATAGAATAGAATAATGAAGTAGAATAGAATAGAATAATGAAATAATAGAATAGAATAGAATAATGAAGTAGAATAGAATAGAATAATGAAGTAGAATAGAATAGAATAGAATAGAATAGAATAGAATAGAATAGAATAGAATAGAATAGAGTAGAATAGAATAAGGAATAGAATGGAACGGAGCGGAATAGAACAGAATAGAATAGAATAACAGAGTTGGAAGGGACCCCTGGAGGTCTTCTAGTCCAGCCCCCTGCCCAAGCGGGAGTCCCTACACCATTTCTGACAAGTGGCAGCGCAGTTTCTTCTTGAAAGTCTCCAGTGATGAAGCTCCCACAACTTCTGAAGGCAACTTCTGTTCCACGGGTTGATTGTTCTCACTGTCAGAAAATTTCTCCTTATTTCCAGGTTGAATCTCTCCTTGATCAGTTTCCATCCATTGTTCCTTGTCTAGCCTTCGGGTGCTTTGGAAAATAGGTTGACCCCCCCCCTCTCTCTGGGACAGCCCCTCAAATATTGGAAGACTGCTATCATGTCTCCCGTGGTCCTTCTCTTCACTAGACTAGCCATGCCCAGTTCCTATAACCGTTCTTCATATGTTTTAGTCTCCGGTCCCCTGATCATCTTTGTGGCTCTTCTCTTTGGTGAAATGGTTGATGCACCAGCCCTGAAAACGAGAGACCTCAAATTCTAATTTCACCTTAAACACAAAGCCAGCTGAGTGACCTTGGGCCAGCCACTCTCTCTCAGCCCTAGGAAGCAGGCAATGGAAAGCCATTTCCGAAATCCTGCCAAGAAAACTGCAGGGACTTACACACCAAAAAAACAAAACAAAACAAAACAAGAAGTAGAATTTTCCACCTGAAGCAGGATGCTTTCCATTTGAAGAGGCCTAACTAGAATATTATATACTGACACTGCACATACTTACTTATTCCAACACAACTAGCTTGAAATGTTGATAGGCATTGCAAACATGAGCAGAAGTGTTAATACTATTTTATAAGGCCTTGGAATACTGCATCCAGTTTTGATCACCACAATATAAAAAAGATGTTCACACTCTAGAAAGAGTGCAGAGAAGAGCAACAAAGATGATTAGGGGCTAAAACATAGGGTACGGTTGCTGGAATTGGGTATGTCTAGTTTAAGAAAGAGAAGGACAAGGGGGGGACATGATAGCAGTGTTCCAGTATCTCAGGGGCTGCCCCAAAGAAGAGGGAGTCAAGCTATTCTCCAAAGCCCCTGAAGGCAGGACAAGAAGCAATGGATGGAAACTGAATAATGAGAGAAGCAACCTAGAACTAAGGAGAAATTTCCTCACTGTTATAACAGTTAATTAGTAGAACAACCTGCCTCCAGAAATTGTTTAAAAAAGAGATGGGACAGCCACTTGTCTGAAATGGTATAGGGTTTACTGCTTGAGCAGGGGGTTGGGCTAGAAGACCTCCAAGATCCCTTCCAATTGTATTATCTGTCAGTTTGCTTTCTCCATGCCCACCTTGCTTTTTTTTTTTTTGTCTTCTGTGGGTGTCTTTAATAAGTTTGGTTCCTCAAAAAAAATGTTCTTCTGGTGGTCTTGCTTTGATTTGGTAGCTATGTACAGAATATGATCTATGATAAATTGCAGTAGAGGAAAAATCTTCCAACTTGCGTAAGCTTAGCCATTAGGGAACCCGTCTTGACTGCTAAGAATGTTGCAGAAGAATTTATCCTGGTGATCAACTTGATTAATAAATGATTAGGTCAGGAAAGTAACACCAACCTTCTTAAGGAGTAGAGTCTACCAGTGAAAGATGAAGTAAGAAGAGACTGGACAGCCAGAATGACAGTTAGTTGGTTTTGCTTTAATTTATCTGATTCATCAAAACAAGGAAGAGAAAGTATATCTAGTTTAATGAAGAGAAGGACCAGGGGTGACAGGATAGCAGCCTTCCAATATCTCAGGGGCTGTCACAAAGAAGAGGCAGTCAAGCCATTCTCCAAAGCGCCTGAAAGCAGGACAAGAAGCAACGGATGGAAACTAACCAAGGAGAGAAGCAACCTGGAACTAAGGAGAAACTTCCTGACAGTTAGAACAATTAACCAGTGGAACCACCTGCCTCCAGAAGCGGTGAATGCTCCAATACTGGAAGTTTTTAAGAAGAGACTGGACAGCCATTTGTCTGAAATGGTATAGGATTTCCTGCCTGAGCAAGGGGTTGTACTAGATGACCTCCAAGGTCCCTTCCAACTTGATGATGATGATGATGACGACAAAGATGTACTCCAAGTGAATCCTTCTCAGTGGAGGTTCAAGTGAAAATATCAAGTCTCCTTGAGTTAGCTCTCTATACCAGGGGTCTTCAAACTTGGCCCTTTTATGACTTGTGGACTTCAACTCCCAGAATTCCTCAGCCAGGCATGCTGGCTGAAGAATTCTGGGAGTTGAAGTCCACAAGTCATTAAAAGGCCAAGTTTGAAGACCCCTGTGAGTCTATACCTTTAATACTGACCCGTTCAAATGAAATTCTATTCTATTCTAAATATGGGATTTAAATGTACATGATCTAAAACCATTTCTCCTTTTAGTTCTTTCATTTGACCATCACCTTGTATGAACTAAACGCATAGTTTTATCCCATGCTAAGTTCTCTCTTTTACTCTATCTATCTATCTATCTATCTATCTATCTATCTATCTATCTATCTCTATCTATCTATCTTCTCTCTCCCTCTCAGTCTCTCTCTCATTTCTCTCTCTTTAACATCTATCTATCTTCTCAATAACCATAAATAGAATAGAAAAAAGGCACCTTTATGCAACCTCATTTTAAATAGCTTCCAATTTGAGTTTTAAGCCAAAATTCTTGCAAGTCCCTTGAAGGATCAACAGCAATTAAGGTGTTAATTAGATCCATCTATTTAGGCAACCAAATTATTACCAAACATAAGTTAAAAATCAATTAGCTTAGCATTAAGCACCAGCACACTAAAAGGCCGGAATACTTTCTAAAATGTAATATTCATTACGGGGAAAAATAAAATGTCCCATTAAGGTGTTTTCCTAGAAAGTGGAGAGAAAACCTAATTACACAACACTTTTAACAATTGTAAAATTGATTTCTTACAGTCAAAACTCGGCAATGAAAGGGGGGGGAATAATATTGTAGAAGAACTGAGGTGGGTAATTCTATTTTATTCCTTATTCTATTCTATTCTATTCTATTCTATTCTATTCTATTCTATTCTATTCTATTCCATTCCATTCCGTTCCAATATCTATTCTATTCTATTCCATTCTATTCTATTCTATTCTATTCCATTCCATTCCATTCCATTCCGTATATTCTATTCTGTTCTGTTCCATTCCATTCCATTTTATTCCGTTCCATATTTTCTATTCTATTCTATTCTATTCCATTCTATTCTATTCTATTCGGTATTTTCTATTCTATTCTATTCTATTCCATATTTTCTATTCTATTCTATTCCATTCCATTCCATTCCATTCCATTCCGTATATTTTATTCTGTTCTGTTCCATTCCATTTTATTCCGTTCCATATTTTCTATTCTATTCTATTCTATTCTATTCTATTCTATTCTATTCTATTCTATTCTATTCTATTCTATTCTATTCTATTCTATTCCATTCCATTCCATTCTATTCATAAACAAACTAGCTCCTTTGTAGCTGTGAATTCCTTTCATCACTAGGTTACACATTCAGTATGAAAAAAGCAACATTGATGGCCAAAGGTTTGTTGTTATGAGATTTGGAATTAATTCTCTTTTTCTGACCATCCACTATGGCAGTGGTTCTCAACCTTTCTAATGCCGCGACCCCATAATACAGTTCCTCATGTTGTGGTGACCCCCAACCACTTATACATCACCAGGTGCCAGGGGCGTGGCCAAAGAAAAGGGGGAAAAAATGGCAGACAGCCTTGTTTGGCGACCCCCGTGAAATGGTCGTTCGACCCCAAATGGGGTCCCGACCCACAGGTTGAGAACCACTGCACTATGGCAACATGTGTGCATTATACTGTAAATTATGATTGAACAGAGTTGGAAGGGACCTTGGAGGTCATCTAGTCCAACCCCCTGCTCGAGCAGGAGAGTCTATACCATTTTGGACAAATGGCTGTCCATTTTCTTCTTGAAAGCCTCCAGCAGGAGAGTCTATACCATTTTGGACAAATGGCTGTCCATTTTCTTCTTGAAAGCCTCCAGCGATGGGGCACCCATAACCTCTGAAGGCAAGTCATTCCACTGGTTGATGGTTCTCACCATTATGAAATTTCTCCTTCATTCTAGGTTGCTTCTCTAATTGATTAGTTTCCATCTAGGTATGCACTACATCTCTTTACATGGATGGTGACGTAGAACGCCACCAGGCACTCACCATATTCCAAGTCCTTCCTGTTCTTTCCAACTCAAACAAAAGTTAACCAGAAGTTACATTTCTGTTGAGTAACCCTAAGGTGCTTGCCTTCTGTGATGAGACTGGACGGACATAAAAACAAATTTAAAAACTGCTGTCCAGATTTCAGGCTATTTTTAATTTTGGCAAGAACCCTGGCCAGGTGTTCTGTAGTCCATTTGACAAGCAGCATTTCATTTGATTTTACAGTTGCGATACATGGATGGTTGAACATTCCCGTAACCGAAGTGACGGGCAATGTTGGCATTGCCAGGAATAAAAATAAAATTGTTCTCTCCGTACAGGAGAAAAAGATGGATTGGAATGTGCAGGTGACCTTGAGGGACAAGGGGAAGTTGAATACAGACTACAGAATAATAAGAGTTGGAAGGGACCTTGGAGGTCTTCTAGTCCACCCCCTGCTCAAGACCCAGTCCAGACTCTTCTTAAAAGCCTCCACTGATGGAGCACCCACAACCTCTGGAGGCAAGCTGTTCCACTGGTTAAATGTCCTCACTATTAGGATGTTTCTCCTTTCCAGGTTGCTTCTCTCTTTGATGAGTTTCCATTCAACTTGCTTTCTGGTGCTTTGGAGAATAGCTTGACTCTCTCTTCTTTGGCTCAACCCCTCAAATATTGGAAGACTGCTATCATGACACCCCCAGTCCTTCTTGTCATTAAACTAGACTTATCCAATTTTTGCAACCCTTAATCACCTTAGTTATCTTCTCTTCACTCTTTCTAGAGTCTTTCACGAGCCTTCAGTGACTTAATAGATAGAGAAAGAAACTTAGGAAGGACACAACCTGCATGATGGATCATGCATTTAAAATAATATTACTACTACTACTACTACTACTAATAATAATAATAATAATAATAATAAAGTTGGAAGGGACCTTGGAGGTCGTCTAGTCCAACCCATTGCTCAGGCAGGAAACCCTATACCATTTCAGACAAATGGCTGTCCAGTTTCTTCTTAAAAACTTCCAGTGTTGGAGCATTCACTGCTTCTGGAGGCAGGTTGTTCCACTGGCTAATTGTTCTAACTGTCAGAAAGTTTCTCCTGAGTTCTAAGTTGCTTCTCTCCTTGGTTAGTTTCCATCCGTTGCTTCTTCTCCTGCCTTCAGGTGCTTTGGAGAAGAGCTTGACTCCCTCTTCTTTGGGGCAGCCCCTGAGATACTGGAAGACTGCTATCCTTTCCCCCCCTCGTCCTTCTCTTCATTAAACTGGACATACCCAATTCCAGCAACTGTTCCTTGTAAGTTTTACCCTCCAGTCTCCTAATCATCTTTGTTTGTGTGGACCGGTTGCTGGCATGCTACAGCCCAGTACCAGAGTTTGCCCTTTTAGACTTTTAAGATTCTGTTAATGTAGCTCAGACATGTCAAACCCGCAATGTCACGTGATGTCGCGCAACATATCAAAGCTTTTTTGCCATTGCCGGCAATGGGGTGGGCACTGCTCTGGTAGGATGAAACCAGCCCACGGGCCGGCAGTTTGACACTCCTGATGTAGCTTTACAATAAAGTGGGATTTGCTTATCTGCTCATGTTTCCTGTCTAGTTTACATGTGAAGAACGGTTGCAGGAATTAGGTCTGGCTAGTCTAGAGAAAAGAAGGACTAGGTGGGGGACATGAAAGCAGTATTCCTGTATTTGTGGGGCTGCCCCAAAGAAGAGGGAATCAAGCTATTCTCCAAAGCGCCTGAACGCAGGACAAGAAGCAACAGATGGAAATTAATCAAGGAGAGAAGCAACCTGGAATTAAGGAGAAACTTCCTAACAGTGAGGACAATTAAACTTGCCTTCAGAAGTTGTGGGTGCTTTATCACCGGACATTTTTAAGAAGAGGCTGGACAGTCACTTATCTGAAATGGTATAGGATCTCTTCCTTGAGCAGGGGGTTGGACTGGAAGACCTCCAAGGTCCCTTCCAACTCTATTCTGATTGATTGATTGGACTTATTTGCCTAGCACTAGAAGGCAAGACAAGAAGCAATGGATGGAAACTAATCAAGGAGAGAAGCAACCTGGAATTAAGGAGAAACTTCCTAACAGTGAGGACAATCAACCAGTGGAACAACCTGCCTCCAGAAGTGGTGAATGCTCCAACACTGGAAGTTTTTAAGAAAAGACCGGACAGATATATATATATATATATATATATATATATATATATATATATATATATATATATATATATAGAGAGAGAGAGAGAGAGAGAGAGAGAGAGAGAGACAGACAGAAAGGGATTTACGAGCCAGATAATTTTGAGTTTCGGCTGCGCTCCATAATTAAGACTCATATAAGATCATTCTCCACATCGGCAAGCATCTTCCGTCAGCGGCAATAAACTGGAGTGGACTGGAAGAACGACCAGACATTTGTGTGTGTGTGTGTGTGTCTGTGTGTGTGTGTGTGTGTGTGTGTGTGTGTGTTTACGGTTGCGGCCGCCATTTTGAGGCAGCTGCGGCCGCCATTTTGAACAACCATGGAGGCCTAACTGCCTGCCGGAACATTCCAAACGACAGTTTTTTGACGTGTTTGAAGCTGCGGCCGCCATTTTGACTGACTACTGTCATTCTTACGAACCCTGACTGAATTGGGGAGGGCAAGCTCGTTCCGGAAGGACGCACTGCCTATCATTAACCCCCATTGCCCCCCCCTCACCTGGGCCGGATTGTCTCTGCTGGGCTTCCTCAGTGATATTACAACGCTGAGGGGGGGGGGGCGTTTTCGCTGAGGTTGAGCCCTCAAGGTGTATTCAACAATCACTCAGCATGGCAGAAAAAGCTTCCACTGAACCGGCCAAAGGGAAACATGCTACGGAGGCAGGGGGGAGAAGTGCCTCAAAACGAGCCAAGTCAATCAAGGAAACCAATAGTCAGCATATACACCACTCCCTTCCTTTTCTCCTCCGTCTCCTCCAAGACCTGCAGCCCCAAAAAAAAAGATATTTTTTTTCCCCTCTCTTGCTTTCTGATCCATGCATCAAAAATCGGGAGATTTTGCGGCCCCCAAATCAAAGTCACTTTAAGGAGGATTTGAAAGTCGTAGAACCTAAAGCAGGAATTGCTGTGATGTTATAATGAGATCCGTTGCAAAGCCTCAAGAAAGGGAGATGGAGTTGTCATTATGTGCTTGGGAGAAAACCCATTTAGATGCCCCCTGATAAGGTCAGAAATGGAGATTTATTATTTTTTTTTTAGGGCCAGGGAGCCTAATCATCAAATTGAGTGGGGTCAGGCGTGGTTTATCAACTATTATAGCCCCATTGTGCAAAACGGCAAGATTACGTCCAATCTCTACACCTTGCCTGGAACAGCAATCAGGATTTCAACCAAGCAGCTTGATGAGGCAAGACCCCAATTGCTGTTCCATCTTTTTTTTGCTAAATGATAAAAGATGGGGGGGGGGTGGGGGGGAAACGGCCCTAAGTCAATCATTATCCTTGTTGTGCCATGATTTTAAGGAGGTGTTTTCAATGGCACTCATGATTTTATTAGAAGATGGGAAAGACCAGTTCAGAGCCCCTGTATCCTTGCGGCTACAGATGCTACTGTGGCTAGTTGCAAAGTCATGTCCGACCCATCGCGACCCCATGGACAACGTTCCTCCAGGCCTTCCTGTCCTCTACCATCTTCTGGAGTCCATTGAAGCTACAGATGCCAAGGTAGCCCAATTCGTTTAGACTTAACCTAATTGAATTTGATGAACCATTTGGTATTCATGTATGAAGCTATCGCTAATTATTTACCCAAGCCCCTGAAGGCAGCACAAGAAACAACGGATGGACATTAACCAAGGAGAGAAGCAGCCTAGAACTAAGGAGAAATTTCCTGACACTGAGAACAATTGATCAGTGGAACGACTTGCCTCCAGAAGCGGTGGGTGCTCCATGACTGGAAGTTTTTATGAAGAGATTTTAAGAAGAGATGGTACAGGGTTTCCTGCTTGAGCAGGGGGTTGGACTGGAAGACCTCCCCAATCCCTTCCAACTCTGTTGCTATATTTAGTCTATAGAAATAGCCATGGTGTCTTGTATCTATTGGTATGGATCTAAAAGAATAATCGAATGACAGACTTGGAAGTGACCTTGGAGGTCTTCTAATCCAACCCATGCTCAGGCAGGAAACTCTATACCAGGATTCTTCAAACTTGGCCCTTTTGTGACTTGTGGACTTCAACTCCCAGAATTCCTCAGCCAGCGGGTCTGGCTGAGGAATTCTGGGAGTTGAAGTCCACAAGTCACAAAAGGGCCAGGTTTGGAGACCCCCGCCCTTTTCCATTTCAGACAAATGGTTGTCCGATTTCTTCTTAAAAAACCTCCAGTGATGGAGCATCCACAACCTCTAGAGGCAAGTCATGGTTAATTGTTCTAACTCTCAAGAAATTTCTCCTTAGTTCTAGGTTGCTTCTCTCTTTGATTGGCTTCCATCCGTTGCTTCTTCTCCTGCCTTCAGGTGCTTTGGAGAAGAGCTTGACTCCCTCTTCTTTGGGGCAGCCCCTGAGATACTGGAAGACTGCTATCCTGTCCCCCCTCGTCCTTCTCTTCGTTAAACTGGACATACCCAATTCCAGCAACTGTTCCTTGTAAGTTTTACCCTCCAGTTGCTTCTCTCTTTGATTGGCTTCCATCCGTTGCTTCTTCTCCTGCCTTCAGGTGCTTTGGAGAAGAGCTTGACTCCCTCTTCTTTGGGGCAGCCCCTGAGATACTGGAAGACTGCTATCCTGTCCCCCCTCGTCCTTCTCTTCGTTAAACTGGACATACCCAATTCCAGCAACTGTTCCTTGTAAGTTTTACCCTCCAGTTGCTTCTCTCTTTGATTGGCTTCCATCCGTTGCTTCTTCTCCTGCCTTCAGGTGCTTTGGAGAAGAGCTTGACTCCCTCTTCTTTGGGGCAGCCCCTGAGATACTGGAAGACTGCTATCCTGTCCCCCCTCGTCCTTCTCTTCGTTAAACTGGACATACCCAATTCCAGCAACTGTTCCTTGTAAGTTTTACCCTCCAGTTGCTTCTCTCTTTGATTGGCTTCCATCCGTTGCTTCTTGTCCTGCCTTCAGGTGCTTTGGAGAAGAGCTTGACTCCCTCTTCTTTGGGGCAGCCCCTGAGATACTGGAAGACTGCTATCCTGTCCCCCCTCGTCCTTCTCTTCGTTAAACTGGACATACCCAATTCCAGCAACTGTTCCTTGTAAGTTTTACCCTCCAGTTGCTTCTCTCTTTGATTGGCTTCCATCCGTTGCTTCTTGTCCTGCCTTCTGGTGCTTTGGAGAATAGTTTGATTCCCTCTTCTTTATGGCAGCCCCTTAGATATTGGAACACTGCTATCATGTCATCCCTAGTCCTTATTTTCATTAAACTAAACATACCCAATTTCTCCAAGTGATCTTCACATGTTTTAGTCTCCAATCCCCTAATCATCTTGGTTGCTCTTCTCTGACCCCTTCTCTTCTCTGCACTCTTTGTAGAGTCTCAACATTTTTTTTTATATGTGACGACCAACACTGCTTTATTAAGCAGAAATGACACCACTTGAGCTAGACCATTTGTCTTTCTTCTTAAGAATATCTGATCCCTAAGTTGATCAGCCAGACCCTGGCCCCAAGTTGCTTAGGAATGTTTTTAGGAAGGAGGAAGGTTACTAATAAAACAACAGTTCAGCCTATAGTTTAATCTTTAGCAGAACTGTTACTATGACTCCTGAAGATGTATGCATCTTAGGCCTTACAAGGTGTAGCAATCACTTTGGGCTGTATCATAGGTCAAACCCAGTGGAGATATCTTCTTCCTTGAAGATGACTCTACCTGACCTCAAACCTGGTCTATTTTGTTGGAGGGTGTGCGTGTGTGTGTCTGGGCTCACAGGCTCAAAGAAGTTTTCTCCAGGATCAGCACAAGCACTGGGGAATAAAGAGGTAAATCTAGTGTTAGTGTTCCTCTCTGTGGATCTCCAGAGTTAATTTTTGATACAGAACAGAAGAAGGAAGAGAGGTAGGTTTTTCCTTCTCCTACTACAGGAGACTTCTTTTGTTGTTGTTCTTCGGTCACTAAGTCATGTCCAACTCTTTGTGAATCCATGGACCACAGCATGCCATCCCACCTTGTCCTCCACTGTCTCATATCGCTGCTGCTGCTCTTCCTCCTCCTCCTCCTCTTTCTCCTCTTCTTCCTCCTCCTCCTCCCTCCTCTTCCTCCTCCTCCTCCTCCCTCCTCCTCCCTCCTCTTCCTCTCCACAAATCCCACTCCCTTCTAGCACTGATGATGTTACCTAGTTGGGTTGTGAAACATCTGCAAGAAAACCACCAAACAAAGAGAGAACCAAGACTCCCCTGTTCTCCTCCTCCTCCCCCTCTTCCTGCTCCTCCTCCTGTACTCCACAAACCCCATTCCTTTTTACAACTGATGATGTTACCTAATTAGGTCATGAAAGGCCTGCAAGAAAACCACCAAACTCAGAGAGAAACCCAAGACCTCACTGTCATTATTCTCCTCCTCCTCCTCCTCCTCCTCCTCCTCCTCCTCCCACCCTTTTTACCACTTCAGGTGTTGAGGGACATCCAAATTCTGGTTCTTGAACTTCTGGCAGCTTCAACCATTGTTATTTGACGCTGTTGTAGAGTTTCTTTGATGTTGTCTCTCCACCTTCTTCTGGGTCTGCCTTATGATCTTTGGCCTTCTCGTCTTTTGTCATATGCCCATGAATCCCAAGATCTATACCAGGGATAGGCAACCTTGGCTCTTTTGTGACTCGTGGACTTCAACTCCCAGAATTCCTGAGCCACCATGGCTCAGCTTGAAACCTCTCCCTTTCCCCTCAGCGTGGCTGGCTCAGGAATTCTGGGAGTTGAAGTCCACCAGTCATAAAAGAGCCAAGGTTGCCTACCTCTGGCCTAGGCCTAGGCCGCTGTCTGACTCGTGGACTTCAACTCCCAGAATTCCTGAGCCAGCATGGGGGAACTATGGCCCCCTCATGACTCGTGGACTTCAACTCCCAGAATTCCTGAGCCAGCACGGCTCAGCTTGGAAACCTCTCCCTTTCCCCTCAGCATGGCTGGCTCAGGAATTCTGGGAGTTGAAGTCCACCAATCATAAAAGAGCCAAGGTTGCCTACCTCTGAATTCTATACCAATCTATAGCAGAACTGTATTTTGATTAGTCTGATGCTGCCATCTTGCTCAGAAAAAGAAGCCTACCACGTGTGAAGCCCAAAAGGAGTTTTACTGGTAATCTATCACAACGTGCCATGGGCTAGCTATCTCAATGACTTTAAGAGGTAATGAGATTCTAATGACTATTCAATAGCCTATACCCGCCATGCTACTCCGAAATCCTTCTATTGATTGGAGTAAGGTATGCTAATTGAACGCCCCAAAAGTTGCCTCGGGAAACTCTCATTCTCATTTGTACACTTGAAAAGAATCCATTTAAGTTAAACAGCTTATTAGCTAAAACCGCCTCCTCCGTCCGTTCGGCTTCCTTCTGCAGGGACAGTCGGTTCAATGGCGGATTGAGAAAAGCTGCAAGATGCATTTGGTTTGATGCTTATGCTGTAGAATGGAACTTTAATGAAACCAGAGGCGTTAGATGTCTACGGAGGTTCTCAGTCATCCAGGTCATGGATGTCCCAAAGGTGCTTTTTTAAACAGGCAACTGGACTTTCTTTGTTTTTCCTTGGAGACGTTTCACTTCCCAGCCGAGAAGCTTCTTCAGTTCTTCTGCAATGTTTTCTGGAAATCCGTTCATACGCCCGCCCCATTCGAAGGGGGTTCATCCCAAACTGCATAGCTAAATGTTTATGGAGGTTCTCAGTCATCCTAATCATGGTTTGTCTCAAAGGTGCCTTTTCAAGAGTCAACTGGACTTTCTCGTTTTTCTTGAAGACGTTTCACTGCTCATCCAAGAAGCTTCTTCAGTTCTTCTGCAATGTTTTCTGGAAACCCACTCATACTTCCACCCCATTTGAAGGGGGTTCATCCCAAACTGCATAGCTAAATGTTTATGGAGGTTCTCAGTCATCCCAATCATGGTTTGTCCCAAAGGTGCCTTTTCAAGAGTCAACTGGACTTTCTCGTTTTTCTTGAAGACGTTTAGCTTCTCACCCAAGAACCAAAGAAGCTTCTTGCGTGAGAAATGAAACATCTTCAGGGAAAAACAAAGAAAGTCCAGTTGCCTCTTGAAAAAGCGCCTTTGGGACAGAGGCATTAGAGATACTCCTCAAACTACTACCAGTCTCTTAACAACTATTTGAAATTGCTGTCAGGGAATGGCACAGCAGGTATCCAAATGAAGTCAAAGATGCTGACATTTATCATGAATATGTTTGATTTATTGATTAACCCAGGTAACATACTGTACATAGTGGTTTTGATTTATTAAAGGGGATATTGTATTATTAAATAGATGATTTAATATGGTGGGAAATAGACAACTTTTAGGAAATAGAGCAAGCTTATATTCAAAGAGATAAAATGTGTACTTTGGATATTATATTTTGTTATGAATTGAGACAAGGGAAATCTTGGTTATCCAAAGCCTGAAAATTATAAACATCAAAGGTTAAATTGGAATATTGATGAGAAACTAAAAACTGGGCAAAAATTAATAACAGGATATGGATTGTTTATGAAGATTGAGTGTAATTAAGATATGTATAAGCTAAAAATGTATTGATAAATGCAATAATGATATTTTTATTGAGTTGATACAACTGGAATTGTACTAGCTTGAATACGAGGCAGTAAATGTTCAGGGAAAAAGAGAAGAAACATCTGATGCTGTAACCTGAGATTTGCACTAAAAATTTTGTTATCAAACTATTGATTAACCCAGTCACCACACTGCTTTTTAAATACTTAAGTGTAAAACTGGAAAATTAATGAAATATTATATAAAAAAAAGATGCTGACACGAACTTGTGGTTTTATATAAATAAATATATTTTACATCTGTATTTCCAGAAAACTAGATAGTCAGGCAAACAGGACCATCCTGAGGTAAATCATGGAGCATAGAGAGTACACAGAAGGAAAAAGGCGGGAAAAATGAAAACGCCCCCTCCACACCCAAAGCAACCTATCACAGCACAGATTGCCTCACGCAGTAGCCAACACTCTCCAAACAATCAGCTATAACTGTGTGTTCTGGCTCACTGCACAACACCATTGCCCCAGCTACTAAATTTAAATATTTTAACACTTTGACATTAAATTGGCATATATAGGTAAAGGTTTCCCTCATATCCGACTCTAAAGGGCAGAGGGAGCCAGCTTTGTCTGAAGATGCCTCCATGTCATGTGAGCAGCATGACTCTATGCTGAGGTGCACAGAATGCTGTTACCTTCCCACTGAAGTGATATTTTATTTTACTATTTATCTACTCACATTTTTATGCTTTCACACTGCTAGGCGGGCCAGAGTTGGAGCACGTAATGGGAACTCACCCCTGCCGTGCGGCTCTCAGGTCTCAAATCTGGGCTGTCCATTTTTCAGAAGACAAGCTCGGTGTCTTTAACCGTTGAGCCATGGTGTATATGAATTGTGTTTCCAAACAACCTTGTCATCTGGATCTGAGAAGTTCCATACAGGTTCATATCCATGGGTTCGGGAGCCAGTAAGTCTACAGTGTAAACACCGAGTAGTTTGGCTGCCTGAAATTGCTAGTTTGTTTAGTTCACACTTTTGCGCTGTCCAGGGTGTAACACAGGGGTGAACTAACTCCACCCAAGATGGTTGATGGTGTTCCCCTAGTTCAGGGGTAGGCAACCTTGGCTCTTTTATGACTCATGGACTTCAGCTCCCAGAATTCCTGAGCCAGCCATGCTGAGGGGAAAGGGAGAGATTTCCATGCTGAGCCATGTTGGCTCAGGAATTCTGGGATTGAAGTCCATGAGTCATAAAAGAGCCAAGGTTGTCTATCCCTGCCCTAGTCCTTCTCCTTGTTAGACTAGACATACCCAATTTCTGCAACCCTTCTCCATATATTTTAGCCTCCTGTCCAGAAAATTTCTCCCTAGTTCTAGGGTACTTCTCTCCTTGATTAGTTTCCATCCATTGCTTCTTGTCCTGCCTTCAGGTGCTTTGGAAAATAGGTTGTCCCCTTTTTTTTGTGGCAGCCCTTCAAATATTAGAAAACTGCTATCATGTCACCCCTATTATTTCCCTTTGTTAGACTAGACACACCCAGTTCCTGAAACCGTTCTTCATATGCCTTAGCCTCCAGTTCAAGAAATTCCTCCTTAGTTCTAGGTTGCTTCTCCCCTTGATTAATTTCCACCTGTTGCTTCTTGTCCTGCCTTCGGGTGCTTTGGAGAATAGCTTGACCCCCTTTGCTTTGGGGCAGCCCCTCAAATATTGGAAGACCGCTATTATGTCACCCCTAGTGAAAGAAGAGGGCACGCAACAGTAAGGTTGGACTTGGTTATGGTGATTCTGAATGCACCTTTAGAAGACTTGAAGGAGAAGCTTAGAGACAGATCACCATGCAGAAAATTTATGTTTGCTAAAGGTCAGCCCTGAGTTCACAGCATATACTTAATCATTACTATAAGTCCTGTTCAGCGAGATAGCCAAATGGGTAATAGAGGTTTAGATCTTCCCTACTTCAAGTACCAAATCTGTGCTCTGCTCTTACAACCTTTATGTTTCAAAAGCTGGCAGATTGTCAAGAAATACCCTTTTTTTTTTTTTGCACCTGCTTCTGCCCTGAAATGATTCAATTGACATGGCCTGAGTTTTTCTATTTTATCTGACTCCAACTATTTTATCCGAAGGCGAGCAGAGCTAAATAGGCTTTCTTCATTTCTCTATCACTTTCCAAAGGATATTTTCAGGCTGATTCTTATTCTTCACACACGCACACACACACCCCCGCCGTCTGAATTTCTGTTTTAAAAATCTGAGGAAGAGACTCAGACAGTGGGGAGTTACACTTATTTTCATAGCTGCGTCAAATGGCTGCAAATTTGAATCCGGCTTTTGCAATAAAAAATGTCCCACTTGCTTCTAACAGTATCAATTGCCCGAGCAGGAAACTTCCTGGAATGATCATGGGGCGCTCTAATAACATGCTGCTTCCAGGAAAGTTGTAAGGAGCAGCTGCCGATAAAAAGCACCAGATTATCGTATTGTGATATGACTGGGAGTTGGTTATCCGATGGACGGTTATGTAAATGTTGTAAACGCTAAACATCTACACGTGTTTAATTGTATATATGTAAAATTAAGAGGGTCAATTTTGTCTAGTGCAGTGGTTCTCAACCTTTTTAATGCCGCGACCCCAACCGGTCGTAAGTTGAGGACTACTCAATTGGTCGTAAGTTGAGGACTACTCAACTGGTGCAGCACCATTTGCAGAATGGGACTTTTGGCGGGCTCAGCAGGGCAGAGACAGCCTGGACAATTCCTATTGGCTTTTGAAAGCCAATCGAATTAGACTCTATTCAAGAAATTCTATTCTATTGGCTTTCGAAAGCCAATAGAATAAAAGGGAGTAGCACAGCTAAGGAAAAGGGGGAAAAAATGGCGGACTGCGTTGTTTGGCGACCCCCGTAAAATGGTCGTTCGACCCCAAATGGGGTCCCGACCCACAGGTTGAGAACCACTGGTCTAGTGGTTAAGGCACCAGGCGAGCAAGCAGGGGAGAGTGAGTTCTAGTTCCACTTTAGCCATGAAAGTCAGATGGGTGACTTTGGGCCAATCACCAGGAGACTGTGAGTTCTAATTCTGCAGTAGGCATGAAAACCAAGTAAGTGACTTTGGGCCAATCACTAGGAGATGGTGAGTTGTAGTCCCGCCTTAGGCATGAAAGCCGGCTGGGTGACTTTGGACCAATCACTGGGAGACAGTGAGTTCTAGTTCTGCGCTAGGCATGAAAACCAAGTAAGTGACTTTGGGCCAATCACCAGGAGACAGTGAGTTCTAGTTCCTATTTAGGCATGAGAATCAGTTGGGTGACTTTGTCACCAGGAGACAATCACCAGGAGACAATGTGTTCTAGTCCCGCCTTAGGCATGAAAGCCAACTGGGTGACTTTGGGCCAATCACCAGGAGACAATGTGTTCTAGTCCCGCCTTAGGCATGAAAGCCAACTGGGTGACTTTGGGCCAATCACCAGGAGACAGTGAGTTCTAGTCCGACTTTAGGTATGAATGCTGGCTGGGTGATCTTGGGCTAGTCCCTCTCTCTCAGTCCAACCTACCTTACAGGGTGGTTGTTTCGCAGAAAACGGGAGGAGGAAGGTATGTTTGTTGTCTGGAGTTATTTGTAAAAATATTAAGGGTGCATATGTTTGTTATCTGGAGTTATTTGTAAAAATATTAAGGGTGGAAAACAAACGAACAAACAAGAATGCAAACTGGTTTTTTTTTAAAGGGAAAAAATGCTAGCCAGATCAAAACCTGGTACTGTTTATTTTCTAAGAATCTGCAGGAATGCATAATTCATTGCCCAAAGTAGGTGGCTGTGGCTGGCAGACTGATTAACTGCCCCATTTAAAGCATCCTGAGCGGGTGAAAATTGCACTGAGATTTGCAAAGGCAACAGGGCATGCGTTGTTCAGCAATGGCTCATATTAATCCAGGGTTTGATTTACGCGGCTCTCTCGGCGTCGGGAAGGGAAAAATATAATGTTCAATTAAGCCAGCTTTGCATGTGAACGGCAACAACGGCTCACGTCTGTGCTGTTTTCTGTGCTTACAAGAGAAATATATATATATATATATACCCAGGCAATTGTTCCAAAGGTGCTTTTTCAAAAGGCAACTGGACTTTCTTTGTTGTTGTTTTTTCCTTGAAGGTGTTTCGCTTCTTATCCAAGAAGCTTCTTCAGTTCTGACTGAATGTGGAGAATGGAAGGATTTAAATGGATAAATATACCTATAAATATTTATATGGATATGTTCAGACTTGAACAACAGGCCCTATCCAACAAAATGAAATTTGAGGTGGAGGAAAGCAAGGTTTTACGCTTAGGCAGGAAAAACCAAAGTTACAAGTACAGATTGGGTGAGACCAGGCTCCAAAAAAAGTAATTGTGAGAGGGACCTTGGAGTCCTAGTGGACGATCACTTGACTATAAGCCAGCAGCGTGCAGCAGCAACCCAAAAAGCTAATACAATCCTGGGTTGTATAAACAGAGGCATAGAATCAAGATCACGTGAAGTATTATTACCGCTTTACAAAACCCTTGTGAGGCCATACCTGGAATACTGCAGCCAATTTTGGTCATCACTATTACAAAAAAGATGTCGAGAGTTTGGAAAGAATGCAAAGAAGAGCAACTAGGATGATTAAAGAACTGGAGATAAAAACACATGAAGAACGCTTGCAGGATTTGGGTTTAGCTAGTGTAGAGAAAAGAAGGACTAGGGAGGACATGATAGCAATATTCCTGTATCTGAGGGGCTGTCACAAAGATGAGGGGGTCAATTTATTTTCCAAAGCACGTGAAGGCAAGACAAGAAACAATGGATGGAACTTAATCAAGGAGAGAAACAACCTAGAACTAAGGAGAAACTTCCTGACAGTGAGGACAATTAACTAGTGGAAAGGGTTGCCTTCAGAAGCTGTGGGTGCTCCATCACTGGAAGTTTTTAAGAAGAGTCTGGACAATCACTTGTCTTAAATTGTATAGGATCTTCTGCTTGAGCAGTGGATCAGACTAGAAGACCTCCAAGATCCCTTCCAGTTCTATTCTGATTGATTGACGGTCCTGGATGACTGAGAATCACCATAGACATATCCAGGCAATTGAGAAGACGGACAGATGGACAATAGGCAGACAACTCTTCAGTACGAATTCATCCTATCCCTCATCATAAAATGGACATATTTTTCTCATCCTTTGTAAAGCACGTTCTGGTGAACAGGAGATTACAGAAGTGGGACAGAACGTTGCCCAAACAGGATTTTGCAAAAGCCTCACCATTGCATAGACGAACTCCCAGGAGGGCAGTTTAAGCATCTGACACGGTGAAGCGTTCTCCATTTGCCTGCTAACGTGACAAATTTTCATTCAAGCTGTCTCTTTATTCCGGCAGTCCAAGGGGAGGCAAGGAGAGAAGGAAAGAATGCAACACAGATGTTTGTTTTCTCTTTTTATCTGAAGCCAGGGAGATCAAACACAGAAGCCCTGGGCCTTGTCGTGAATCAGTGCCATCTAATTGTGCCATCCCTAAAGGTATTGTACAGGATTAAGCCCGTCCTATCGCAAGTGGGAGTTCCCAGAGCCCAGAAATAAATAAATTTTAAAAAATTGCAATGCCCTGGTTTCTGCAACAAATCCAGGATAAATTAAAATTGCAATGCAATAGAAGCAGTCCTCGATTTACATCCATTCATTGGGTGACCGTTCAAAGTTGCAACAGCACTGGAGGAAAAAAAAACCGACTGTTTTGTGGCATTCCTGTGGTCAAAGGATCAAAAATGCAGACGCTTGGCAACTGAACCGTTGCAATCTCCCGGGGTGACGTGATCCCCTTTTGCGATCTTTTGACAAGCACAGTCAAGGGGGATAATAATAATAATAATAATAATAATAATAATAATAATAATAATAATAATAATAATAATAATAATAATAATTCAAACAGACAAGCACCTGCAACATAACACCCCAGACTTAACAACTGTCGATAAGAAAGACAAAAAAGTCTGGACAGTGGACGTGGCAGTGCCTGGAGATAGCAGAATAGAAGAGAAAGAACTGGAGAAGATAACAAAATACAAAGACCTACAAATAGAAATAGAAAGACTGTGGCAAAAGCAAGCAAGGGTAGTACCAATAGTCATAGGCGCCTTGGGTGCAATCTCAAAACAACTGGAGCACCACTTGAACACCATTGGCATTGACAAATTCGCTATTAGTCAATTGCAAAAGGTGGCCTTACTAGGAACTGCTTCCATCCTACCCTGTAATACCATCAAACATCCACATCTGCCTATCCCAGGTCCAGGGTAAGGACTCGATAGGTAGACAAAATGCCAAATCCAGTCTGAACATCTGGCTGACTGTGCGATGATCAATAATAATAATAGAGTTGGAAGGGACCTTGGAGATCTTCTAGTCCAAACCCTATACCATTTCAAACAAAAGCTGTCCAGTCTCTTCTTAAAAACTTCCAGTGTTGGAGCGTTCACAGCTCCTGGAGGCAGGTTGTTCCACTGATTAATTGTTCTCACTGTCAGGAAGTTTCTCCTTAGTTCCAGGTTGCTTCTCTCCTTGATGAGTTTCCATCCGTTGCTTCTTGTCCTGCCTTCAGGTGCTTTGGAAAATAGCTTGATTCCCTCTTCTTTGGGGAAGTCCCTGAGATATTGGAACATGGCTATCATGTCCCCCCTTGTCCTTCTCTTCATTAGACTAGACATACCCAATTCCAGCAACTGTTCTTCATATTGTTTTAGCCTCCAGTCCCCTAATCATTTTTGCTGCTCTTCTCTGCACTCTTTCTAGAGTCTCAACCTCTTTTTTACATCATGGTGACCAAAACGGGATGCAGTATTCCAAGTGTGGCCTTACCAAGGCCTTGTAAAGTGGTATTAACCCTTCACGTGATCTTGATTCTATCCCTCTGTTAATGCAGCCTAGCATTGTGTTGGCTTTGTTGGCTGCTGCTGCACATGATTGGCTTCTATTTAAGTGATTGTCCCACTAGGACTGAGAGCCATCTCACAGTTATTACTATTCAGCCAGATACCACCTATTCTGTACCTGGGCATTTGGTTTTTCTTGCCTAAATGTAGAATGAGATCTGGAAGAGGCAGCAGTGATGCCATAAGATATTTCCCTCTAGTTTTTCATGCCAGAAATGTTGGAGAACCTTTGGTGTTTCCAAAATCCAGGGAGAAATGGATTGGATTGCAACCTTGATATGGATGTCTTGAATGCAATATAAGGTAAACAAGGCGCTATGTGTATTGCAGGTCATACTATCCCAGTCTTGGGTTTTATCGTTTAACTGTTTAAAAAAATGATACAATCTACCCTGGAAACTACATATAGCAGGGGTGTCAAACTCAATTTCATGGAGGGCCGCATCAGCATTGCGGTTCCCCTCAGAGGTCCGGGTGGGTGTGGCCAGGGTGGGTGCAGCCCACTGCATGGGTGTGGATGGAATGGGTGTGGCCTACTGGGTGGGCATGGCCAGCTTCACATCGTTCGCATCAAGGGTGCCTGTGGGGGCCTGGGCAGGAGTGGGACAGATCTGAGGGTCTCTGGCAGAAGGGGGTGGGACCAGGGCAAGTGCCAAGGCATGGTCCACTGGAGGAGTCTCACTGTTCCTCTCAGGCCATGCGGGAGGGGGGGCTTATGGAGCTAAGACTGAATGCGTTGCAGCATAGATGGCCACCACAAAATTGTACATTGGCTCCCAGCTGGTCTGGGCCAGGGCCAAGGCAGCAGGGGCTGTTCCCTCACTGTTTCCAGGATGGCTTTGTGGGCCACATGAAACCACTTCACGGGCCGCATCCGGCCTCCGGGCCTTGTGTTTGACATGTCTGACATATAGGGAAGGTGGAAATGTGCATTTTTTTCTTATTTCCTTCCTTCCTTCCTTCCTTCCTTCCTTCCTTCCACAGTCTTTCTTTCTTTCTTTCTTTCTTTCTTTTTCTTTCTTTCTTTCTTCCTTCCTCCCTTCCTTCCTTCCTTCCTTCCTTCCTTCCTTCCTTCCTTCCCTCCCTCCCTCCCTCCACAGTCTTTCTTTCTTTGTCTTCTTTCTTTCTTTCTTTCTTTCTTTCTTTCTTTCTTTCTTTCTCTGTTTTCTAAAGAGGTTCCAGTTGTGACATAGAACTATGATTATTTAAACAAAACAAAGGTTTGGATGAAATGGTGATATTTATTTTGTACAAAATTGTATTGTTATGGGGAAGAAAATGGAAAAGAAACAAAACGAACCAAAAGCCTAGACACAGACAAAAAATTGTTCCGAGCTTTCGTGAAGATTCATTATAATGTTACACAATCATTAACAACAACAAATTAATGTTAATTAATTGACATTAATTAGCAACAAATTAATGCAGCGCAAAATTCTAAATGCTTTTGCTTCTGTGGGGCAAATTACCTCATAGAGTGACAGAGTATGAGATAATCCTATAAAAGTGGAAAGCTCACTTTGAATTCCCACAATTAACAGATAAAAGGTTTGCTTCTAGCAATCCAGGCATGCTATTCTCAAGCGAGGGTGGAAGATCTCAACGAATCACAATATATCAAGAACGAAAAATATTCATATTTATTTGAAATTTATCTGAAATGGTATAGGTCTCCTGTTCAAGCAGGATTGTAAGATAGAGTGGGCAAGGATATAACTTTGGATATAACATGATTCTTGAACAATGGGAGAATATATGTGGACGAAAAGTTTACAATTCACACTAAATTACAATTTAAAAGAAAATTTTTATAAGATGATGTACTGTTGGTATTTATCACCAGATAAGTTATCTAGAATGTATAAAAGAGTTTCAAATGAATATTGGAAATGTAAGTGTAAAGAAGGGACCTTTTATCATTTATGGTGGACGTGTGATAAAGCAAAGAAATATTGGAATAGCTTTTATATCCTAACACAGAAAATTTTACAGCATAAAGATAAAGATGAAACCAGAAACTTTTCTTTTGGGCTTAATGGAAAAAAGACTTGGAGGAAAAAAATTGGAACTTTGATCTTATATATGTTGACAGCAGCAGGAGTATTGTATGCACAAAAATGGAAGGACATTTTGATTCCCACTATGGACAGAGGGCTACAGAAGCTGATGGAGTTGGCAGAAATGGCTAAATTGTTTTGATTAAAGAAAAGAATATAAGTACTTTTGTTTCTACTTGGAGACCGATGGATGATAGGATGAAAGATGGATGGATGGATGGATGGATGGGTGGGATGATGAAGATATAGATAGAATAGAATAGAATAGAATAGAATAGAATAGAATAGAATAGAATAGAATAGAGCTAGGTAGAGAGAATAGAGATAGATAGATAGATAGATAGATAGATAGATAGATAGATAGATAGATAGACAGACAGATAGATATAGATAGAATAGAGAGATAGAGAGAATAGAGATAGATTAGAATAGAATAATAGAGAGATAGAGGAGAATAGAAATAGAAAGAATAGAGATAGATAGAGAATAGAAATAGAAAGAATAGAGATAGATAAAGATAGATAGATATAGATAGATAGAATAGAGAATAGAGAGATAGAGAGAATAGAGATAGATTAGAATAGAATAATAGAGATAGATAGAGAATAGAAATAGAAAGAATAGAGATAGATAAAGATATAGATAGATAGATAGATAGATAGATAGATAGATAGATAGATAGAACAGATAGATAGATAGAGAGAGAGAGAATAGATAGAGAGAATAGAGATAGAATAGGATAGATAGATAGATAGATAGATAGATAGACAGATAGATATAGATAGAATAGAGAGATAGAGAGAATAGAGATAGATTAGAATAGAATAATAGATAGAGGAGAATAGAAATAGATAGAAAGAATAGAGATAGATAGAGAGAGAATAGAAATAGAAAGAATAGAGATAGATAAAGATAGATATAGATAGATAGAATAGAGAATAGAGAGATAGAGAGAATAGAGATAGATTAGAATAGAATAATAGAGATAGATAGATAGAGAATAGAAATAGAAAGAATAGAGATAGATAAAGATAGATATAGATAGATAGATAGATAGATAGATAGAACAGATAGATAGATAGAGAGAGAATAGATAGAGAGAATAGAGATAGATAGATAGATAGATAGATAGATAGATAGATAGATAGATAGATAGACAGAGAAAGACAGTGGGGGGGTCTCCTGCTTATTTTTAGACGTTAAAGCACATTATAAAGAGGCCATTTGAAAAAAAACACAGAGAGATTTATTGTGATGCCATCAGGGAACTTTTAAATCCACCCACATAAAAGCTCTAGAAGGTATGGACCAGCCAGCTGCCTAAACAGACATCTGGAAGGATCTCAAAACACTGGATGCCTCCAGGGAAGCCCCACAACCACCGAGGGGGAACGGTTGACTTGAAGCTACTATCTTGCAGCCCTCGTATATCTTAATCTCATAAGGGGCTGTCAAACTTATTTTCCCCATTAATTCACACTTTATCATAACAATTAGTCATTTGTGAAATTACAGCACACAATTTGTTAGTGCCTGCATTTGCAATTTGCAGCTTGCAATTAGTGCTCGCAATTGTCTGGCAGGAGGCCAGCAAAAGGTGTCTGGCTGGCCCGCTCTTTCCCCGACTCTTTTTGATTCTCTGCCCTACTTCCTTTTTACACGTAGCTTGAGAGGCAGTTTGGTCTAGTGGTTAAGTCCTCAAGCCGGAAACTGGGCGTCCGTAAGTTCTACTCCTGCCTTAGGCAACCAAACCAACTGAATGTCCTTAGGCCAGTCACTCTCTCTTAACCCTAGAACAGTGTTTCTCAACCTTGACAATTTTAAGGCATGTGGACTTCAACTCCCAGAATTCCACAGCCAGCATTGCTGGCTGTGGAATTCTGGGAGTTGAAGTCCACATGCCTTAAAATTGTCAGGGTTGAGAAACAGTGCCCTAGAAGGAGCATAAAACATATACTAGAATTGAAAGGGATCTGGGAGGTCTTCTACTCCAACCCCTGCCAGAGCAGGAGACTTACCTAATTTCAGACAGATGGTTATCCAGTCTCTTTTTTTGGAAACCTCCAGTGATGGAGCACCCACAACTTTTAAAGGCAAGCTGTTCCATTGGTTAATTGCTCTCACCATTAGTCAATTTCTCCTTAGTTCTCGGTTGCTTCTCTCCTTAATTAATTTCCAACCATTGTTTCTTCTTTTGCACATTGATGCTTTGGAAAATAGTTTGACCCCTCATCTTTGTAGGAGCCCCTCAAATATTGCAACACTGCTTTCATGTCCCCCCACCTGTCCTTCTTTTCATTAAACTAGACATACCCAATTCCAGCAACCGTTCCTTATATGTTTTAGCCTCGTCCTCTAATCATCTTTGTTGCTCTTCTCTGTACTCTTTTCAGAGTCTCAACATCTTTTTTACATCGTGGTGACCAAAACTGGATGCAGGATTCCAAGTGTGGCCTTGCCAAGGCCTTGTAAAGTGGTGTTAACACTTCATGTAATCTTGATTCTATCCCTCTGTTAATGCAGCCCAGCACTGTGTTGGCTTTTTTGGCAGCTGAAGCACACGGCTGGCTCCTATTCAAGTGATTGTGTCCAATGGTAATGGCAAACCACTTCTGAAAAAACTTACTAACAAAATTGCAGGGACTACAGGTTTCCAGATCAAAGGAGGGAAGCATATTCCAAAGAGGAGAAGCTGCGGGCACAATAAATAAAGTAGTTTTCTTGAACCCACCCACTGATGATTAATAGAACCCAAATCTGCACATTTAATATGGTCTGGTCCTTGCGCTTCCTGACTGATGACTTTAGCAAGTTGAAACTCAAGTTTAAAAAATGTGACTTTGATGAATAAGCGCCTTAACTAGATTAAAATCACGGCTCCTAAGAAATACGCATTTAAATGAAGCCAGCAAAAGTTCTTGAACTAAAGAGAGAAGCAACCTAGAATTAAGGAGAAACTTCCTGACAGTTAGAACAATTAACCAGTGGAACAACCTGCCTCCAGAAGCGGTGAATGCTCCAACACTGGAAGTTTTTAAGAAGGAACTGGACAGCCATTTGTCCGAAATGGTACAGGGTTTCCTGCCTGAGCAGGGGGTTGGACTAGATGACTTCCAAGGTCCCTTCCAATGTTATCATTATTATATTATATGCTTTGATTGTCAACGCTGCTAACATTGGATGTTCTTGTTTTGACAACATATGGAGATACAGCCATTTTCTTTCTTATGTTTTATTCTTAGAATTAGAGTTGGAATTAGATGATACTGGGGGGGGGGGGGGAGAGAAGGAGGAATGTGTATGGGAGTTAGTTAGACAAAACAATATTGTAATAGTGTGAGAACCAAGGTTTTTTGAAATAAGAGATGATAAGAAATGGCGGATTGGAGAACAGGAGGGAAAGCATGCATTTCAAACTAATTGGGGAATGTGATTTATGACGGTTAATTGGAGGAGGGAATTGTGCTGTAATACTAGGTGCCCAGGGGAGGGGAATTCAGATTTTGGCTTTGCTATATACGTGTAGATGCTATGCTACTCGAATAAAGATTCTTTAAGGTAAACAATGCCTCAAACTTCTTTGAAGAGTTTCATCTGTCGGAACCATGATATTATTGAGAAGCTTAAGGAAAGAACAAGGAAGACCATTTCATACCTTATGTTCCTGCAAATCCAGATTCCCCAAGAAAAGCACAACGAGCTGTCGAAAAAACTTGTGTTAGGCCAAACGGACAAATACTTGAACTGCAACTTGGATTTCATTTTCTCGTATAGTTACGTCATCATCACCACCATCTTTTCTGCTGCAGGACTTGGGTTTGGCTAGCCTAAAGAAAAGAAGAAATAGAGGAGACATGATAGCAATATTCCAGTATTTGAGGGGCTGCCCCAAAGAAGAGGGGGTCAACTTATTCTCCAAAGCACCAGAGGGAAGGACGAGAAACAATGGATGGAAGAGAGAAACAACCTGGAACTAAGGAGAAACGTCCTAACAATGAGGACAATTAACTAGTGGAACAGCTGGCCACCAAAAATCGTGGGTGCTCCATCACTAGAGATTGTTAAGAAGAGACTGGAGAGTCACTTGTCTATAATGGTATAGGGTGATCTGCTTGAGCAGGGGGTTGGACTAGAAGATCTTCAAGCTCCCTTCCAACTCTGCTATCCTGTATCCTGTATCCTGAATCCTGTATCCTATATCCCGTATCCCATATCCTGTGTCCCGTGACCCATATCCTATCCTTCCCTTCCCTTCCCATCCCTTTCCTTTCCCTTCCCCTTCCTTCTTTCTTTTCCCTCTCCTCTCTTTCTTAATAGATTTTCTATCAGTTCAATGGCTGTAACCCCAGTGAACTGATAGAAAATAAACCCGTAGGGACACATAGAATGGATGCATCCATCCAAATATTCTTGGAACACTAGAGCAGAAGAGGGGTGAGGATCAAGCAAAGCCACGATAAAGAGAACACATTTAAATTAAGTTCAGTGAGCGACAAACTCGTTCTGTTTTCCGATTGGGCCCCCATTGCTGGTCCTGTGCAGGATGCGTGGACTGGCCCCAATTCAAGTTGTTTAATCCAGCAATTCGAACGACGAGCGGAAATTGGGTTTCTGCATAAGCCCTTTTGAACTGTGAAATTAGTTTGAAGGCATCCAGTTGTGTTCATATTGACTTCCCCATTCAGCTTGCAACATCAGCTCAGAAATTCAATCAAACAAGTTTCAAATTCAGTCTCCAGAAGGTTACTTTTGTGAGTGAAACATAAATAGGGATCAAAACCTTGCTCTGCAGCCTTGGGGGGGGGGGCACAGTACCTCACAACCATGGGGTTGGCTAGTCTTTTGACACCCCCTCCCCATAATCCAATGCTACATGGCCATCTTATTCCCCCACTTTGGCATTATTCTGCAATTTTCAAATGTTTAACTCCTTTTCCTCCTCTCCACAAAACCCACTCCATTCTAGCACTGATGATGTTACCTAGTTAGGTCATGAACGTCTGCAATAAAACAACCAAGCTCAGAGAGCACCAAGCACCCCACCGTTCTCCTTCTCACCATCATCATCATCATCATCATCATCATCATCATCATCAAAAACAACAACAACAACAACAACAACAACAACAACAACAATAATAATAATAATAATAATAATAATAATAATAATAATAATAATAATAATAATAATAAAGTTGGAAGGGACCTTGGAGGTCATTTGATCCAACCCCCTGCTCAGGCAGGAAACTCTATACCATTTCAGACAAATGGCTGTCCTGTCTCTTCTTAAAAACTTCCAGTGTTGGAGCATTCACCACTTCTGGAGGCAGGTTGTTCCACTGGTTGATTGTTCTAACTGTCAGGAAGTTTCTCCTTAGTTCTAGGTTGCTTCTCTCCTTGATTAGTTTCCATCTGTTGCTTCTTGTCCTGCCTTCAGGCACTTTGCAAAATAGCTTGACTCCCTCTCCTTTGGGGCAGCCCCTGAGATACTGGAACACTGCTATCATGTCCCCCCTCGTCCTTCTCTTCGTTAAACTAGACATACCCAATTCCAGCAACCGTTCCTTATATGCTTTAGCCTCCAGTCCCCTAATCATCTTTGTTGCTCTTCTCTGCACTCTTTCTAGAGTCTCAACCTCTTTTTTACATTGTGGTGACGAAAACTGGATGCAGGATTCCAAGTATGGCCTTATCAAATCATTGTAAAGCGGTATTAATATTTCATGTGATCTTGATTCTATCCCTCTGTTAATACAGCCTAGCACTGTGTTGGCTTTTTTGGCAGCTGCAGCACACGGTTGGCTCATATTTATGTGATTGTCCATTAGGACTCCGAGGTCTCTCTCACAGTTGCTACTATTGAACAAGGTATTCCCATACTATACCTGTGCATTTGGTTTTTCTTGCCTCCTCCTCCTCCTCCTCCTCCTCCTCCTCCTCCTCCTCCTCTCTACTCCATCAAACCCACTCCCTTCTAGCACTGATGATGTTACCTAGTTGGGTAATGAAACATCTGCAAGCAAACAACAAAGCATGGAGAGCACCCAGGACCCCACCGCTTTAGCTTCTTCTGATAAGTATCAAGGCAGGTGTTAGTCAACTGAATAGCCCAACAATGGCTACATCATGGAAAAGCATAGACAAAGGGATTCCAATAACATCGTTCTAACTAAAGCAAGCTTTTTTTTCTACCAACGTTTTATTGTTTTTTTTTTACAACAGCAATCCTTAGTGCCTGGTTACTGTAGTGTTTTCTTGGTTTATAATTTTTGGGGAAAAATATACAATCAATAATAGTTCATTAACAGTCAATAATAATTCGTTTTATATTTCCATAATTACTATATTAATTAATAATATATTTCTTTGATCCCCTCCTCTCCCAATAGTATTCTCCTTTTTCAACAATAAAATAATATCATTTTTGATATTTGATAGTTTGCACATATAGATGATTAAATATAAACATTTTCTTCCATATTTATACCAACAGTTATAGTAATAGTAGTAGCATTTTTTTTTTCTTATCAAAGAAGAGGGAGTCAAGCTATTCTCCAAAGCACCTGAAGGCAGGACAAGAAGCGATGGATGGAAACTAACCAAAGAGAGAAGCAACCTAGAATTAAGGAGAAACTTCCTGACAGTGAGGACAATTAACCAATGGAACAACCTGCTTCCAGAAGTGGTGAATGCGCCAACACTGGAAGTTTTTAAGAAGAGACTGGACAGCCATTTGTCTGAAATGGTATAGGGTTTCCTGCCTGAGCAGGGGGTTGGACTAGATGACCTCCAAGGTCCCTTCCAACTTTATTATTATTATTATTATTATTATTATTATTATTATTATTATTATTATTATTATTATGGATCATCGCACAGTCAGCCAGATGTTCAGACTGGATTTGGCATTTTGTCTACCTATCGAGTCCTTACCCAGGACCTGGGATAGGCAGATGTGGATGTTTGATGGTATTACAGATATTGTCGCAGGAATACCATCAAACATCCACATTATTATTAATTATTATTATTATTATTATTATTATTATTATTATTATTATTATTAATCACACAGTCAGTCAGATGTTCAAACTGGATTTGGCATTTTTGTCTACCTATCAAGTCCTTCCCAAGGACCTGGGATAGGCAGATGTGGATGTTTGATGGTATTACCAATATCGTCGCAGGATGGAAGCAGTTCCTAGTAAGGCCGCCTTTTGCAATTGACTAATGGCGAATTTGTCAATGCCGATGATGGTGTTCAAGTGGTACTCCAGTTGTTTTGGGATTGCACCCAAGACGCCTATGACGATTGGTACTACCGTTGCTTGCTTTTGCCACAGTCTTTCTATTTGTAGGTCTTCTTATTTTCTTATTATTATTACATGTTATTTTCGTAAAAAACATCTTATTGATTCACCATATATCTTATTTTCATAAATCTTGTTTAAGCGCAATTTCTCCTTAATAGTTAAACCACTACCTGAAGCAAACTCATGACTCACAAGAGCTCATAAGGGTCCCTTAGCATGTTAACAGAACAGCCCAACTCAGATTTCATTTTCTGAGTCCTGCAGCTTTGATCTATTTCCCTTGCAAAAGCCCACATCTGTTTCCCTCCACCCTGTCTCCTTGCTGTTAAATCCTGCATCCTCAGCAAACATCCCCGGAACCCCATCTGTAGAGCGGCAAGCAGCTGCAAAGTACATCTTTAGAACCCCAAGCCACAATTATCTTCGGAGTTTGTAAAAACACCCCAAGTGAAGGGAAGGGAGCGTTGATTCTGGATTAGCTGGAGACCATCCCAATCATACAAATTAGCTCTGCAGGGATCAGGGAATCAAGTAGCTGTTTCTCGTGGAGGAATATGGAAGGCGATTATATCCAAGTATGAACTTCTCCGTGGGGGAAAGTGAGTCCTTGTAGTCCTAATTAAGAAGCTGTGTTGGAATTTACCAGCAGCTCCACCTTCCTCGTAAAGCTGGCCGCCGTTGTTCCTTTTGTAAAGCAATTAAGATGTGACCATTTATTTATTTATTTATTACTTGCTGGCTTGCCTTAAATTGCCTTATGCCTTGAAGCCGGCAGACTCCCAAATGGATAAACCATCATTCCTAGCAATCGACGTAAACCCACAGTGTATAAAGCAATTAAAAGCTACAACAAAGTTAAAACATGCATTAAAATCAAAATAAGAGTGTCCTTTTTTAAAAACAATGACAACAACAACACACCAACAAGATCGGACTTCAGCTCCACAGCCTGCCAGGAGAACATACTGGAGCCAGTCTGGTCTAGTGTTTAAGGCCCCAGTTAGAAACAAGGTTTCTGTGAGTTGTAGTCCCGCCTTAGGCATCAAAAGCCAACTGGGTGATTTTGGGCCAATCACTAGGAGACAGTGAGTTCTAGTCCTGCCTTAGGCATCAAAAGCCAACTGGGTGATTTTGGGCCAATCACTAGGAGACAGTGAGTTCTAGTCCTGCCTTAGGCATGAAAGCCAACTGGGTGATTTTGGGCCAACCACTAGGAGACAGTGAGTTCTAGTCCCGCCTTAGGCATCAAAAGCCAACTGGGTGATTTTGGGCCAACCACTAGGAGACAGTGAATTCTAGTCCCGCCTTAGGCATCAAAAGCCAACTGAGTGATTTTGGGTCAATCACTAGGAGACAGTGAGTTCTAGTCCTGTCTTAGGCATGAAGGTGGTCTGGCTGACTTCAGACCAATAACCAGGAGAGGATGAGTCCTAGTTCTGCTTTAGGCATGAAAGCCGGCTGGGTGACTTTGGACAAATCACCTGGAGACGGTGAGTTCTAGTCTCGCCTCAGACATGAAAGCCAACTGGAGTGATTTGGGGCTAGTCGCTGTCTCTCTGCCCAACTCACCTCACAGGATTGTTGCTATAGGGAAATAGGAGGATCACTAAGACATGTTTGCTGTCTTGAATTATTTATAAAAATAATAAAGATGGGATAGGAAAATCTAACAAAGCCTTACAAGGATGGCGTTTTTAGATGGAAACCAGGAACTTCCGTTGCATTCAGAAATCTATTGGCAATAGCACAGTGCTCACAATGTACTTGTTGCAAGTGGGTTGTCATGTCCTGTACTAATGTAAGCTACTGGAAGTCTTCTAGATAGCGCTTAGAGCATCATCATCATCATCATCATCATCAGAAGGACCTTGGAGATCTTCTAGTCCAGCCCCCTGCTCAAGCAGGAGAACCTATACCATCTCAGACAAATGAATGTCCAGTCTCTTCTTAAAAACCCCCAGTGATGGAGCACCCACAACTTCTGAAGGCAACTTCTGTTCCACTGGTTAATAGTCCTCACTCCTCACTATCAGGACATTTCTCCTAAGTTCCAGGCCAGCTTTCTCCTTGATTAATTTCCAACCATTGCTTCTTGTCCTGCCTTCCGGTGCTTTGGAGAATAGAACAGAACAGAATTGGAAGCCTTCTAGCCCAACCCCTTGCTCATGTAGGAGACCCTATACCATTTCAGACCGGTGGTGGTACAGTCTCTTCTTCAAAACCTCCAGTGATGGAGCACCCACAACTTCTGGAGGCAGGTTGTTCCACTGGTTAATTGTCCTCACTGTCAGGAAGTTTCTCCTTAGTTCTAGGTTGCTTCTCTCCTTGATTAGTTTCCATCCGTTGCTTCTTGTCCTGCCTTCTGGTCCTTTGGAGAATATTTGAATATTCATTCTCAAGGTGATCAGGGCATGAGTAACTTAGGGAGGTCATCCCATCTCCATGAAACATGATCTGCTGATTTCTAGTTAACAGTCTCAGTGGGAGTTTCCAATTCTGGTACGCCATTTACTACAAGAAGAAGTAGCTGGGGCATGTGAGGCCATCCATAGTTATGTAGAAACTGATCAGGCTGGTTGATTTCTGGAGAAACACCAGCCTCAACTTGCTGGGACTTACTTTGAGTCAGTGGTGGGATTCAAATATGTCAACAATCGGTTCTTTGCGTGGATGCCACTTCCGGAAGTCTGTTCTGGGCCTGAGCAACAAAAAATTAGCTACCGGTTCTGCCGAAGTGATGAGAACTGGCTGAGTCCCACCACTGGTTTTAATGCTTCCCAGCTTCCAAGAATATCCACTACATCCATCTTTCCTTTCGCAGTAGGCAAAATTCCTTGGCTTCTGACCACCTTTTTTCCTTTCTTTTCTATTTTCAAATCAAGAAAGGTCTCCAGAAGCAGCATCCAAAGTATTTGTAATTCGCAATTCCAACAGAAAAGAATATATGCAGCTGAAGGTTGAATCGTGACGTCCTTGATCCACTCTGACCTTGGTTTGCTTGCAGATATTTCATTACCTAGTTAGGTAACCTCATCCATGCCAGTGAGTGTGATGTCTGCTCCTTGTTTATATCACAATAGCTTGCACTGCCAGTGTTGGTGCAGGCGTGCTTATCTCCTTGGCAATACCTTGAGTAGAGAACTGTTTTCTGAATATTTGTCTGGTGTTAATCCCTGCTTATCTCAGTACAAATTGCTGGAGAGGATGTGTTCTGGTCTTGTTTCCTTCCTTTTTTTTAATTGTGTCTTTTAAATGGTATGTAAATGTTCAGAGCTTAGTAAAATCATTAGCAGTTCTCTTTCCGCCTTCATTGAACCTCCTAAATCCAACATGAAAAAGTTTATTGCGGTGTGGCTTAACACTGTATCTGCAGTACACACAAATGCATATAAACATTCTTAAACAGTCCAAGTGAAAATTTAAGTTGCTTGGCATTTAAGAGTGCCTTTGAGGGCTGGTCTGATAGATAGATAAACAATGAATATGCCAAAACATGGAAACGTAGGAAAAACAAAATACTTATCTATGTACAAAGAGAATAAAACAAAGCAAGGAATTGTTTTAGGCCAGTTCCAATGAGTGACTTGTGGGTTCTTCTTAGCATTACCCAGCCAATATTGAGGTGTTAGAAAACCTTCTATTTTATTTTGTCTCAATCATGGTTTGATGATTCTTGATGTTGTTATAAATCACTACTGTTGACGTGACCTTAGACTCTTAGTTTCTTCCCGGTGAATATTGACTTTTCAGGCAAGAAATGATGGGAATCAAATGACAGCTAGCATTTCGAAAAGGACCTAAAGGAAATTAAATTCCCTATCCTTGGAAAAAGTATACTTTATCCAAAGTCTGTTGGACAGTCTTCAGTTGAATCCCAATATTTACTCGTACAGCCTGTCCTCTTTTTACAATCACAAATCAGCAGACGGTTTCTGCTGCTCAGGGAGAGAGCGGTTAAGTCAGTTTTGTCCCATTTGTATGACCTTTTGACCATTTTTATCAACAACTCCCTGCAGTTGTTAAGTTAGTAGCATGGTTGAGAAGTGAACCTGGCCACCCCTGTGGAGTTGGCTTGTCAGAAGTTCACAAAAAAAAAAAAAAAAGGGATCAGGTGAACCCTGGAGCACTGCAACCATCACAAGTGTGAGTCAGTAGCCAAACACCTGAATTTTGATCATGTGACTCGTGGGGATAGCTCAACGGTCGTAAGTATGAAAAATGGTCATCAACATGTTAACTTGGAGTAGGGATTTTGGTTTTAGTATCGACCTGCATATTTGGCAAGAACTGTGGGAAAGGAATAGGAAACTCACCTTAGCTACCTCATATAAGGAAAATCTTTACCAGATGTTTTATAGATGGCATTTCCCACCCATAAGGCTAGCCAAAATGGGTTCAAACATCTCACCCCTATGCTGGAAATGTAAAACAGCAATAGGTTCATACTACCATATGTGGTGGGAATGCCCAAAGATCCGTGAGAATTGGAACAGGACACGAAACTGGTTGAGGGATATATTAACACTGGACTTAGAGTTAAAACCTGAACTCTTCTTGTTGGGAATAACGACAGAAAAATACGACAAGGGAACAATCTACCTGCTGCTACACATCCTGACTGCCACTAAGCTTGCTTTTGCGCAAAAATGGAAGAGCAAGGAAATTCCCACAGAGGAAGAGTTAGTACATGAAATATTAGCATGTGCGGAAATGGACAGGCTCACAATGATATTAAAAGACAAATGTGGATCAGTTTATTATGAAACCTGGGATAAATTTTACCGCTGGAGGAATTTGAAGAGGACGGTCGGGATTAAAGATGAATGTTAAGATAGAAAGATATGTTATTTTAGAATAAGTATTGTATATAAAACTTAGATGTATATGTAGAGATGAAGAATTGATTGTAAAAAGTGGAATAATCTGATAAGAATGTATATACTGGAATGTCACGTTAAATCCAATGTTTGTTTGTTTTTAACTATTATAAATAAAATTTGGAAAAAAGAAAAAAGAAAAATGGTCATCAGACCCTTTTTTCTGCACTGTTGTAACTTTGAACGGTCGCTAAACAAATGTTTGTAAATCAAGGACTACCTGTACTAAACTTTGAGAAGCAGTGGAGGACAGGGGCTGACCATGCTGTGGTCCACAGGGTCATGAAGAGTCAGACATAACTTAGCAACTGAACAGCAGCAACAAGCTAGTCTTTGAGTACTTGCGATTGTGCTACTGGGGGAAGACAGCCCCCCCCTCCGAGAAAGAAATATTTTGAGGAATATTTAAAAGGCAGAATATTATATTTCCATGAAGGAATAATGGAAAATCTTAGGCAGGACCTGTCCCCCTTACAAATCTCTCTGCCCCAAACAGAAACCAGGTCTGTAGAAATGCAGATGTGATCATACTTTCAGAAAGATTGGAGCCAGGAAGCTTGGAGCTGATGGGATTAGAAAGACAAAGATCCCTAGAATCAACAACCCCTCACACAAAAAAAATCCAACACAGGACATAATCATCAGCCACAGCCACAGGGAAGCAGGATATGACCTTTGGGGCGTAATGGGATTAACCCACCACCATTAGGATACCAGAAAGGCAGACTACACCTAGGTCAAAGTTCATGCCTCAGGAACAACTCCAGAGATAAAAGCCCAAGAAGGCTCCCAGCACCATGTAGTCAGCTGCCCCCGAGCCACATGTCTTGTGGTTCTGCTCTTCAATAAAACTACAGCCTTCTTTCTAAAGCAGTCTCCATTTTGTTGATTCCCGGCTTGGACTTGACTCTGATGAAGATTTTTCTTTCAACACTGCCTAGAGGCCAGGCGGGGTTGTGTTACCTCTCTGGGGTTTTAGGGCCCACTCACCTGGATCTACCTGAAATGACTCGGGATGCTTCCAAACAAAACGATCAGAAAAATGGGCTGATTCCTGAGTAAACCAAGAGAGATTTTCTATCGCAAGAGAATCCAGGATATTGTCGTCTGTCCCGGTGTTCAAACAAAGACTTTTATCATACAATATTCATAACACACTTTCAGACGGCAACTTCAATACAAATTCTCTTCCTTTCAAGAGCTGACATCTCGCTGTTTGCTGCAGTTTGGATATTTTGATCTCTTTCCGGGCTGTTTCATTTCATTCGAGCTGTACAAGGAAAGAGACCCGCTTTCCTTCGGTTGTGATTTATATACACTGTCTCTATTTAGGGACCCTGTGAAGGGAAGATGCATCTCGGCTTGAAATGATACCCTACGGGAACACAAGGAAATCAAAGTGTGTCCCGAGCTTTTGTTATAGTTTATTTTTCAAATTGTTTCTTGGAGGTGCATCAAAGAAATGTGGCAACAGATCAGGAAGCTGTCTATCTCACTCAGACAGAGGGAATCTGTTGGTCTGTCTAAGGTCCTCGACTTACAACAGTTCATTTAGTCACCATTCAAAGTGACAACGGCGCTGACAAGAGTGACTTATGACCGTTGCAGCATCCCCATGGTCACGTGATCCAAATTCAGATGCTTGGCAACTACATATTTATGGCAATTGCACTCTCCTGGGAATCACGTGATCCCCTTTTGTGACTTTTTGATCAGCAAAGTCTGTGGGGAAGCCTGATTCACTTAACGACCGAATGACTGGCTTATCAGCTGCAGGGATTTACTTAGCAGCTGCAGCAAAACATGAGGCAAAACTCACTTAACTGGTATCTCTCTTAACAACAGTAATTTCGGGCTCAATTGTAGAATAGAATAAGGAATAGAATAGAATAGAATAGAATGGAATGGAATAGAGTAGAGTAGAGTAGAGTAGAATAGAATAGAATAGAATAGAATAGAATAGAATAGAATAGAATAGAATAGAATAGAATAGAATAGAATAGAATAGGAGTAGAGCAGAGCAGAGCAGAGCAGAGCAGAGCAGAGCAGAGCAGAGCAGAGCAGAGCAGAGCAGAACAGAACAGAACAGAATAGAATAGAAGCTGGAAGGGACCTTGGAGGTCTTCTAGTCCAACCCCCTCCTCAGGCAGGTGACCCTATACCAATGATGGAAAACCTTTTAGAGACCTAGTGCCCCAAAATTGCCCCAACCCCCCGCCCACTCTGTCCCCCCACCCTTTCCCTGCTATGCCCCCACCTCACTCAGAGGACCACCCACCACCTCCACAACTCACCAGGCGACCCAGCAGCATCATGGCGGCCATGCCCTCTGCCCGCGCCCCGCAGTATCATCTATGCCAATGGGGTGCGAGGGTGGAGTGTTGTCCCTGCTGCCATGCCTGGCTGCACTGCTCTGTGCGGGCCATGCCCGGGGGTGACTCTCCTCTGGGGGGGCTGCTGGTGAGGAGGGGGCCGTGGGGGGAGGCAGGGCTGGGGCAAAGGCGTACGTGCCCAGAGAGAGGGCTCCGAGTGCCGCCTCTGGCACCTGTGCCATAGGTTCGCCACCACTGCCAAATAGTTCTCGCTGAATGACTGTTTGCTTACTGACTGCCTGAAGTTTCAAAGAACCTATTTAGGGCCCATTGTAACATATGACTTTGTGCTGCGGAAAAAAAATCTAATAGCAATAGCACTTAGACTGATATACCGCTTCACAGTGCTTTGCAGCAGTTTACAGAGTCAGCCTGTTGCCCCCAACAATCTGGGTCCTCATTTTACCGACCTCGGAAGGATGGAAGGCTGAGTCAACCTTGAGCCGGTCAGCATCGAACTGCTGGCAGTGGGCAGACTCAGCTTGCAAAACTGCATTCTAACTACTGCACCACCAAGGAAGGAAGGAAGGAGGGAGGGAGGGAGGGAGGGAGGGAAGGAAGGAAGGAAGGAAGGAAGGAAGGAAGGAAGGAAGGAAGGAAAATCAATAACACTTAGACTTATATACCACTTCACAGTGCTTTGTAATTATATATGGAAAGCTGAGTCAACCTTGAGTTGGTCAGCATGAAACTGCTGGCTGTGGGCAGACTCAGCCTGCAAAACTGCATTCTAACCATTGCACCACCACAGAAGGAAGGAAGGAAGGAAGGAAGGAAGGAAGGAAAGAAAGAAGGAAGGAAAATCAATAACACTTAGACTTATATACCACTTCACAGTGCTTTATAGCCCCGTCTAAGCGGTTTACAGAGTCAGCCTGTTGCCCCCAGCAATCTGGGTCCTCATTTTACCGACCTCAGAAGGATGGAAAGCTGAGTCAACCTTGAGCTGGTCAGAATCAAACAGCTGGCTGTGGGCAGACTCAGCCTGCAAAACTGCATTCTAACCACTGTGCCAGCAGCTCTCTTAAGGCCTCCTTTGCTTGGCCAGTGAAGGATGCTAAAGTTGCCTTAACTTATTTAACTAAAGTGTCTCACTTGGGTGATCCAACGATGCCCCAAATTTGCTCTCCCTCTTGTAGCAAATGGAAACCCACTGATTTATATTAAACAAAAGTTCGGTGTCTTTGTTTACCTAATTGTTCACTAGGTCCCGGTCTCCCATCTTCACCAGACTTTATTATTATTATTTTAAAATCCTTTTCATTAAAAAGGGGGCAAAGGAATTTATGCTTGCAAAGAGACGCGCCAACCTCAAGCTTCTGATGCATTTCCAATTGCACCTCTGGGGCTCTTGTGACCTTTGCGTGAACTCGTAGAAAATAAAATTGTGGATGTGCTTTAGTTGAAAATAGCACCATTTCCTTCTTGCCTCCGAGGGAACTTGAGAGTGGCAATAAACCACCTTGGAAGATTACACAGAGGCGGAAAAGTAATACCCACCATTTACCTCCTAAGAGAAAAAAAAACAGAACAACAGAGTTGGAAAGGACCTTAGAGGTCTTCTAGTCCAACCCCCTTTTTGGCCAGGAGACCCTGCATCCTTCCAGACCAAGTGCTTCTTTAAAACCTACATTTTTTTCTCACTGTCAGGAAATTCCTCCTTAGTTCTAGGTTGCTTCTCTCCTTGATTAGTTTACATCCGTTGCTTCTTGTCCTGCCTGCCTTCAGGCACTTTGAAGAATAGCTTGACTCCTTCTTTGGGGCAGCCCCTGAGATATTGGAACACTGCTATCATGTCCCCCCTCATCCTCCTCTTCACCAGACTATTCAATTCAGAATAGAACTGGTAGGGACCTTGGAGGTCTTCTAGTCCAACCCCCTGCTCAGGCAGGAAACCCTAGACCATTTCAGACAAATGGCTGTCCAGTCGCTTCTTAAAAACTTCCAATGTTGGAGCATTCACAGCTTCTGGAGGCAGGTTGTTCCACTGACTAATTGTTCTCATTGTCAGGAAATTCCTCCTTAGTTCTAGGTTGCTTCTCTCCTTGATGAGTTTCCATCCGTTGCTTCCTGTCCTGCCTGCCTTCAGGTGCTTTGAAGAATAGGTTGACCTCCCCCCTCTTTAGAAAAGTAGAAAAGATAAAGTTCACTCCTCAACTATTTTTATTGGGTATCTTTGTGGATTTAAATGATAAAGAAACTATTTTGATGTTGAATTTATTAACTGCTGCAAGGTTACTAATAGGTTTATATTGGAAGAAAGATTCTTTGCCCACTTTAGAAGAATGGGTATTTAAAGTATCTAGTTTTGCAGAGATGGCAAAAATTTCTGCTTATTTAAAGGATCACACACAAGAAAGATATATCACTGTATGGAGAAGATGGATAGATTATATTCAGAAAAAGTATGGAATTAAAAAGTGTCACTTATTTTATGAATGAATATTATAGTAAATACTACAGAGAATTGTCTTATAGGCTATTGGAGTTAAAGGTTAAGTATGATATTTTTTTCCTTTTTTATTATTACTTTTTTTTCTTTTTCTTTTCTTTTTTCTTATTATTATAAATTCTTTCAATTATTAACCCTGTATTCTGCTCTGGGAAGTGAAGGGAGGGGGGTTGGGGGTGGGAGGGAGGAAATGTGGGGGGGTAAGTGTAATATAGATAATGGTTGCTTATAGGGGTGCAGCCTGGGCACTCCCCTTATGCTGCGTTCATGGGTTTGATAGGGATGAGAGGTGGGCAAGTGTAGAGAGGAAGTAGGGTAGTGAGAGGAGAAGGGGAGGGGAAGAGAGTAGGATGGGAGGTGAGAAAGAGGAGGGAAGTAGGGAATGTCTTAAGAGAGGGTGGACGCGGCCTGGGGGGAGTGCGCAGGTCGTAACAATGTTTATTTTATCTTAAAATTGTATTGTATATATATATTTTTCCCAATGTTTATATGGAAAAAATAAAAAAATTTCAATAAAAAAAAGAAAAAAAGAAAAGTAGAATCGCGGTGGGTTGTAAGAAATTTTAAATAAATAAATGAATACAATTTTTGTAGCTCTGGGTTAAACTACGAGGTCCTTGGTGCTCTTTGAGCTTGGTTGTTTTCTTGCATTGATGTTTCCTAGTTGGGTAATAAAACATCTGTAAGAAAACCACCAAGCTCAGAGAGCACCACACACCTCACAAACAAATGGGTATTTACTCAAGGATCACACAGTCTATGGAGATTCTCAGTCATCCAGGTCATGGTTACCCGAAAGGTGCGTTTTTAAGAGGCAACTGGACTTCCTTGTTTTAAGTTGAAGACGTTTCGCTTCTCATCCAAGAAGCTTCCTCAGCTCTGCCTGGATGGTGGGGAAATAGAAGGATTTATACTCCTTGCAGACAGCTGGTTTATCTGCAATCTACCACACAGTCCTTTCAACAGTTCCAAGAGGGCTTCACACCCATTTGCACCACTCAGGGGACCCTGAGGACACAGGTAAACCTCCAAGTGGCCTCAACGACTCTCTAAAAGGATGCAAATGGCCAGCTGTCTGCAAGGAGTATAAATCCTTCTGTTCCCCACCATCCAGTCAGAGCTGAAGAAGCTTCATGGATGAGAAGCGAAATGTCTTCAAAGAAAAACAAGGAAGGCCAGTTGCCTCTTGAAAAAGCACCTTTGGGTCAAGCATCACACCCTCCTACCAGCCACGTCATCACTCCTATCTTCTCAGAATCTGAGGTCAGCCTGGGATCCCAGGTGAAACATGTTATGATGGACTGGGAAGTACCCAGTCTGGTAGCAAGGAAGGATCAAGCAGGGATCTAGCCTGGAGTCACTGTGCAACCAAGCCTTCCTTAATTTCCTGGGAGCCTTGTCGAATTTTTCCCAGGAGTAGCTGGCCAGTCTGGAGAGATTCCTGCATTATAGACAGAACATAATAAAGTAGTCAGCTCAAACTCTACACGCTTGGGTCTGCTTGTTTGCACCTGACGCCTAGTTTAACTTCAGCGTCTTGTGTGAATTCATTCTGAGGAATCACAGATGAAAAGAGGCATCGACCTGAGACGCTTTGACGACTCTACAATGGAAGAGAAAACACAAATAGATGAATGAACAATCGTAAAGAAAAAGAAAGGAACAATAACTCCAAACTCCTGAATTGAAAACCCCTCAAAAAAGCAGAGGCGCTGTCTGTCAACTCTAGATGTTTTTTGCATTCGAAAGCACAAAAGTCCAGCTTTCAAAGCAACCCTTTATCCTGGTTTGAATAGCTGGAATCGTATGCTTGTCACTTTACAATGCTAGCCTGGATGCTGAAGGGAGGATCAAAATGTTCCTAGGGAAGCATGATTCCACACACACACAGACCCCAGTACCGTTTCACAACGATTGTGCTCAAAACCCGAGGAGTGGAGAGATCGAATGAGCAAGGAACTAATTTTGACTTGACCTTGAGCTGTGGGATCAAGTGGCATCTGGTGACTCTTCTTTCTCGTATTCATCGGAGAGTTGAAAGGAACCTTCTTTCAATGATACTGTCACCATTTAGTTCATTGCAAGATGCTTTCTCAGTGCTTTCTTTTCTCCACTTCATCCCTGGTGGCATCTTTTAAGTGTTTTCTATTGCAGCTGAACCTGACAACAAAACCCTTTTGCTCTGAGTGATGGAGGATCAGGTGGACACAAAGAGAAATAAAATACGACTCAAGTTACAGCCAAAGAGAGGTCAATAAGAAAGCTGACACAAACCGTTTGGGCAGCCTGGAGAACTATCAAGAAGTTGCACGAAAGGGAAGTTGACATCCGCAAAGCCTTTAAGGATGGTCACCTCATTTTAAGCAAGGTTAAGATGGTTAGAAGGTAACAGGTATTCATGATAGCACTGCCAAGTAGGAAAGTGTCTCCCATTTTGATGATACTGTAGTGGAGAGAAAAGTAAGGTTCTACATTTAGGCAAGAAAAACCAAATGCACAGGTACAAATTAACCAAAGAGAGAAGCAACCTGGAATTAAGGAGAAACTTCCTGACAGTTAGAACAATTAACCAGTGGAACAACCTGCTCCAGAAGTGGTGAATATTTCAACACTGGAAGTTTTTAAGATGAGACTGGACAGCCATTTGTCTGAAGTGGTATAGGGCAAGGATAGGCAATCTTGGCTCTTTTATGACTCGTGGACTTCAACTCCCAGAATTCCTGAGCCAGCATGGCTCAGCATGGAAACCTCTCCCCTTCTCCTCAGCATGGCTGGCTCAGGAATTCTGGGAGTTGAAGTTCACAAGTCATAAAAGAGCCAAGGTTGCCTACCCCTGGTATAGGGTTTCCTGCCTGAGCAGGTAGTTGGACTAGATGACCTCCAAGGTCCCTTCCAACTTTATTATTATTATTATTATTATTATTATTATTATTATTATTATTATTATTATTGATCATCGCATAGTCAGCCAGATGTTCAGATTGGATTTGGCATTTTGTCTACCTATCGAGTCCTTACCCAGGACCTGGGATATATTATTATTAGTATTCCTATTACTATTATTATTATTTCTTCCTTCTTTAGAAATTCTGGTCTCAGAGGTAGATCACAACTGTAGCAACAGGAGATTTTGAAGTGGTACATCTGCCACGATTATTGAAGGAGCAGGAATGTCGATCACGAAGCTTTATGCAGATTTATGAATTATAATAATTGCAATCAAGGGCTCAAAAAAAGTGTAAACTAAATTACTTTCTCCTCTAATGTATTGGTTGACGGGTCCCCGAATGTTATGATTCTCATTCAGTTCAAAGCAGGGTTTCTTAAGGCTGAAGTTCTGGCCACTGTTACCTACAGCAGGGGTCCCCAAACCCCAGTCCGTGAACTGGTACCGGGCTGCGGCATGCCAGCAACCAGTCTGCACAAACAAGCAAAGCCCCATCCATAGGATGCAGGCAGCACACAAAACCACATCCCTTCCGGTCCATGGAAAAACCTCTCTCCATGGAATTGGTCCATGATGCCCAAAAGGTTGGGGATTAAGGGTAACATGGTAGCAGCGTTCCAATATCTCAGGGCTGCCCCAAAGAAGAGGGAATCAAACTATTCTCCAAAGCACCTGAAGGCAGGAGAAGAAGCAATGGGTGGAAATGGTATAGGGCAGGGATGTCAAACTGCCAGCCCACAGGCCGGACGCGGCACGTGGAAGCTGTGCCCACCTCATTGCTGGCAATGGCAAAACCAGCCTGATACGTTGCGCGACATCACATGATGTCGTAAGTTTGACATGTCTGGTATAGGGTTTGGACTAGAAGATCTCCAAGTAGACAATCACTTAAATAGGAGCCAGCCGTGTGCTGCAGCTGCCAAAAAAGCCAACACAGTGCTAGGCTGCATTAACAGAGGGAGAGAATCAAGATCATGTGAAGTATTTTTTTATTATTATTATTGTTTTTTTTTATTGAAAGTTTTTTAAATTTTACAAAACAAATCCCCTCCCCAAACCCCCCCATCCTCCCATACCCTCCCCCACCTCCCCAAACCTCCCAAACCCTCCCCCAATCTTCCCAGAGCTGAGTACAGGCTTAATTAAAATTTTTCAGAAAAAGAAAAGAAAAACTTAAAACACATATAAATCCTAAACAAATCTAAATACATTAAATTAAATAGGTTATCTTCTCTAAAAAATAATAATTGCAATCATTAAACACATTATAATATACTCTAAACATTTTCTAGTATCATACTTATATTATTATCCATCATTCTGTATAAACTCCCTCCAAAACACAAATTTAAACATTACTTTCTTTGAATATCTATACCTACAATATAAAATCTAATCTCTCCCTCTTTCTTTATCCTAGAACACAAAAATAAACATATAAACCTTCATTATACCATTAAAACTAAATACTCTTTGAATACTTAAACTAAAAACTTAAACTTAAACTTCTTATCTAAGATTTTCATTCAATCTCCATAATCTTCTCTCCTATCAAAAAAAAACTTAAAAGACATATAAATCCTAAACAAATCTAGGTACATTTAATTAAACAAGTTATCTTCTCTTAAAAATAATAATAATAATAATAATAATAATAATAATAATAATAATAATAATAATAATAATAATAATAATAATAAAAAACCCAATCATTAAACACATTATAATATACTCTGAACCTTTTCATATCATACTTATGTTATTATCCATCATTCTTTATAAACTCCCTCCAAAACACAAATTTGAACATTACTTAAAACATTAGAATTCCCTTATACACATTTAAATCTTTACCAATAACAAATTCGATCCACAATAAACACATTCCTTATCAGTCTCTCTTGTCCATAAACCATTAAAATTCCCTTATACACATTTAAATCTTTACCAATAACAAATTCCATCCACAATAAACACATTCCTTATCAGTCTCTCTTGTCCATAAACCTCAAAAGAAGTGCTTTGAAAACTGCCCTTAACGCTAACTCCCAAAAGTTTGTAAGTCTTGCTTCTCCCACAGACTCAGTACTCTTTTGAATACTTAAACTAAGTACTTAAACTTAAACTTCTTATCTAGAATTTTCATTCGATCTCCATCCTTGTCAGTCTCTCTTATCCATAAATCTCGAAAGAAGTGCTTTGAAATCTGCCCTTAAAGGTAGCTCCAAAATGTTTATAAATCCTGCTTCTCCCACAGACTCAGGAGCCAATACTTGTGAGGCTTCCTTAAACTCCTTCTTCTGTTGCTCTTTTTCTTTACGATTGTATGTTGCACGAGTTGTCCTCTGCTCCTTCATCTCGACTTGTTGAGGCCCCTCAAACTGAGATTTCCCATTTTTCATTAATATAGGCTCTTCAGACTGCAATTCTACCCTTAAAGGTTGCTCCAAAAAATTTATAAATCCTACTTCTCCCGCAGATTCAGAAACCAATAGTTGTGAGGCTTCCTTAACCTTCTTCTGTTGCTCCTTTTCTTTACAGTTATATATTGCACAGGTTATCCTCTGCTCCTCCATCTCAACTTGTTGAGGCCCCTCAAACTGAGGTTTCCCAATTTTCATAAGTATAGGCTCTTCAGACTGCAATTCTACCTTCTTTTCTTCCAAAACTTTAAACTTAATAGATGGCGATGAACATACCCCCAGGACCGAAGTATAAAAGTCTTTTGCTTGAGAAACAGTATTAAGTCTATAACATATCCCCAGGTAGTTCACCACCATTCCAATCGGAACATCCCATCTGAACAAGATTCGTCTCTTTTTAAGTTTATCTGCTAAAAAAGCAAACTCCTTTCTTCTTCTTAAAATTTTAGATGGGATCTCCTTTAGAATTATAACATCTTGTGAAGCAATTTGAAATCTCTTCTTATAAAAAGCTTGTATAATTTCGTTGCGCAGGGATCTTTTCCCAAAGTAAATTACCACATCTCTTGGCAAATTCTTTTGCACTGCCACCACAGAGTTAACTCTAAATAATTTTTCAATTTCACTAAGTATTTCCTCTTTTTCATTACTCAAAATCACAGCAAAGTCCTTTGCAACCATCTCTCTCAGATCTCCTTGCACAGACTCTCCCAAACCTCTGATTCTTAAAGGCATATTCCATTTGTCTATATTGAAGCATAAGAATTTCATTTTCCATTTCTTTTTCCATGCTTTCAAATTTTCCCTCCATCAATTCCACTTTTTCTGGTACCTCTTCTACACGAGAGTTCAGCTTTTCAAGAACAGAGGCAACTCCTTTTAGAGCCAAAACTATCTCTTGCCTCAAAATCTTATTATTTTCCTCTAAATTCTCTTTCATTTCTGCCCTAATTTGAGATATAACATTTCCCATCATATCTTGCAAATCCTTCACAATTATTGGCTGAACCAAGGAAGAGGGTGAAGCTATTGATTTAAGTTGTTGCACTGATAATAACACCGAAGAAGAAACCACCTTAGGAGCTGTAGGAATTACTGGACGCTTTGGAGCCATCTTAAAAAAAATCTTTACTCCTTCTTAAAAATTACAAAAATTAAGCAAAAGAAAAAGAGAGATTGAGTCCAAAAAAATTCAAAAAATCCTTCAAAAGGAGATCATTATAACAAAAAGATACTGAACGCTTTGGAGCCATCTTAGAAAAATCTTTACTCCTTCTTAAAAGTTACAAAAATTAAACAAAAGAAAAAAGAGAGATTAACTCCAAAAAATCAAAAAATCCTTCAAAAGGAGATCATTATAATAAAAAGAAAGGAGTTAAAAAAAGAAAAGGGAAGAAGAAAAAAATAATTAAATAGAAAAAATCCATTCCATTTTTTTAAAAGTACAAAAAGCAAAACAAAGAAGTTAAACAAAAATAATAATGCTTCTAAAATCCAAACCCAACATCAAAATCAAATCCACATTCCGTTCCAATCATTAAAAAAAAAAAAGGAAAAGGATAAAAAAAAACACCAAAAAGCCTGCCGATCGCCATTCTACCTTCCCCCCCCCAAAAAAACCCGAAAGGCTTGCCGATCGCCATTTTACTTTCCCTTTCAACAAAAGAAAAAAAAATAAAAAGAGGGAATATAAAAGTAAAAGTAAATCTTTAAACTTAAAATCCAAATAAAATCAAAGAAAGCAAAAGCTAAATCCTCTACTCAGCTCTGTCCGCCTCTAAAAAAAACTCACCAGATCACTTTAATCACGGAGGTGGTTGCAGCGGCTTGTTTTGTCCCTAGGGACAAAAGCAGCTGGGAAGCGGAGACAGTCTGAACTCCGTGGGAGCACTCCTCTCACCCCCCAAAAAAAGCCTTGGGGGTGCATGAGAGTGGCTCTACCACTATTCAGACAACCCTCTTCCCCCCCCTTTGCCCGGGAGGGGGATTTTGAACCGCTGAACAGGTGATGGCCGCTGTTCATAGCGATTCAAACACTTACCCAGGAGGATGGCTACAAAGTAGCCGCCATCGCGCACGCAGATCCACCGGAAGTTCCCTGATCATGTGAAGTATTAATACCACTTTACAAGGACTTGGTAAGGCCACACTTGGAATACTGCATCCAGTTTTGGTCACCACGATGTAAAAAAAAGATGTTGAGACTCTAGAAAGAGTACAGAGAAGAGCAGCAAAAATGATTAGGGGACTGGAGGCCAAAATATATAAGGAACGGTTGCTGGAATTGGGGATGTCTAGTTTAATGAAGAGAAGGACGAGGAGGGACATGATAGCAGTCTTCCAGTATCTCAGGGGTTGCCCCAAAGAAGAGAGAGTCAAGCTATTTTCCAAAGTGCCTGAAGGCAGGACAAGAAGCAACAGATGGAAACTCATCAAGGAGAGAAGCAACCTGGAACTAAGGAGAAACTTCCTGACAGGGAGAACAATTAACCAGTGGAACAACCTGCCTCCAGAAGCGGTGAATGCTCCAACACTAAAAGTTTTTAAGAAGAGACTGGACATTTGTCTGAAATAGTATAGGGTTTCCTGCCTGAGCAATGGGTTGGACTTGATGACCTCCAAGGTCCCTTCCAAAATTATTATTATTATTATTATTATTATTATTATTGTTGTTGTTGTTGTTGTTGGTGATGCTGCTGTTGCTGTTGTTATTATTATTATTATTATTATTATTGACCCTGCAAACTTTATTATTATTGTTGTTGTTGTTGTTGCTGTTGTTGTCGTAAAATGGGGCAAAATTCACTTAACATCTGCATAGCAACAGAAATTTGGGGCTCATTTGACATCATAAATTGGGGATTAGCTGTAATGCATAACTTGCTTCTCCATTTTGACCCACAATGACTCTCTAGCCTTTTAAGTGTCTTGGATAAGTTTTATATTCTCTTGCATACTAACTCCGTAAACCTTGGAAGTTAATTATTCATTCACCTTTGAACCCCATTGATTTTCGTCTCTCCTTCTTGATTGCATGTGGTTAAAAATCATTCCACCTGATCAGCATTAAGTAATCTGAATAATTAATATGATAATTTAGTCCAGGCTGGCAGACAAAATGCTGCTTTCTGTTGGGTGAGGGGAAAAAAAAAACCCTTTAATTGCAATTTTCCTGGAATCCTTTAATATCAAACTTGGATTGTTAGCTTGGATCAACTTGAATTATTCCTAAAAAAAGATGCAGGTAATCCTCAAATTACAATCATAATGGAGCCTGTCATGGTTGTAAAAAGGATCAGTCACATGACCAAACAAGTTTATATGAGTTTTATGCCAGTTGTTAAGCGAGCACAGTGGTTTTTAAGCAAATGCTACGGTTAAGTCAACCCATTGTTTGCTATGGTGCACTTTTGCAAAGAAAAAAACCAGAAGTGACATATTTTTTCCAAAACTGTTGCAAAATGTGGTCTTGTATATGCAGTCTCAACATTAAGAAAAGCAAGATCATGGCATTCGGCCCTCTCAATTCTTGGCAAATAGATGGGGAAGAAATGGAGGTAGTGACAGATTTTATCTTCCTGGGCTCCAAGATCACCACAGATGGGGACTGCAGCTAAGAAATTAAAAGATGCTTGCTCCTGGGGAGGAAAGCTATGGCAAATCTAGACAGCATACTAAAAAAACAAAGACATCACCCTGCCAACAAAAGTGCGTAGAGTCAGGGCGGTGGTTTTCCCAGTTGCAATATATGGCTGTGGAAGTTGGACCAAAAGAAAGGCTGAGCACCAAAGAATGGAGGCCTTCGAACTATGGTGCTGGAGAAGACTCCTGCGAGTCCCCTGGACTGCAAGGCGATCAAACCAGTCAGTCCTAGAGGAGATCAACCCCAGCTGCTCCTTAGAAGGCCAGATCCTGAAGTTGAAACTCAAGTACTTTGGCCACCTAATGAGAAGGAAGGATTCGCTGGAGAAGAACCTGATGCTGGGAAAGATGGAGGGCAAGAGAAGAAGGGGACGACAGAGAAGGAGGTAGCTGGATGGAGTCCCTGAAGCAGTAGATATGAGCTTCAATGGACTCCAGAAGATGGTAGAGGCCTGGAGGAATGTTGTCCATGGGGTCACGATGGGTCGGACACGACTTTGCAACTAACAATAACAACATATGCGGTTGTGTTGTCAAGTGTCCAAAGCACTGTCTCATGGCTGGGCCTCTACCTGACTGTTGGAAATTGGGGATGTAAGTCCCCTTTTTTATGGGCAAAAAGAAGAATCACTTTCTTCTAAATGTGTCTGAGGATGCTTAAACTGCTCTGGTTGTATAAGTATGGTAGATACCCAGCTATAGTATTTTTAGCAGAAGTCCCCAACCTTTTGGGCACCAGGGATTGGTTCCGTGGAGGGAGGTTTTTCCGTGGACCGGAGGGTGCGTGGTTTTGTGTGCTGCCTGCATTCCGTGGATGGGGCTTTGCTTGTTTGTGCGGACTGATTGCTGGCATGCTGTGGCCCGATCAACTGGTCCATGGACTGGGGGTTGGGGACCCATTATCCATAGCACATTTTATTAATTTATTGAATTAATATTCCACCTTTCTATCAGCAAATAGCACATAGCTTCGTCGGAACCTGATTTGGAGAAGGAGGAGCAGTTGGAACTAGGACTGTCTGACAGGAAGGATATGGTCCTCTCCAAATGAGTGGAGAGTCCAGGGATCAAGGATCAGGCAGTCCAGGGCAATCTGGCGGGGGGGGGGTGGTTGACCAGATGGAGAGCTGCCTGCAGGAATGGCTGCAGAGGGCCACCGGACATGACAGGCTCATGACAGGAACAGCTACCTCCTCTGTCCGCAGGCAAGGCAAGCAGAGGGAGGCACAGAAGAGGTCGGTGAGGCTGCTTGAGAGGAAGCAGCCTCACTCCTCCTCCCAAGGAACACCCGGGGAAGAATATTTAACCAGACATTGGAGGAAGGTGTGTTTGTTGGGAACATCTGTTTGCTTGGAGGTGCACCTGCACGGCTTTCCTGGATCCTGTTTCTTGAACTGTGGACTGTGTTTTTGGACTCTGAACCTCAGACTTCGCTTGTGGATTTTGGACTTGGCTGTCGGACATCCGACGTTTGGACTATGTTTTGGTTGTTGGAAGTCTGGACTTGTGGCTATTGTTACTTCCCTCATGGGTCAGCTAGGAGTTAGTTTGTAGAACCGGGGAATTCAGATGGAGGGGAAACTGAGGACCAGAGCAGAGCTTCACCAGCACTTTTGGTGAGTCGTTTGGAGGCTGTGATAAGTGAGTAATAAACAGACTCTACTTAACCTCTGCCTCGTCCGTGTGACTTGGGCCAGAACAAGCATTTGGAGAATGCAAGTCAAGCAAGATCCCAGTTGTGTTTCTTGCTTCGTTGAGTTCCTGGTTGTTGAATGGCAGCTTAAGTGTCGGATATAAATTCCTTCTGCAGCTTGAAAAAGGGAAGATCTGTAAAAAACATATTTGTCAGCAGTCCAATTAGCGAACCCAACAAGGGAATTCCTCTAGGCCAGGGCTTTTCAACCTTTTCACAAATTGTACCACAATCTTTGAGTACCACCAGTGCTTAGCAAGGTGTCAAAAACCTGATGATTAAAAAAATGGGGGGATTCGGGGCTTTACTGGTTAGATTCCTTTGTTGTTATAGAAAAGGCTAGTTTATAAGATGGTGGAAAAGTAAAAAGCTGACGTTCAGTATTAATGCTTCCTTCTATTGAACCAAGGAAGTCAGAGGTTAATGCCTTTTCTTTTTCCTTTCTCCCCCTCACTTTTCCCTTTTTCTCTCACCCTTTGCTCGCAAAAGCCTCTCACTCTTTCACTCACTATTTGCAATGCAAAGGCTACTCGCTCGCTCTCTCCTCACCATTTTGCTAACAAAAGCCTCTTCTATTCTCTCTCTTTCTCCAGGTGTTTTTTTCTCACCCTTTCCTGCAAAACCTGCTCCATCAAAAACTTCTCCTCTCTCTGCCCTTGTTGCTGTTGTTGTTAATTACAAAGTCATGTCTGACCCATCGTGACCCCATGGATAACATTCCTCCAGGCCTTCCTGTCCTCTACCATCTTCTGGAGTCCATTGAAGCTCACGCCTCCTGCTTCAGGGACTCCATCCAGCCACCTCATTCTCTGTCGTCCCCTTCTTCTATTGCCCTCAATCTTCCCAGCATTAGGCTCTTCTCCAGTGAGTCCTTCCTTCTCATTAGGTGGCCAAAGTACTTGAGTTTCAACTTCAGGATCTGGCCTTCTCAAGAGCAGTCAGGGTTGATCTCCTCTAAGACCGACCAGTTGGATCGCCTTGCAGTCCAAGGGACTCGCAGGAGGCTTCTCCAATACCTGAATTCAAAGGCCTCAATTCTTTTGCGCTCAGCCTTTCTTATGGTCCAACTTTCACAGCCATACATTGCAACTGGGAAAACCATGGCCTGAACTATACGCACTTTTGTTGGGAGGGTGATGTCTCTGCTTTTTAGTATGCTGTCTAGATTTGCCATAGCTTTCCTCCCCAGGAGCAAGCGTCTTTTAATTTCTTGGCTGCAGTCCCCATCTGTGACGATCTTGGAGCCCAGGAAGATAAAATCTGTCACTACCTCCATTTCTTCCTCATCTATTTGCCAGGAATCTCTCTGCTTTACTCCTCCTTTTTCTCTTCCAGGTGCACCAGAAGCCCCAATCAGCATGCAGCCATGCGCACAGATCCTGGGGCTTCTGCTGAGCCCTGCGGCTCCAGCTGATCTCCTTCAAGTCTGTATGACACCTCTTTAGCTCATTCCATCCCCCTCTACAGTTGGCTAGGGTTCACGTACCACCTGCCAGGTGCTACAGTACCACTGGGGATATGCGTACCACAGGTTGAAAAGCCCTGCTCTAGGTGATTAAATCCCCAAAGGTAGAACTTTATTGGATACAGCACCTCAGAACTGAAGAAGCAAAACCAGTACTGGGTTTTCCCGCTCGAAAGTTTGCTTAGTTAAACAATAGATTCCCTTGCCCCCATCCCTTGGGTGTTCACATTGTTCAATAGTAAGACTTCTTTTTGTTATGGGAACAATCCTCTTCTCTATCCAGCACCTGCGGCAGGGACCTTGGTGGCTTGCAGGCTCTTACCGTTCATGGTACCCGTTTCCTCTCTTCGCTTTCTCTCTTTTCTTTGGCAAGTTGATGAGCAATAGAAGCTAGCAGGTGTTCTAGCAATTCAATCTTGACAGTATTAATCGAACTTAAGTCAACCTTTCCTGTCATGAGAAGATTTCCCAACCGGATGTGAAGAAAGCGAAGGCGATCCTCGGCTGCAAGGAGGGAAATCTCCCATCAAACCCCAGGAAGGCTGCTCTGCTCTCTGCCCTCACCAGCCCTGGCACCTTGGAGGGGGGAGGTGAAGATAAATGGGGAGGCAGCTCAAATGGAGGGGAGCAGCTGGGAGAATCTGGGCCCCAGAGAGGGAAGGAGGCACTGGGTGCAAATGGGGCAGAAGTCTCCCCTGGCTTGTGAAGAACTCAAACTGGGTCAAATCCTGGAGAAAGAAGCCCTTGCTGGCCCCAGGAGAATGTCCATCTCCAGCAGTTTCAAAATCACAGAAGGGGCTCTCCAAGGGAGGCAGAAATATGGGGTCTCTAAGGGGTCCTCTCAATCTGGCAGGGCTTGGAGAAATTGAGGAGGGGGGTCCTGCCCCTTCCCTTCCCTTCCCTGGGTTCTGCCCACCATCCTCTCAAATCAAAGTCAGAGTAACAGGGTTGGAAGTTGTAGACCATCTAGTCCAACCTCTCACCCATGAGTGACAACAAAGTGCAGGATTTTCATTGATCATACACATCAACGTATATGATGTATATACATTGCTGGCTGGGGAATTTTGGGAGTTGAAGTCCACACATCTTAAAGTTGCTGAGGTTGAGAAACACTGATAGACATTGTTCATTCTAGTCCAGGGTTCTTCAAACTTGGCCCTTTTATGACTTGTGCACTTCAACTCCCAGAATTCCTCAGCCAGGCATGCCTGGCTAAGGAATTCTGGGAGTTGAAGTCCACATGTCATGAAGGGGCCAGGTTTGAAGACCCCTGTCTTAAATCTAACAAACAAAATGGAGGCTGGCTGAGGAATTCTGGGAATTTAAGTCCGTAAGTCATAAAAAGGCCAGGTTTGAAGACCCCTGTCTTAAATCTAACAAACAAAATGGAGGCTGGCTGAAGAATTCTGGGAGTTGAAGTCCGCAAGTCATAAAAGAGACAAGTTTGAAGACCCCTGTCTTAAATCTAACAAACAAAATGGAGGCTAGCTGAGGAATTCTGGGAGTTGAAGTCCACAAGTCATAAAGGGGCCAGGTTTGAAGACCCCTGTCTTAAATCTAACAAACAAAATGGAGGCTGGCTGAGGAATTCTGGGAGTTGAAGTCCACAAGTCATAAAAGGGCCAAGTTTGAAGACCCCTGGTCTAGTCTTTCACTGACTTTTAAACCAGCATGTCATAAATACACTGCCATCAAGCCGTCCCTTTCCAGGATAAGCAAAATTAAGCAAAGGTCAGAAAAAAAAAGAGGAGAAAGTAATAAAGATAAAAGGAATTGGAGAACTGAGAACATGAAAAAAGAAAGCATGTTTAATCTGGTTTGCACCAACCTTGTGTGTGATATTACCCCATATTTTCTACCCTTGTGAACTCAACTTCCTTCAACCAACTCTCTCTTTTCCTTTTATTCTTTTAAACTTCTTTCTTTCTTTCTTTCTTTCTTTCTTTCTTTCTTTCTTTCTTTCTTTCTTTCTTTCTTTCTTTCTTTCTTTTGCTTTTCAGGGTTTTATCCACTTTATCCAGCACAAAGATCTTTCTCGATCTTTTCCCCTCGTCTCAATTCATATCCTGTTCTTTTATTTACTTCTCTTTTTATGATGCGCCTATAAACCTTTGGGAGAAAAAACAGCTCTCTCCATTAAGTTGGACCAAAAAGAGAATAGAGTAAAAAGGTCATAAAAATATGCCCAGAGACATATATATAAAAAAATGCCCTTTTGTGAAATGGAGACCTCTTATGATATTTATACCAGATACTATAAACACATCAAGAAGATCTGGTTTATCTCGTCAAACATACAGGTTTTATGGACAAGGTTGATGACAGATATATAGCCAGGAAATAGGAAAGATATGGTTTCTAGTGGACTTTGAAGAAGCAAGCTAGGAAAAGAATGGATGCCTCTTTTGAGCTTTGATGTTTGAAGAAGACAACTGTGAATACATTGGATATCCAAGAAAGCAAATCAAGGGATCCTTGAACAACTCAACACAGAGATCTCACTCAAAACACAAGAGACCAAGTTCAAATTATCCTATTTCAGATATGCTATGAAAAGACTTCACTCTTTGGAGACATTTATGATGCTGGGAAAGATGGAAGGAAAAAGAAGAAAGGACAAGTAAGGTGGATGGACCTCCTTGGATGGACATCTGAAGAGGGTTTGATTAGGAGATCTTTGAGGTCCCTTCTAGCCCTATGATTCTATGTTGTGTGACTCAGTTACAGAAGTATTGGATGCGTTCATCACATGAGAGCAGTGTTCCAGTATCTAAGGAGCTACCACAAAGAAGAGGGAGTCAAGCTATTCTCCAAAGCACCTCAAGGCAGGACAAGAAGCAACGGATGGAAACTAACCAAGGAGAGAAGCAATCTAGAACTAAGGAGAAACTTCCTGACAGTTAGAACAATTAACCAGTGGAACAACCTGCCTCTAGAAATTGTGGGTGCTCCATTACTGAAGAAAAGATTGGAAAACCATTTTTCTGACATGGTTTAGGGCAGGGGTAGGCAACCTTGGCTCTTTTATGACTCGTGGACTTCACCACCCAGAATTCCTGAGCCAGCATGGCTCAACTTGGAAACCTCTCCCTTTCCCCTCAGCATGGCTGGCTCAGGAATTCTGGGAGTTGAAGTACACGAGTCATAAAAGAGCCAAGGTTGCCTACCCCTGGTATAGGGTCTCCTGCTTCAGCAGGGGGTTGGGCCAGAAGACCTCCAAAGTCCCACCCAACTCTGTTATTCTGTTAATTCCTTGAAGAATGCAGAACCATGTTATTGACAGAGACATGGATAAAGCCCATCTATGTGGTCCCTAAGAGTCAACAATAACTTGATGGCATGTAATCAGCGACTCCTGAAAGTTATTCCAATATATGAATATGAGTCAGCCGTGTGTGGCTGCAACCAAAAAAGCTAACACAACCCTTGGTTGTATAAACAGAGACATAGAATCAAAATCACATAAAGCAGCGGTTCTCAACCTGTGGGTCGCGACCCCATTTGGGGTCAATCGACCATTTCACAGGGGTCGCCAAGCAAGGCTGTCTGCCATTTTTCCCCCTTTTCCGGCGGTGGGAGGTGGGAGGTGGGAGGCCAGCTGGCGCAGGGAGGGTTGCTGGCGCATGTGGGGCCCGGCGGGTGCCTTACCTCCCTTGGGCTGGGCCAGCTGGTGGCCCAGCCGGTGGTCGGCCTGCTCCGTCTCTGCCGCTTGCCTCGGCCGGCGCAGGGGGCGGCACTATGCATGTGCGGTGCTCCCGGGCAGGGAAAGTCCTCGACTTATGACCGGTTTAGTTCTCAACTTACGACCGGTTTAGTCCTCGACTTACGACCGGTTGTGGGTCACGGCATTAAAAAGGTTGAGAACCACTGACATAAAGTATTAGTACCGCTTTATAAAGCCTTAGTAAGGTCACACCTGGAATACTGCATCCAGTTTTGGTCACTGCATTACAAACAAGAGGTTGAGACTTTAGAAAAAGTGCAGAGAAGAGCAACTAAGATGATCAAAGGCCTGGAGACTAAAACATATGAGGAACGGCTGCAGGAATTGGGGTATGTCTAGTTTAATGAAGAAAAGGACTAGGGGTGACATGGTAGCAGTCTTCCAATATTTGAGGAGCTGTCACAGAGAGGAGGGGGTCAAACTATTCTCCAAAGAGCCTGAAGGCAAGACAAGAAGCCACAGATGGAAACTGATCAAGGAGAGAAACAACCTAGTGGACAACCACTTAAATATGAGCCAACCATATGCTGCAGTTGCCAAAAAAGCCAACACAGTGCTAAGCTGAATCGACAAAGGGATAGAATCAAGATCACGGGAAGTGATAATGCCACTTTACAATGTCTTGCTAAGGCCACACTTGGAATCCTGCATCCAGTTTTGGTCACCACGATGTAAAAAAAGATGTTGAGACTCTGGAAAGAGTACAGAGAAGAGCAACAAAGATGATCAGGGGCCTGGAGGCTAAAACGTATCAAGAACAGAAGGCAAGACCATGAAACAGTGGATGGAAATTCATCAAGGAGAGAAGTAACCTGGAATTAAGGAAAAATTTCCTAATAGTGAGAACAATTAACCAGTGGAACAAGCTGCCTCCAGAAGCGGTGAATGCTCCAACACTGGAAGTTTTTAAGGAGAGACTGGACAGGCACTTGTCTGAAATGGTGTAGGCAGGTCTCCTGCTTTAGCAGGGGGTTGGACTAGATGACCTCCAAGGTCCTTTCCAGGTCTATTCCGATTGATTGAATACAAAGCCCTATTCTCTTCCATTCTCGATTTAACTATTTCTAGGTCATAGTCTTTACTTCGTGGTGATTCGCCCCCTTTTGCTGTTTTTCTGGGGCAGCACCAACGCTCCGGCTGATAACTCTTTGCTGAAATAAAAATTTATTTTCTCTATCCAGCTTTGTTCAGCCAGGGCTGCAAAAACCAAAAAAAAGGCTTTTGCTCCTGGAGGCGAGTAATCCCTTTATGCAATGTTTTATCATGGATCTCCGTGAGACAACTATTAATCTTAAATCATACTTTTATAAAGTGTTTATTTTCTCTCCCTCATCCCCCCCCTTTTTTTCCCCAGGCGCTTCAGTGGCTATCAATATCGCGGCTGTCACTCGGAGTTATGAACCGCATCTCAGCATCAGCTCTGAAGCAAAATTGAGAGAGCCACATGGAATCCAAAGAAATCAATCCTATTTTTTTTATATAGAGAGATATATGCCATCATAGGCAAGAAGCTCTTTCAAACAAGTGTGATTAGGATCCAGTCACACTCTAGGGAGACTAGGGTTATATAGAGTCAAAGTTCTGGAGGCCAAAACGTCTGATGATCAGAGGCCTGGAGACCAAAACGTACGAAGAACGGCTGCGGAACTTGGGTTTGGCTGGTCTAAAGAAAAGAAGAAATAGGGGAGACATGATAGCGGTGTTCCAGTATTTGAGGGGCTGCCACAAGGCAGAGGGGGTCACGTTGTTCATCAGAGCACCAGAGGGCAGGATGAGAAACAATGGTTGGAAGCTGATCAAAGAGAGAAGCAACCTGGAATGAAGGAGAAAGTTCCTGAGGACAATTAACCAGTGGAACAGCTTTCCACCAGAAATCATGGGTGCTCCATCAGTGGAAGTTTTAAAGAAGAGACTGGACAATCACTTGTCTGAGATGGTATAGGACATCCTGCTTGACCAGGGGGCTGGACTAGAAGACCTCCAAGGTCTATTCTATTCTATTCTATTCTATTCTGTTCTGTTCTATTCTATTCTATTCTATTCTATTCTATTCTATTCTATTCTATTCTATTCTATTCTATTCTATTCTATTCCATTATTATTCTATTCTATTCTGTTCTGTTCTGTTCTATTCTATTCTATTCTATTCTATTCTATTCTATTCTATTCTATTCTATTCTATTCTATTCTATTCTATTCTATTCCATTATTATTCTATTCTATTCTGTTCTGTTCTGTTCTATTCTATTCTATTCTATTCTATTCTATTCTATTCTATTTTATTCTATTCTATTCCATTATTATTCTATTCTATTCTGTTCTGTTCTGTTCTATTCTGTTCTGTTCTGTTCTATTCTATTCTATTCTATTCTATTCTATTCTATTCTATTCTATTCTATTCTATTCTATTCTATTCTATTCTATTCTATTCTATTCTATTCTATTCTATTCCATTATTATTCTATTCTATTCTGTTCTGTTCTGTTCTCATTTAATGTCTCTTTAACTACCTGATATTTCAAAGAATGCTAACTGTGTTTTTGGAGAATTAACCTGTGTCGGGTCCAGCAAGCAAAGATCTAGTTTTCTGGAGAAGGCTCCAATCCTGGGGAAGGTGGAACGAAAGAGAAGAAGAGGACAACAAGAGACAATATGGATGGACTCAGTTACAGTGGTGATGGGTACACTACTGGAAAATTTGAAGGATCTGATTGAAGAAAGATCATTCTGGAAGAAGAGCTGTCTGTCTGTCTGTCTACCTATCTAGATATCTACATATATTTATCTCTCTCTCTCTCCATGTCTGTCTGTCTGTCTGTCTGTCTGTCTGTCTGTCTGTCTGTCTGTCTGTCTATCTGTCTATCTATCTATCTATCTATCTATCTATCTATCTATCTATCTATCTATCTATCTATCTATCTATCTATCTATCTATCTATCTATCTTTCTATCACACCCAGAATCACCTAAGGAACAGCATAAATTTTCTTTCTTTCTTTCTTTCTTTCTTTCTTTCTTTCTTTCTTTCTCTCTCTCTCTCTCTCTCTCTCTCTCTTCTGTCTTTTTTCCTTTCCTTTCCTTTCCCTTCCCTTCCCTTCCCTTCCCTTCCCTTCCCTTCCTTCCCTTCCCTTCCCTTCCCTTCCCTTCCCTTCCATCCATCATCTATCATTAAGAGTCAGTACCAGCTCCACGGCACATAATCCATCAATATTCTATGCTTCCATAAAAGCAGATCAGTTGTGTTGGAAGAAATTCAAGAGGAGATTTTAGAATTTCAGACCGTGAGCTATGGAACTGTTCCATGAGAAATTGAAGAAATAACTTAAACGTGGCCTATTTTCTAACACTTAGTTTTGCCTCTTGATCAAGACTTTGGGGATTTTTTTTTTAAAAAAAGGTAACAGATTCCACAGATAGAAAAAGTTTAACCACGGTTGATTAAGAGAGCTCATTGTTGGTATAATGTATTCATTACGTGTCCCTGGCCTCGCTAAGTAGATTTGGGAGAATTCTTACCTTAAACCAAGTGTAACTTTTGCCAATAAGTGATACCAATCAATGGTCTAATTAGGTATAAAAGAAGCTTCTTACACTCCTGGTTTCTGAAAGTTTAGTTTGGTCAAGAACAAACGAAGTTCAAACCAATGCTTCTCCTTTTATTTTTAATTATAAGGTTTCTAGACAGCCATTTGGTGAGGTGAGATAACATTGGGCCCAACCTCTGGAATATATTTTCCACATAAACAATTACTGGAAAAAAACATCCAAAGACTTTCAGAATCCGTGGGATGATAGCGCTGGCAGGGACCTTAGACGTCTTCTAGTCCAATCTCCTGCCCAAGGCAAGAATCCTTATACAATCTGGGACAAATAATAATAATAAAGTTGGAAGGGACCTTGGAAGTCATCTAGTCCAACCCCCTGATCAGGCAGGAAACTCTAAACCATTTCAGACCAATGGCTGTCCAGTTTCTTCTTAAAAACATCCAGTGTTGGAGCATTCAAAGGCTGGTTGTTCCACTGGTTAATTTTCTCACTGTCAGGAAGTTTCTCCTTAATTCCAGGTTGCTTCTCTCCTTGATTAGTTTCCATCCATTGCTTCTTGTCCTGCCTTCAGGTGCTTTGGAGAATAGCTTGACTCCCTCTTCTTTGGGGCAGCCCCTGAGATCTGGAAGACTGCTCTCATGTCATGAATGCATCTATCACTTCTGTAACTGAGTCACAGAACATAGAATGATAGGGCTAGAAGGGACCTCAAAGGTCTTCTACTCAACCCTCTTCCTACATCCATCCAAGGAGGTCCATCCACCTTACTTTTCCTTTCTTCTTTTTCCTTCTACCTTTCCTAGCATCACAAATGTCTCCAAAGAGTGAAGTCTTTTCATAGCATATCTGAAATAGGATAATTTGAGCTTGGTCACTTGTGTTTTGAGTGAGATCTCTGTGTTGAGTTGTTCAAGGATCTCTTGATTTGCTTTCTTGGATGTCCAATATATTCACAGTTGTCTTCTTCAAACATCAAAGCTCAAAGGAGGTATCCATACTTCCAGATACTGGAAGACTGCTATCATGTCACCCCTCATCCTTCTCTTCATTAAACTAGACATACCCAATTCCTGCAACCTTTCTTTATATGTTTTAGCATCTTTGTTGCTTTTCTCTGTACTCTTTCTAGAGTCTCAACATCTTTTTTACATCATAGTGACTAAAACTGGATGCAGTATTCCAGGTGTGGCCTTACCAAGGCATTGTAAAGTGGTATTAACCCTTCATGTGATCTTGATTCTGTCCCTAATAAATAAATGGTTGTCTTATCATCTCTAACAAGAGCCGAGGTGGCGCAGCAGTTAGGGTGGAGTACTGCAGGCCACTTTAGCTGACTGTGTTCAGCAGGTCAGCAGTTCAAATCTCACCGGCTCAAGGTTGACTCAGCCTTCCATCCTTCCGGGGTAGGTAAAATGAGGACCCAGATTGTTGGGGGCAATGTAAATATATATATATACATTGCTTACTGGTGTCCACCGCTTAGAGAGTGCTTGCACTTAAAGCGGTATATAAGTCTCATAAATAAATAAATAAAATAAATAAATGGCACACCCAAAACCTACACATCACCATAGAAAAGAATGAAGGCATTTTAAAGAAGGACACATGTAATTATTGTCTATATATTTTGATGAAATGCGTCCTTCCAAAAATAAACATTTGTCCATCCAAAGGTAATAACATTTGCTCTTTTAAGTATTTGTTTTTCAAATCACATCATTAAAGAACCAATTTGGTCTAATAGTGAAGCACCAGGCTACAAAATGGGAGACTGTGAGTTCTAGTTCCACCTTAACCATTGAAAGTCAGCTGGGTGACTTTGGACCAATCACCAAGAGATGGTGAATACCTAATACTGCCTTAGGTCAGGAAACAGTGAGTTCTAGTCCCACCTTAACCATGAAAGCCAGATGGGTGACTCTGGGCCAATCACCAGGAGACTGTGAGTTCTAGTCCTGCCTTAGACATGAAAGCCGACCAGGGGTACTCTGGGCCAATCACCAGGAGACTGTGAGTTCTAGTCCCACTTTAGCCATGAAAGCCAGCTGGGTGACTTTGGGCCAATCACCAGGAGACTGTGAGTTCTAGTCCCACCTTAGCCATGAAAGCCAGTGGGGTGACTTTGGGCCAATCACCAGGAGATTGTGAATTCTAGTCCCGCCTTAAGCATGAAAGCCAGTTGGGTGACTTTGGGCCAATCACCAGGAGATTGTGAATTCTAGTCCCGCCTTAAGCATGAAAGCCAGTTGGGTGACTTTGGGCCAATCACCAGGAGATTGTGAATTCTAGTCCCGCCTTAAGCATGAAAGCCAGTTGGGTGACTTTGGGCCAATCACCAGGAGACTGTGATTTCTAGTCTTGCCTTAGACATGAAAGCTGGCTGGGTGACTTTGGGCCAATTGCCAGGAGACTGTGAGTTGTAGTCCTACCTTAGACATGAAAGCCGGCTGGGTGACTCTGGTCCAATCACAAGGAGATGGTGAGTTCTGATCCCGCCATAGACATGAAAGTTAGTTAGTGTTGCATATGCTTGTCACCTTGAGTTATTTGTAAAAATAATTAAGGCGGGACACAAATTAAACAAGATCTGATGTTCTGCCTATTTGGGGGCACAAAAATGTTGTTGGAATACATTCAGAAAATGAGTTTATTAAAATGGAAACCAGCTGCAGCTAATCCTGGGAAACCGTGGGGACCCGCAAGAGAAACTAGAAACCATTAAACCAGAAGCCCATGTTCTCCAAATGTTTAATGGTCCCCACATCATTCTGCTCAGCTCTTTCACAAATAGTCTTTATTACCTCGGCCTCCATTACAGGGAAATAGCGCCAGAAGAATAAACAAGTGCAAAGAGGCCAAAGAAATCATAGTTTAACGATCAAGGCGTGACAAAACGGAGAGGAATATGATTCAAAATGCTGTCAGATGCTGTATATATGTACTTTTTTTCCTTTTTCCATTTTAACCCAGGCCCTTTCTGAGTTCTTGATGGATTTGCAATAAAGCGGGATGCCTTAATCAAAAGCAATTCGTAGGTTTTCCAGCACAAATTTTGAAGGGTGTACCACATTTTTTTCCCCTCTGCTCCAGAAATCTTGGTTTGCATCCTTTTTATAGTGCCACTCAAGAAAGAAAGAAAAAAAAATATCCTCTTAGGACGCAGGATAAATCATGAAGCCATAAAACGGGCATTGTATTATTGTGACTCTTTGTCAGACAATAGCAAAATGAAGCCAAAGATCAAAAAGAAAAGAAAAAAAGATAGGACAGGGCAAGCTACTAGTATGTGTTTTCCCCAAAATAAGACTGGCTTTTTTTATTAATTTTTGTCCCAAAAGATGCATTAGGGTTTATTTTCCAGTTAGGGCTAACATTCAGGGAAATACGGTACTAAATGTGTCCGTCTGGCTGACGATCTTAACTGGGGCTTATTTTGGGGGTGGGGCTTATATTACAAGCATCCTGAAAAAGTCATGCTAGGTCTTATATTCTGATTGGGTTCTATTTTCGGGGAAACACAGTATATAAACAGAAACCAAAACCCACTCCCTACTAGCACTGATGATGTTACTGAGTTGGGTCATGAAATGTCTGCAAGAAAACAATAAAGAAGAATATTTATAGCTCGGGGTTAAAACAAAGGATCCCTGGTGCTCTCTGAGCTTGGTTGTTTTCTTGCAGACGTTTCATGACCCAACTAGGTAACAACATCAGTGCTAGAAGGGGTTGAGGAGGAGGAGGAGGAGGAGCAGGAGGAGGAGGAGGAGGAAGAGGAGGAGGACTGTGGGGTCCTTGATTCTCTCTGAGCTTGGTTGTTTTCTTGCAGACATTTCATGACCCAACTAGGTAACAACATCAGTGCTAGAAGGGGTTGAGGAGGAGGAGGAGGAGGAGGAAGAGGAGGAGGACTGTGGGGTCCTTGATTCTCTCTGAGCTTGGTTGTTTTCTTGCAGACGTTTCAGGACCCAACTAGGTAACAACATCAGTGCTAGAAGGGGTTGAGGAGGAGGAGGAGGAGAAAGAGGAGGAGGAGGAGGAAGAGGAGGAGGAGGAAGAGGAGGAGAAGGAGGAGGACTGTGGGGTCCTTGATTCTCTCTGAGCTTGGTTGTTTTCTTGCAGACGTTTCATGACCCAACTAGGTAGCAACATCAGTGCAAGAAGAAAGTGGGATTAGTTCTCAATTTATAATCTAGTAGCTTGCCCTATCAGTGTTGTTGGATGTGGTCTTTGTGGTTCACAAATTCAGCACGTAAATAAGAGCCAGCCGGGTGCTGCAGTTGCCAAAAAGCCAAGGCAGTCCTAGGCTGCATTAAGAGGGATAGCATCAAGATCATGAGAAGGGATCTATATTGCACTACAGTAGTGGCCAAAATTGTGGAAACCTTTTGGGAAAAGTGTACAGTAGAAATGCCACCTTTGGTTAAGTTTCCACCCATTTTTCTTCTAATTTCTTTATAACCGTAGCCTAGTTCAATTAATAAACATCATTTTACATCGCTTTCTGGGCGACCAGTCAACTCTTTGCACCATGACTTTAATTTTATGACGTTTTAGAAGCTTACTCAATGAAAGAACACAAAAAACCCCAACCAACTGGATAGTGATCACACAACACACTGACAAATGTTCTCCACTCAGCTTCAATATGTGAGATCAATAATTGAATCCTACTGTGATCTGATTGGCTCATGGCCAAAACAAGATGACACCCGATTGGCTCTCTAAACACTCATGCTCATTGGCTACAATCAGATGAAGGAAAGCTACCTGAGATCAACCTAAGCAAGTTGTGCTTCCTTTTTCTGGTTATTTGGCTATAACCTTTCATAGAACACAGTACAGATAATTGAACAAACGATGTTGCATTACATTCTTGATTAAATTATCTTTCCATTGATATATAGTTTTATGGTACTACTCCCTCTCCCAAAAAAGTGGTGTTATTAGCCATCAAACCTCCAAAAATACACTTTCCCCAAAAAGGTTTCCACAATTTTGGCCACTACTGTAGATTATTACACAGACTTATAGAGGGCAGGTGATCAAGAGTGGTTTCTGGGTAGACCTCAACATTTTCAATGGAGAGTCTGCTTTTTTTTTTTTTTCCTTTTTCATCCATCTTTTGTCCCCACTAGCAACTACACCCCTGTCTTAGCTATTATTCTTAGCCACGCCAGCCTTCCATTTTATTTACAACCTTCCAGCAAACATTTAAATCTGAATAAAAAGAGTATTTACATTTTTAAAGGGGGGGGGATCCACTCATCTCTCAAGCATTTGCCATTCCCAATAGCAAAAAGCTGAGCTTTGTTGTTTTTATTCCTTGACTTTATTTTTTTCTTCAACGGTCTCTTTGTGAAATGGAAAAAAAAAGTTTCCCTGACTCCATTAAGTGCTGCCTGGACATGTTCGCTTTGATCCACACGTATCAAGAGCTTCCAAAAATATCTGAGAGACGAACATCTAAAAACAAAGATCAATTCTCCAACCCTTCTTCCCGTGTCTGTTTCTTGTGACGGACTGTGTCATTATTGAACAACGAAAGCAACAACAGTTGGCTTGACTTTAAAAAATAAATAAATAAGGCAACTCATTTTTTTCCCCTCCTTGTGATCTGAATGTCTTTTGAAACTTTATTTTTTGTCCAGCTTTCTCTTCTGCGTGAAAGGGTTGTTTTTGTGTTGTTGTTTTTTGAAAGAATAACAGAGCTGAGAAAATCTTCTCCTTTGTTTTTATCTCCTTGGAATGAATTCTGGCACCTAGTGATTATTGGAACGAGGTCCTGTAATTGTCTTGGCAATATGCTTAAGAGATGGCTTGACAGCACCCTCTTCCAAGGGCTGGGAAAGAATGATTGGTCTAAAGTCACTTGAATAGAATAGAATAGAATAGAATAGAATAGAATAGAATAGAATAGAATAGAATAGAATAGAATAGAATAATAAGAATGGAATAGAATAGAATAATAAGAATGGCATAGACTAATAAGAATAGAATAGAATAAGGAATGGAATAAGGAATGGAATAGAATAGAATAGAATAGAATAGAATAGAATAGAATAGAATAGAATAGAATAGAATAGAATAGAATAGAATAATAAGAATGGAATAGAATAGAATAGAATAATAAGAATGGCATAGACTAATAAGAATAGAATAGAATAAGGAATGGAATAAGGAATGGAATAGAATAGAATAGAATAGAATAGAATAGAATAGAATAGAATAAGGAATGGAATAAGGAATGGAATAGAATAGAATAGCGAATAGAATAGAATAGAATAGAATAGAATAGAATAGAATAGGGAATGGAATAAGGAATAGAATAGAATAGAATAGAATAGAATAGAATAGAATAGAATAGAATAGAATAGAATAGAATAGAATAGAATAGAATAGAATAGAATAGAATAGAATAATAAGAATGGCATAGACTAATAAGAATAGAATAGAATAGAATAAGGAATGGAATAAGGAATGGAATAAGGAATGGAATAGAATAGAATAGAATAGAATAGAATAGAATAGAATAGAATAGAATAGAATAGAATAGAATAGAATAATAAGAATGGAATAGAATAGAATAGAATAATAAGAATGGCATAGACTAATAAGAATAGAATAGAATAAGGAATGGAATAAGGAATGGAATAGAATAGAATAGAATAGAATAGAATAGAATAGAATAGAATAAGGAATGGAATAAGGAATGGAATAGAATAGAATAGCGAATAGAATAGAATAGAATAGAATAGAATAGAATAGAATAGGGAATGGAATAAGGAATAGAATAGAATAGAATAGAATAGAATAGAATAGAATAGAATAGAATAGAATAGAATAGAATAGAATAGAATAGAATAGAATAATAAGAATGGCATAGACTAATAAGAATAGAATAGAATAGAATAAGGAATGGAATAAGGAATGGAATAAGGAATAGAATAGAATAGAATAGAATAGAATAGAATAGAATAGAATAGAATAGAATAGAGTAGAATAGAATAGAATAGAATAGAATAGAATAGAATAGAATAGAATAGAATAGAATAATAAGAATGGAATAGAATAATAAGAGAATGGAATAAGGAATGGAATAAGGAATAGAATAGAATAGAATAGAATAGAATAGAATAGAATAGAATAGAATAGAATAGAATAGAATAGAATAAGGAATGGAATAAGGAATAGAATAGAATAGAATAGAATAGAATAGAATAGAATAGAATAGAATAGAATAGAATAGAATAATAAGAATGGCATAGACTAATAAGAATAGAATAGAATAAGGAATGGAATAAGGAATAGAATAGAATAGAATAGAATAGAATAGAATAGAATATGAAGTAGCCAACTACTGGTAGGTTTGCACCATCATGAGCACATTATATCAATGGTTCATATCTTGCCTTGACTTCCTTTGGCTTCTAGATTTGGATGTACCTTGCTCAATAGTAGCAACTGTGAGAGGGATCTTGGAGTCCTAGTGGACAATCACTTAAATAGGAGCCAGCCGTGTGCTGCAGCTGCCAAAAAAGCCAACACAGTGCTAGGCTGCATCCACAGAAGGAAAGAATCAAGACCATGTAAAGTGTTAAAATCATTTTATAATGCCTTGGTAAGACCACAGTTAGGATATTGTATCCAGTTTTGGTTGCCGCAATATAAAAAAAAGATGTCAAGACTTTGGAAAGAGTACAGATAAGAGCAACAAAGATGATCTGGGGACTGGAGGCTAAAGCATATAAGGAACTCTTGCAGGAACTGGGAATGTCTAGTTTAATGAAGAGGACGAGGGGTGACATGTTAGCAGTGTTCCAATGTCTCAGGGGTGGCCCCAAAGAAGAGGGAGTCAAGCTATTCTCCAAAGCACCTGAAGGCAGGACAAGAAGCAATGGATGAAAACTGACCAAAGAGAGAAGCAACCTAGAACTAAGGAGAAATTTCCTGACAGAAGGAACAATGGTTCAGTGGAACGACTTGCTTTCAGATCTTGTGGGTGCTCCATCACTGAGGTTTTTAAGAAAAAAAAATCGGACAGTCCTTTGTCTGAAATGGTATAAGGTTTCTTGCTTGAGCAGGGGGGGGGTCAGACTAGAAGCCCTCCAAGATCCCTTCGAAGTCTGTTATTCTGGGTGCGATCCAAAGTACTTTCAATCTATAAAGTCCTGTATGCCTTGATCATGAGAGTCTTCTGGACCACTTTCTCGAATCAGAATTGACCCATTCAATCCACGAAACCTCTTGTAGTTCCTTATTATTGTGAAGGGCTGAAATTCCTGGAATAGCTTCTCCAGGGGTGTCCAAGGCACAGGTACTCTGTATACTGAGAGAAAAGTTGGTGGCAAAGAGAGAAAAGTACAGGGCAGAAAGGAACGATGAAGATTAATAATGCAGAGAGAAGCGCAGCTCGGGATGGCTTATCAAATATTATAAAAGTGGTATACGGTGAAAGTGAAACATCCACGAAATAAATGGGATGCTTAGCAAAATGGTGTGTGACCTTCTCCAAGGAGAGAGAGAGAAAAAGGGTGAGTGGTTATCTCTTGATTGTTTAATGTATTTATAGATAAATATATATGGAATGCTTACGGTGACATTAAAAAATGTGCTGGTTTGGAAAGCAAAAGCTTTTGTGATTTGGTATGCCGAAGACGCAATGTGGTCGGCTAAGAAACAGAATAATTTGCAAGGAAGGCAAAATAGAATGTATGATGCAACGAGGCGAAAGGACCTTAAAATAAATATATGCGACCAAGGTGGTTGCATTTAACCGGGAACATAAAAATGGATTGAGCAATTTTAAGTTATACATAAATTGCAAGGGCGGAAAAAAAACAGCACATCAATGCATTTGTGTGCTGCAGTAGAGTGTTTAGTAAAGCTGGGGAGAATGGATGGAGGTACATTAAGATCTGCTATGGGAAGTGGTGGGATTCAGCTGGTTCTCACCACTTTGGCAGAACTGGTAGCTAATTTTTTGTTGTCCAGGCCCAGAACGGACTTCCGGAAGTGGCATCCACACAGAGAACCGGTTGTTGACATATTTGAATCCCATCACTCTTCCCTTCCTTCCTTCCTTCCTTCCTTCCTTCCTTCCTTCCTTCCTTCCTTCCTTCCTTCCTTCCTTCCTTCCTTCCTTCCTCCTTCCCTCCCTCCCTCCCTCCCTCCCTTCCTGTGGTGGGATTCAGCCGGTTCACACCACTTTGGTTGCCCAGGCCCATAATGGACTTCCGGAAGCAGTATCCACACTTCGGTTGCCCAGGCCCATAATGGACTTCTGGAAGCAGTATCCACACAGAGAACCAGTTGTTGACATATTTGAATCCCACCACTCCTTCCTTCTTTCCTTCCTTCCTTCCTTCCTTCCTTCCTTCCTTCCTTCCTCCCTCCCTCCCTCCCTCATTCCCTCCCTCCCTCCCTCCCTTCCTTCCTGTGGTGGGATTCAGCCGATTCACACCACTTCGGCAGAACCGGTAGCTAATTTTTTGTTGCCCAGGCCCAGAATGGACTTCCAGAAGCGGCATCCACACAGAGAACCGGTTGTTGACATATTTGAATCCCATCACTCTTCCCTTCCTTCCTTCCTTCCTTCCTTCCTTCCTTCCTTCCTTCCTTCCTTCCTTCCTTCCTTCCTTCCTCTCTCCCTCCCTCCCTCCCTTCCTGTGGTGGGATTCAGCCTGTTCACACCACTTCAGTTGCCCAGGCCCATAATGGACTTCCGGAAGCAGTATCCACACTTCAGTTGCCCAGGCCCATAATGGACTTCCAGAAGCAGTATCCACACAGAGAACCAGTTGTTGACATATTTGAATTCCACCACTCCTTCCTTCCTTCCTTCCTTCCTTCCTTCCTTCCTTCCTTCCTTCCTTCCTTCCTCCCTCCCTCCCTCCCTCCCTCCCTTCCTTCCTGTGGTGGGATTCAGCCGATTCACGCCACTTTGGCAGAACCGGTAGCTAATTTTTTGTTGCCCAGGCCCAGAATGGACTTCTGGAAGTGGCATCCACCACAGGGAACTGGTTGTTCACATATTTAAATCCCACCACTGGCTACGGGTAATAAAAAGGTAGTAGGTAGAATACAGTCAGACGTAAGAAACTGATGCCTCTGAAAGAAATGGTGGTGTATGGAGATTGCTGCATCCTGCAGCCAAGAAGGCTCCATACGCATTTACACCACTCAGGTGACCCTGAGGACACAGATAAACCTCCAGGTGGCCCCAACGACTCTCTAAAACAGACATGTCAAACACAAGGCCCGGGGACCGGATGTGGCCTGCGAAGTGGTTTCATGTGGCCCGTGAAGCCATCTTGGAAACAGTGAGGGAATGGCCCCCTCTGCCTTGGCCCTGGCCCAGGCCAGCCAGGAGCCAATGTACAATTTTGTGGTGGCCATCTATGCTGAAACACATTCAGTCTTAGCTCCACAAGGCCGTCTGGAAACAGCGAGGAACCAGCCCCTACCATGTCGGCCCCGTCCCCTGGGAGCATGCTGGGGAGGTGTCACCCTTTGTGAGGAATGAAGAAATGGACCATGCCTTGGCGCTTGCCCTGGTCCCACCCCTTTCTGCCAGAGACCCTCAGATCTGTCCCACTCCTGCCCAGGCCCCCACAGGCCCCCTTGGCGCGAACGATGTAGAGCTGGCCATGTCCACCCAGTAGGCCACACCCACTCCATCCACGCCCACCCAGTAGGCCACACCCCCCCCGAGGGCAGTCACAATGCTGATGCGGCCCTCAGTGAAATTGACTTTGACACTCCTGCTCTAAAAGAATAATATTAAACCTCAGCTTTTTTCCTTGTCCATAATAGTATAAACTAGCCATTTCTATAACAACAGATCTATCTAATCAGTAAGACCTAAAATCAAAGTTTCTTTTTTTCTTTTTAAACGTTTTATTGATTTTCTAATTTTACATTTAAGTATTTAAAAAGCAACGTGGCGGCTGAGTTAATCCAAAATCCAATGACATACAAACAAACCAAACACATGAAATATCTCCTCTCTTTTTCCCTTTGTATTTACTGTCTCGTGTTTATACTAATACAATTCTTATTGTATCAATTCAATACAAATAACATTCTTACATTTATCAATGCTATTTAGCTTATACATATCCGGGTTACTTTAACATTCAGTCTTTATAGACAATCAATGTCCTAATTAGTTTTTTCCCCAATTTTTAGTTTCCCGTTAATATTTAAATGTAACATTGAATATTTATCATTTCCAAGTTTTAAGTGACCAAAGTTCCTTTTATCACAATTCATCACAGAGTCTAATATTCAGGATACACATCTTATCTATTTGAATATATTCTATTTCTCACCATCTTACATCATCTAATTAATAATACAGTGTAACATTCTTATTTTCTATTAATTTCCAAATGTCTTAAATTTAGTAACCAACATTTCTCTTGTTTCAACATCAAATACTTCCTCTCTTTTTTTCTTAATGTCTACTATCTCATATTTAAGCTAGTACAGTTCTCATTATATCAGCTAAGTAAAAACATGTTTATTACATTCATCAGTAGATTTTTAGCTTATATATATCTTATTTGCTTTTACATTCAAAGTTTCATTTTTTTCCCCACCTCAAGCACAAAGTCCAGAAGCGGTTTCCAATTTTTTTTTCTTTTTATCAAAGGAGTCAATTTAGCCATCTTTGCTAACTCCATCAGCTTTTGCAACCCATTCATCCATTGTGGGGATTAAAGCGTCCTTCCATTTTTTTTTTATTATTTTTTTGTACATAAAATAATCTTGCTGCTGTCAACATCTATAACATCAAAGTTCTATTTTTTCCCCCAAGTCATTTTTCCATTAAACCCACTATCCTTTTGGTCTTCTGGTCTTATTTCTGCTGATTGACCTGGAGATGTTTAATGGGGTAAGAAGACCTCATCCCTACACCATCCATCTCCTTGATTCTAATTTTTACGTAGCTTTTAAAATTTGAATTATTTTTTATATTTATCCTTTTTGTTGGAGGCACGATGGTTCAGCAGTTAAGGATGCTCACCTTGTCAGCTGGAAAGCTGATAGTCCAGGTGTGAGATCTGAGCACCACATGACAGAGTGAGCTCCCATTCCTTGCCTTGGCTAGCAGTTCAACCTAGCTGTTACGGTTCCGACAGATGAAACTCTTCAAAGAACTTTGAGGCATTGTTTACCTTAAAGAATCTTTATTCGAGTAGCATGGCATCGGCACATACATAGTCGAAGCCAAAATCTGACTTCCCCTCCCCTGAGCACATAGTATCAAAGCACAATTCCCCCCTCTAACTAACAGTCACAAATCACATTCTCCAATTAGTTTGAAATGCTGGCTTTCCCACCAGTTCTTCATCCTGCCATGTCTTATCATCTCTTATTACAAATAGCCTTGGTTCTCACCCTCCTACAGTATTGTTTTGTCTAACTAATCTCCCATGCACATTCCTCCTCCCCCCCCCAGTATCATCTAATTCTAACTCTAAGAGTAAAACATAAAGTAAAGGAAAATGGTGGCATCTGCATATTGTTGTCAAAGCAAGAACATCCGATGTTAGCAGCGTTGACACTAGCAGTTCAAAAGCATGCAAATGTGAGTAGATAAATAGATACCACTGCAGTGGGAAGTTGACAACATTCTATGTGCCTCGGTGTATCATCATATTGGTCACATGGCCATGGAAGTGTCATAGGACAATGCTGGCTCCCTCGGCTAAGAAACAGAGATGGACACTATTCCTTAGAGTCAGACATGACTGGACAGAGGAAACTTTTATCTTTATCTTTTAACCAGGGCTTCTTTTGTCATGGAACACTCACAACGGAGTTCCGGCTCCTTTTTTGGATGGAACCTTGTAGGGTAGGCAAGGCGGGTTGTATGACGTGTGTGAGTTCCGGCACTTTTTTTTTTTTTTTTTTACAAAAAAAGCACTGCTTTTAACTAGGGAGTCAAGCTATTCTCCAAAGTGCCTGAAGGCAGGACAAGAAGCAACGGATGGAAACTAATCAAGGATAGAAGCAACCTGGAACTAAGGAAAAACTTCCTGACAATGATAACAATTAACCAGTGGAACCAAATGCCTCCAGAAGTGGTGAATGCTCCAACACTGGAAGTTTTCAAGAAGAGACTGGACAACCATTTGTCTGAAATGGTATAGGGTTTCCTGCCTGAGCAGGGAGTTGGACTAAATGACCTCCAAGGTCCCTTCCAATTTTATTATTATTATTATTAAGCCCATCGCTGGAGGATGTCAAGGAGAGACTGGACAGCCATTTGTCTGAAATGTTATAGGGTCTCCTGCTTGAACAGCGGGTGAGCTAGAAGACTTCCAAGGTCCCTTCCAGCTCTATTTTGATTGATTGATTGATTGATTATATCACTCTGTAAGATGCCAAGAGTTGCCTTACCAGGCATGGTGGGCAGCCTATAAATTTAATAAATAGATAAATGACTCCTCACTATTTCCGAAAGAGTTAATAACACAAATCTTTGTTAGGTGGGGATGACAATTAAACCGGTTGCTCAAAACTAAGACGACCTGCTGAAACAACTGCCAGTGGAGTCATTATAAACGATGCACATCTTCCTTTTTTGCCAAATGGCTGCTTTTACGACCGCCGAGGGATGGATTTCATCATCCAACCGAGGACTTACTCCAACCCGAATAGGTCCACTGAGCAAATAGCAGAAGCCTCATCAAGCATTTCTAATTTCTAATGGAGTTGAGGTTTTTTTTCTAATTTGACGGAGGCATGATGGATTGGTTTCGGGGGCAAAGCAAGAAGAAGTTGAACGGGGGTCTGTGCAGGAAGGAGGAGGCAACAGGCTGAAGTTCTCATGAAAATCAGACTAGTGGTTCCAATGGATTCTAGAGGAATAACCATGAAACGGAAAGAAACTCTCTTTTTTTATATGTGCAAGGCATGTAGGCTCAATAGATATATGATTCAAGGAGGAACTAAGAACCAAGAATTAAAGAGAAAAAAAAATCCTGACAGTGGAAACAATAAACCAGTGGAACGACTTGCCTCCAGAAGTTGTCGGTGCTCCATCACTGGAGGTTTTTAAGAAGAGATTGGACAACAATTTGTCTGGAATGGTATAGGGTGATGTGCTGGAGTAGTGGGTTGGACTAGAAGACCTCCAAGTTCCCTTCCAACTCTCTTGTTCTATAGTCTGTCAAAAGGGGGCTAAAGAGGAAAAGAATGTTGTGAGGGTGGAGATTCGTTCACCAAAGCTTGTGGGTAAGTTTCTGAACATTTTGTTACCAAGCTAGGTAACATCTTCAACAGAGTTTAGGACAGGAGTAGGCAACCTTGGCTCTTTTATGACTCGTGGACTTCAACTCCCAGAATTCCTGAGCCACATGCCTCTCCCTTTCCCCTCAGTGTGGCCTGCTCAGGAATTCTGGGAGTTGAAGTCCACGAGTCATAAAAGAGCCAAGGTTGCCTATCCCTGTCCTAAGTCCTCCTGTTCTAAGCAGTGAGCCTCCTAGACCAGGGGTAGGCAACCTTGGCTCTTTTATGACTCGTGGACTTCAACTCCCAGAATTTCTGAGCCAGCATGGCTCAGCTTGGAAACCTCTCCCTTTCCCCTCAGCATGGCTGGCTCAGGAATTCTGGGAGTTGAAGTCCACCAGTCATAAAAGAGCCAAGGTTGCCTACCCCTGGTTTAGGGGTCAGTGTCCTTCTGCTTATAAGGGCTTCAGGTGAGGGTGTGTCAAGTGAAGGTCTGGTGGTAGGTCAGGTGTGAGTCATCAGTGAGTCTTGTGTTGCGATGGGGAGGTTACATCAGGTGAGGGTTATTGGGAGGTGAACTGTTGGGGGGGCTTGTGCAGGATGGTTAAAGGTTGGTGCTGTCTCTAGTTGGCTGTGCTGTTGATTTGGATTCTGAGGGGTTCATATATCATTGACCTACAAGCAGCCTACGAAGCCCTTAAAATCCAAATCCACCACACAGCCAACCAGAGATGGCACTGACCCTCAACTATCCCACACAAGCCCCTCCCCTCTCACCAGCAGTTCACCTCCCAGTGACCCTGACAAGATCAAAGCAAAGGTCTACCTATTGAAACTTTATGGAGGCTGAACCCAGAAAGAAACCAGATGTCGATGCTGATAACATCGGATGTTCTTGCTTTGACAACATATGAAGATGCAGCCTTTTTCTTTCTTGTGCTTTACTCTTAGAATTAGATGTTGCTCGGGGAGGAGGAGGAGGAATGTGATTGGAGTTAGTTAGACATAACAATATTGAACTCGTGTGTGAATTCTGAGCTTGAAATAAAGATGATAAGAAATGGCGGGTTGGAGAACTGGAGGGAGAGCCTGCATTTCAAACTAATTGGAGAATGTGATTTATGACAGTTAATTAGAGGAGGGAATTGTGTTTGACACTGTGTGCTCAGGGGAGGGGAATCCAGATTTTGGCTTCACTTATGTGCGTGCTGATGCTATGCTGTTCAAATAAAGATTCTTTAAGGTAAACAATGCCTCAAAGTTCTTTGAAGAGTTTCATCTGTCGGAACCATGACACCAAACTGTAACACTCAGCTCAAGAATCCAAATAAAACTCCAGATTAATTCTGTTTCTGAAAATCTTAAAGTTTATTGAATACACTGCATGGTTATGCCGAAGCAAAAACTAACTCTGAGGTTCCCACACCAGTTCATAGACTTAAATAATAGTTTTCCAGGCCAAATCCCCAACGTCTTACGTAATCCATATCAACGTCTACTTTGTTATGGGAACCATCTGCTTCAAATCCACACCTGGTCTGGTGTCCTTGACGAGACTTCAGGCTCCCACAGTCTGCAGCTGAATTGAAGAAGCTTGGTTTCTCCATCTACCCAATTGGATGTAACACCTCCCTCCACTTTATCTAAAGGTGAGGTGAAATGCAGAGGCACACAGCTGCCAAAGTTTCATACTTGACACAAACTGGGTGTGTGTCATAGGCTTGGTAGTCCTCTGAATCAAAATCATGACACCTGGGAGACATTACCTGGTGCTGTACAGAAAAGAGAGAAGGTAACAGGAAGATCTCCGAGCAATACCCTGTGTAGTTCATTACAATTCTCCTAGCACAGATGGAGAAACCTAAGGTCAAGTTCTCTTCTGATTGACAGTCTAGCTGCCTTCCCCTTGGCGATTTAGAGTCAAAGCCAACACTTTGAATTAGGACTACAAATGTACTAGACGTCCATGAAGTTCTTTAAGAGCAAAGATCTCATCAGCTCGTTCCTACACACTCAACCATCTCAAGTAGAGTGATCAAAGGTTGAGAGAGTCAGAGAGCCATTGTGGGCCTCCTGACTTTTTAGTTGGCTGCAGAAAATAGCTTGGGTGATGTGTTGATGGACACTTGGAGGTGACCGCTTCTCTCCCCCTGACTGAGATTTCTGAGATAGGACAGCTCCACCTTTTAACACCTCGTATTATTGAGTCCAACTGTTATTAAGCTTAGTGAGACACTGCCACCTAATTCCATTTCTTTTCATCTGGAACGTGGCCAGGATGTTAAAATCTGGGCTCAGAAGATCAAACTCTTCACAGTTGACCACTCTAAAATGAAGACGATGTGGAGGCTGAACTCTTAATAGATTTTTTTTGTGTGTGTGCTCAGTGCATGGAAGGGAAGAAGAGAATTAAAATAGTGGAAGAAAGAGATAGAAAGGGAAAGACTTGGAATCAATTTGGGGAGGCACCTGAATGATCGGGATGAGATTTAGTTTTCTCTGCTGGATGCAGGGATTCCATCAGAAAGGTCACCTTCTGTCTGGAGGCTGCTTGCAGCACCATAAGGAAGAGAGAGGTTGTCGTGAGCAACATCAGACTGTGCCCTTGTCATTCATACTGGTAGCTGAGCTGCCGTATTGTATAATTTATATCTCAGTTAAAGCTACGAGTGATAATCATCTGCTCACTCAAGCAAGGTTTAAATCAGTCTTGTTAGCTCCCTGATTGTGAGATTGGTTTCTTAAGGTCAGGCTCCGTCCTGTAGAGAAAGCAGAATGGAAGAGAATAGATCTGGAAGGGACCTTGGAGGTCTTCTACTCCAGCCCCCTGCTCAACCATTTCAGACAAGTCAGAGCTGAAGGAGCGTCTCGGAGGAGAAGCGAAAGGTCTTCAAAGAAAAACCAGAAAGTCCAGTTACCTCCTGAAAAAAAAAAAAACACCTTTAGGTTCCCATCACAACGTAGAAATGAGAATAGCTTGAATTGCCACAACAATGCTGGGACGTGGGAATGGGCAGAGAAGGGCAGTTCAGCACCGTTTCGCCACCTGTCCCAACCTGTCACTTAAACTAGCTTTTGGGTTTTCTTGTTTGCTTTGCCTGAATGATCAGGCCAGTGCTTGTCCTTTTTTTTTTTTTTTTCCTAAAAAAAATTTTATTTTCAATTTTACAATACATAACATTCTTAAAAATACTTCAGATAAAAAACGAAACAAATTGATACACAGAACTTTCGGTATTGCTCACCCATTTCCCCCCAGACCGCATCCACCCTCTAACCAACTTGCCTCTTTCCCTCTTCTTCCTCTTCCTCACTCACCCCCTCTTCTTCTCCTCCTCAACCTCCTACTTACTTCTCACCTTCTTCCTATCTTCTCGCTCCGGATGCGGTCCAGGGGAAATGCGTGAGCAATTCCTCCTCCAAATTGAAACATCAATATTATATACAATAAAACTATCTCTACTTATCTACTTAAACTTGAACCCATCCTCCCCACACACCCCTTCCCCCTCCCCCTACCCCCCTCTCCCCCGACTTCCCAGAGCAAAGTACAGGGTTATACAAACATATTAAACATAATCTATTTAAGTTTACTAATTATACAATAACCAAAATCATACTGACCCTTAACTCTCTTCAAACTTTAACATCATAAGTTTATAAACAAATTCATTACTCATAAAATAAATGAAACTTTGTAGTTCCATACTTCTTCTGAACATATTCTATCCATCTTCTCCACACATTAAAATATCTCTCTTGTGAATGGTCCTTTCAATAAGCAGAAATTTTAGCCATTTCTGCTAAGTTAGAAACCTTAAATACCCATTCTTCTAAAGAAGGCAGAGTATCCTTCTTCCAATATTGACCCACCAATAGTCTTGCTGCTGTTATTAAATTCAACATTAGGATAGTTTCTTTAGCATCAAAATCCACCAACATACCCAAAAGAAACAACTGGGGAGTAAACTTAATCTTCCTTTTGAAAACCTTTTGAATGTTCCACCATATCATAATCCAGAAGGCTTTAATATTTTAACCTCTAATCCAGGGGTCCCCAACTTGTGGACCGCAGCCCGGTAGTGGGCTGTAGGCTGCTGGCCAGCGAGCGGCAGGGTAGGCTGGCCAATGGGCACACGTATGTGCACAAACCCTCACTCACATTAGCGTTGTGGCCATGGGGCGCGCAAACAGGATGCCGCCCCACGTGGTGAAAAAACGGGATGCCACTGTGCCTTGGGGTGCAAAAACAGGATGCCGCCGTGCTGCGGGGCACGAAAAGGGCCGACGCTGTGCCTCAGGGCACAGAAACGAGCTGTGCACAAGAACAGGGCAGGGCTAGCGAGTATCAGGCAAGTGCTAGCCCCGCCCTGTTTGCGTCACACTCACGCTCGCGGTCCCGTGCACATGTGCGCGTGCGTAACGTGTTTTCCCTTCCCCTTTTTTCCGGTCCGCCAAGCAAGAAAAGTTGGTGACCTCTGCTCTAATCAAATATTCTGCAGCATATACGAAGATGATCCTCAGAATATCTTTGATTCTGGAATGCAGAATAGACGGTATTTGGGTGAGACACACAGCCTTGCTGGAACATAGCACAGCCAATTGCCATCCCTTCTGTTGTTTTCGTTTTAAATAGTAATAATGAACAGACACACACATACAAACGCACACACAAAATTTGTTCCTGCACCAGCAAAAGCAAAAAAAAAAACTTGCCTTTTGCCAGCAGACTAAGCTGCTCTGGATCATAAAATTGTTTATGAGTCCCAGGCGCAGCTGGCCACATGCATAAAAATGGCCAAAGTTTTCTTTCAAAATATTAAATAATTCATTGCTTGGATAAATATTTTACATGGACGTGATCCAAGTGTACATGGCTTCATTGTGTATGTTAACGGCAATGGGGAGAAATGAAAACTTAGGAAAAAGCTAAGTAGCAAAAGAAGACTTTACAAGATTTTTCCTTCCTTCCTTCCTTCCTTCCTTCCTTCCTTCCTTCCTTCCTTCCTTCCTTCCCTCCCTCCTTCCTTCCTTCCTTCTTTCCTTCCTACCTTTTCCCCTCTTTCTTTTTTCTTTTAATCTATCTTTCTTCCCTCCCTCTATTTCTCCCTTCCTTCCTTCCTTTCTTCATTCTTTCCTTCTTTCCTTCCTTCCTTCTTTCCATCCATTGATCCATTGATCCATCTATCATCTATCAATAAGAGTCAGTACCAGCCTGATGGCACATAATCCATCAATATTCAATGTTTTCATAAAAGCAGATCAATTTTCCTTCCTTCCTTCCTTCCTTCCTTCCTTCCTTCCTTCCTTCCTTCCTTCCTTCCTTCCTTCCTTCCTTCCTTCTTTCCTTCCTTTTCCCCTCTTTCTTTCTTCTTTTAATCTTTCTTTCTTCCCTTCCTCTCTTTCTCCTTCCTTCCTTCCTTCCTTCCTTCCTTCCTTCCTTCCTTCCTTCCTTCCTTCCTTCCTTCCTTCCTTTTGAAAATCAGCTTCCTTCACTGAGTTCCGACATTGAGCAGAAAATCTAGATAAAACGGACTTATCTTTCCAGAAATTTCTAAACCGATATCTATAGGTCAAGCTATCATCTTCCCATTAAAAGAAAAAGCAGGTGAAAACTATGGAGGAAAGCCCAAACTTCATTGCTTTTTGTAGAATTTATATTTAGCTGGGAAAAATAATTCTGGTTAGAGCAAAGAGCCAGAGAGAGCTAAAGTAAACAATCCAAAAAGCATTTAGTTATCATGGGACATTCTTATGTTATAATTTTCCATACCAACTTAATTTTTTCTTTTGTCCCTTTTTTCTGATTAAGGGCTGCATTGAACATTGATTTTGCCTCTCTGTCTGCGTCTGTGTCTCTATCTTTGTCTTTCTCTCCCTATCTTTGTCTCCTGCTTCAGCTGAGGGTTGGACTAAATGATCTCTACATTCACTTCCAACTGTGTTACTCTCTTTCTCTCTTTCTCTGCCCCATCCCCAATGGCAAGACATAAGGCAGGACAATTCTCTCCCATATTTTTCCCCTTTACTATTTCTCACTACATTGCAGAAAAGGCAATTGACTTACAAGAATGTGGCTGCAATTTTCATGGTTGAGAACTTGTAATCTTGCATGCAGACCGGCTCAGATGTTCAGATTGTAGTCTATAGACACTTCCTATCTTTAGGAAGATCTGGATAGATCTTTATTCCTGAATTTAGAATAGAATAGAGCTGGAAGGGACCTTGGAGGTCTTCTAGTCCAGCCCCCTGCTCAGGCAGGAGAACCTACACCATCTCAGACAAGTGACTGTCTAGTCTCTTCTTAAAAATCTCCAATGATGGAGCACCCACAATTTCTGGAGGCCAGCTGTTCCACTGGTTAATTGTCCTCACTGTTAGGAAGTTTCTCCTTAATTCCAGGTTGCTTCTCTCTTTGATCAGCTTCCAACCATTGTTTCTCGTCCTGCCCTTTGATTCTTTGGAGAATAACATGATCCCCTCATCTTTCTGGCAGCCCCTCAAATACTGGAACACTGCTATCATGTCTCCCCTATTTCTTCTTTTCTTTAAACTAGCCAAACCCAAGTCCCACAGCCTGTTCTTCATATGTTTTAGTCTCCAGGCCTTTGATCATTTTACTTCCTCTTCTCTGAATTTTTTTTCCAAATTCTCAACATCTTTTTTGTGATAAGGTGACCAAAACTGGCTGCGGTATTCCAGGTGTGGCCTCACTAGGGTTTTATAAAGCGGTACTAATACTTCATGTGATCTTGATTCTATGCCTCTGTTTATACAACCCAGGATTGTGTTAGCTTTTTTGGCTGCTACTGCACATGGCTGACTCATGGTCAAGTGATCATCCACTAGGACTCCAAGGTCCCTCTCACAGTTACTCTTTTTTGAGCCTAATCTGTACTTAGACTTTTGATTTTTCCTGCCTAAATGTAAAACTTTGCTTTTCTCCAGATTGAAACTCATTTCGTTAGATAGGGCCCATTGTTCAAGTTGGTCAAGATCTTTTTGGATCCTGAGTTTGTCTTCTGCCAGTTTGGTGTCATCTGCAAGTTTGTTGAGTTCCCCTTCTATTCCCTCATTAACGAAGATATTGAAGAGTCCTGGGCCTAAGACGAAGCCTTCTGGAACCGCACTGCTTACTTCTCTCCATGTGCATGAATCTGAACTGGGAGCGTCTAACTCTAGTTTCTTCCCTGACTCTGTCAATTCTTCTAGAATAATTTGGCTTCCACCAAGAATTATTCACGACAGAAGCCTAAGACTGAAAATCAGGCTTGTCAGATGCTATATTTTTTCTATCCTGCTCCATGGAGTGGAGAGTTGGTCTCTGACAGAAGGCCACCTGAAGAGACTAGAAGCATTTGAAATGTGGATTTACACGCGGCTGTGGATTTACGTAGAAGCTGGGTTGACAAGATCAGAAATCATCAAAACAATTAAAAAATGAAAATTAGAATATTTCGGACATGTGAGGCGACATCCAGAAAAGTACGGCATGCTCCATTTAATCCTCCAGGGAAAGATTGAAGGCAAACGAGGTCCAGGCAGAAGAAGAACATCGTGGCTTCAAAATCTAAGGGACTGGTTTGGACAAAACTCAGCAGCATTTTTTCGTGCAGTTGCTGTTAAAAATAGGATCGCCAACATGATCGCCAACGTCCGATAACGGATATGGCACAAGAAGAAGAAGAAGAATTATTGTTCGTGTATTCAAGAGCGGCCATGTCTTTATCAAAGTGCGCATGACAGATCTCATTTTGAATTATTCCTCCTTCTGCTTCTTTCTGTAGCCTTAACAATGCGTGAATCATTTCTCCTTGAAATTTAGCAGGCTGAGTTGAAAAGAGAGGAATCCGAGAGAGTTCCCAAATGTTGAAAAAAAAAAAAAAGTAGGTTTCGGGATAAGCAGCCAGCAGTAAATCTTTTCGGAGGAAGCCTTTTGCTTTCCGATAATTAATGACTATTCAGGCAATCAATTCAGCTTAGCAGAAATCCGTGACTTTATGGACCAATAAATGCCACATCACACTGGAAGAGCAATCAAGCACCGTCAATTGTTTATGAACTATTCATCTTGGTAAGTGCCTGAGTATAAACAAAATATCTTTTTTCACTGAGGCACCTGGAAAATATCCATCCATATGAGTTAAAATCGGGGTACAGATGTGCTTGGAAATCACTCAGCAGAGTGTTTTTATCTTTCTTGATGGCAAACTCAAAAAGAAGGGGGGGGGGAACTTCTCAGGATGATATTTGGAGAATTGCCAGTCGTTGCATTAGATGAGTAGTTCTCCTTCTCCTGCCCTTCCTCTTTCTTCCCCTTCTCCTTCCCTCCTACTCCTCCACCTCCTTCTTCACTTTCTCCATCTCTTTGCCCCCTCCTCCTCCTTCCCTTTCTTTTTCCCCTTCCCTTTCCCCTTCCTCTTCTCCTCCTCCCTCCCTCCCTCCCTCCCTCCCTCTTTCTTTCTTTCTTTCTTTCTTCATCTTTCTTTCTCTTTCTCTTTCTTCCTCTCTCTCTCTTTCTTCCTTCCTTCCTTCCTTCCTTCCTTCCTTCTTTCCATCCATCGATCCATCAATCCATCATTAAGAGTCAGTACCAGCCTGATGGCACATAATCCATCAATATTCAATGTTTTCATAAAAGCTGATCAATCCATTTTCTTTCTTTCTTTCCTTCCTTCCTTCCTTCCTTCCTTCCTTCCTTCCTTCCTTCCTTCCTTCCTTCCTTCCTTCCTTCCTCTTTCTTTCTTTCTTTCTTTCTTTCTTTCTTTCTTTCTTTCTTTCTTTCTTTCTTTCTCCATCTTTCTTTTTCTTTCTTTCTCTTTCTTCCCCCCTCTCTCTTTCTTTCTTCCTTCCTTCCTCTCTCTCTCACTCTCTCTCTCTCTCTCTCTGTCTGTCTCTCCCTTCCTTCCGTTCCATCCGTTGATCCATCAATCCATCTATCATCTATCATTAAGAGCCAGTACCTGCCTGATGGCACATAATCCATCAATATTCAATGTTTTCATAAAAGCAGATCAACTCAATTTTTTTCCTTCCTTCCTTCCTTCCTTCCTTCCTTCCTTCCTTCCTTCCTTCCTTCCTTCCTTCCTTCCTTCCTTCCTTCCTTCCTCCCTCCCTCCCTCCCTCCCTCCCTCCTTTCTTTCTTTCTTTCTTTCCCTTCCTTCCTTCCTTCCTTCCTTTTTTCTTCTCTTTCTTTTATTTAATCTTTCTTCCTTCCTTCCTCCCTCCCTCTCTCTCTCTCTCTCTCTCTCTCTCTCTCTCTGTGTGTGTGTGTGTGTGTGTGTAGAGAGAGACAAAATCAGCCAGCCAAGGAGTGTGATTGTAAAAGAGTTAGATCAAAAGGGGGAAAAAATCAGTTTTCATTCTTTTCACAGCCTGAAAACATTATGTTGCAACTTTGAAGGTTCATTCCTGCTGAGCCTGTTCCATTTTTCTCAGTGATTAAATGCTCTTGTGATTTTATTCTTTTGTTTTTCTTTTTCTTTTAAAAGAAAAAAATCCTTTGTCCCAAATGGCTTTCACTAATTTCATTCCAATTGGCTTTATCTGGCTAGCAGCTGAGATAAAGTCCAAAACCTGGGTCTCTCATCCATGTTGCTTTAAAGAACATTCATTTAACAGTAACATCACCTGGACTACCCAGTTTCCTTTAAAGAAGATTTCAACAAAACGTGTGGTTTCTATTAGCACAAAACTTCCAATGTATTTTGAAAGCAACAGTAAAAGGTTCTGATTGATTTGGTTGGATTATGTGTCATCCAACCGGTTGCAACTCTTAGTGTCTACTAGGAGGTGAATTACCATTTGTCTGAAATGGTATAGGGTTCTCCTGCTTGAGCAGGGGGCTGGACTAGAAGACCTTCACGGTCCCTTCCAGCTCTATTCTATTCTATTCTATTCTATTCTATTCTATTCTATTCTATTCTATTCTATTCTGTTCTGTTCTGTTCTGTTCTGTTCTGTTCTGTTCTGTTCTGTTCTGTTCTATTCTATTCTCTTCTCTTCTCTACTCTACTCTACTCTACTCTACTCTACTCTACTCTACTCTACTCTACTCTATTCTATTCTATTCTATTCTATTCTACTCTACTACTCTCCACTCCACTCCACTCCACTCCACTCCACTCCACTCCACTCCACTCCACTCCACTCCATTCCATTCCATTCCATTCCATTCCATTCCATTCTATTCTATTCTATTCTATTCTATTCTATTCTCTACTCTACTCCTGTTCTGTTCTGTTCTGTTCTGTTCTGTTCTGTTCTATTCTATTCTATTCTATTCTATTCTATTCTATTCTATTCTATTCTATTCTATTCTATTCTATTCTATTCTACTCTACTACTCTCCACTCCACTCCACTCCACTCCACTCCACTCCACTCCACTCCACTCCGGTCCGGTCTAGTCTAGTCTAGTCTAGTCTAGTCTAGTCTAGTCTAGTCTATTCTGTTTTCAGGACAATTTGCCCCCAACCTTTAGGTCTTCCAATGGTAGACCCTTTGTCACTGCAATTGAGTCCATCTATCTCTCTGTTGGTCATCTTCCCCTCTTTTCTGCCACCACTTTTCTGTCCCAGCATTAGAGGCTTCTCAAAAGAGTTGGGTTATCCCATAAATCAGGGGTGTCAAACTCACAACGTCACGTGACATGTCGTGACGTATCACAACTTTTTTCCCATTGCCGGCAATGAGGTGGGCACAGATTCGGTGTAACGCATCCGGCCTGCAAGTCAGCAGTTTGACACCCCTGCTATAAATTGTCCAAAGAATGATAGTTTGAGCCTGGTCATTAGGCCTTAAGAGAGAGCTCTGGGTTGAATTCTGATCCACTCATTTGTTTTCTTGGCTCTGCTCTGTAATGGTTAAGGTGGTGACCTATAAACCATTAAGTTCTACTCCTGCCTTAGGCGTAAAAGCCAGCTGGATGGCTTTGATCCAATCACTAGGAGATGGTGAGTTCTAGTCCCACGTTAGACATGAAAACCAGCTGGGTGGCTTTGGTCCAATCACTCTTCCTCAACCTAACTGACCTCACAGGGTTGTTGTTCGGGGGGAATAGGAGGAGGAGAAAGCAGTAAGTATGTTCATCATATTGAGTTGTTTATAAAAATAATAAATAAATAAATATTCTCAAGCTCTTCTTCAAGATTAAAGTTCAGAAACATGAATGCTCTTTCTATCATGCTTCTTCAAAGTTCAGCAGTGTTCTGTTATTATATAATAATAATAATAATAATAATAATAATAATAATAATAATAATAATAATAATGATGATGATGATGATGATGATGATGATGATGTTGGAAGGGACCTTGGAGGTCATCTAGTCCAACCCCCTGCTCAGACAGGAAACCCTATACCATTTCAGACAAATGGCTGTCCAGTCTCTTCTTAAAAACTTCCAGTGTTGGAGCATTCACCGCTTCTGGAGGCAGCTTGTTCCACTGGTTAATTGTTCTAACGTTTAGAAAGTTTCTCCTGAGTTCTAAGTTGCTTCTCTCCTTGGTTAGTTTCTATCCGTTGCTTCTTCTCCTGCCTTCAGGCGCTTTAGAGAATAGCTTGACTCCCTCTTCTTTGGGGCAGCCCCTGAGATATTGAAACACTGCTATTATGTCCCCCCTCGTCCTTGTCTTCATTGAACTAGACATTCCCAATTCCAGCAGCCGTTCTTTATATGCTTTAGCCTCCAGTCCCCTAATCATCTTTGTTGCTCTTCTCTGTACTCTTTCTAGGGTCTCAACCTCTTTTTTTACATCTTCTTTTATTTGTTTGTTTGTTTGTTTATCATGCTTTTATTATTTTTATCAACAGCTCAAGGTGGTGAGCATACTTACTATTGTATTGCATTGTATGAAGCTATGGCACCTTGATAGAAGTTAAAAAAATATTAATGATTAATAGAACTTTGGGAGGAAGTAGCCACTACATACTTCTAATCTCTCCAATTTGCAGAGACCCTCATCTCTATATAACAGATATACAAGAGATTGGAGAACCATTTGTCTGAAATGGTATAGGGCTTCTTGAGTGGGGGTTGGACTAGAAGACCTCCAAGGTCCCTTCCAGCTCTGTTATTCTATCTTATTTCTTTAAACTGCCAATGGAGCCAGTTCTAACATTTGTCTTATGTAATTATTATGCTGCCATCTGTTACATTCTATATAGAAGTCTCTCAGCTCAACTCACTGCAGAGAGTCAGAATAGAACAGTATATCTTTATTGTCATTGTGTAACTCACAACAAAATTAAGTGCTGTCCACAGTATTCACTACACATAAGTAAAAGCCACAAAGAAGAACATACATTATATACAGACATCCTTCACGTTCTATTTTCACCATTGCGCTGCCCCCAATATTGCACTTTAATATTGACCTATACAGTGGTATTTAATATGGTTACAGCTCTGAGAAAACAACTATTTTTCAGCCTATTTGCCTTTGTTTTTATTATCCTGTACCGTCTGGCAAATCTAGACACCATACTAAAAAGCAGAGACGTCACCCTGCCAACAAAAGTTCGTATAGTGAAGGCCATGGTTTTCCCAGTTGCAATGTATGGCTGTGAAAGCTGGACCATAAGAAAGGCTGAGTGCCAAAGAACTGAGGCCTTTGAACTCTGGTGCTGGAGAAGACTCCTGCAAGTCCCCTGGACTCCAAGGCGATCAAACCGGTCAGTCCTGGAGGAGATCAACCCCGACTGCTCTTTAGAAGGCCAGATCCTGAAGTTAAAACTCAAGTACTCTGGCCACCTAATGAGAAGGAAGGACTCACTGGAGAAGAGCCTGATGCTGGGAAAGATGGAGGGCAATAGAAGAAGGGGATGACAGAGAATGAGGTGGCTGGATGGAGTCGCGGAAGCAGTAGGCGTGAGCTTCAATGGACTCCAGAAGATGGTAGAGGACAGGAAGGCCTGGAGGAACGTTGTCCACAGGGTCGCGATGGGTTGGACATGACTTCGCAACTAACAACAACAATAACTGTCTGCCAGATGTTAATAGTTCAAAAAAAAAAAGAATGTCCAGGTTGAGATGAGTCTTTAAGGATATTTTGAACTTTCTTAAGACAACAGGAACTGTACAGTTCGTCCAGGGGGGAGAGGAGAGAGAACAGCCAATAATTCTCTGGGCGATGGTAATATAGATAGTTGTTGTGGAGAAAGGAACCGTACGGAGGATGGGGTATGTCATCTTATGTCAGGTGTAGGGAACCAGAAACAGTACAAGGAACTGATTAGAGTGGTGTGTTTATTACTGCTTGCCTATAGACAGGAATCTTGCTGGACTAACATAGACTCATTACATATCTACTAGAGCAGGGGTAGGCAACCTTGGCTCTTTTATTACTCATGGACTTCAACTCCCAGAATTCCTGAGCCAGCATGACTCAGCTTGGAAACCTCTCCCTTTCCCCTCAGCGTGGCTGGCTCAGGAATTCTGGGAGTTGAAGTCCACGAGTTATAAAAGAGCCAAGGTGGCCTACCCCTGTACTAGATAAACACTGCAAAGTTGTAGATAGGGTCTCTTCTCAGCCACTTCTTCCCCACCAGTGACTCAAGGTTAGCCAGTCTTTTCACTCTTCAACTCAGATCCAGATTCCACCACACTTTGTATCGTACACAATAGAGGCAGGATATAAATCTAATAAACCAAAGAACAGACAAGTAACAATAGCAATAGCACTTAGACTTATATGCCGCTTCATAGTGCTTCACAGCCCTCTCTAAGCAATTTACAGAGTCAGCCTCTTTGTCCCCAACAATCTGAGTCCTCATTTTACCGAACTCGGAAGGATGGAAGGCTGAGTCAACCTTGAGCCGGTCAGGATCGAACTCCAGGCTGTGGGCAGAGTCAGCCTGCAATACTGCATTCTGACCACTGCACCACCAGATATAGGATAGGTGATGATAGATAGATAGATAGATAGATAGATAGATAGATAGATAGATAGGAGATAGAAGATGACATAGATAGATAGATTGATAGATAGATAGATAGATGATAGAAAATAGATGATAATGATAGATGATGACATAGATAGATAGATAGATGATAGAAGATAGAAGATAGATGATGACATAGATAGATAGATAGATAGATAGATAGATGATAGAAAATAAATGATAATGATAGATGATGGCAGATAGATAGATGATAGAAGATAGATGATGACTAGATAGATAGCTAGCTAGATAGATGATAGAAAATAGATCAGCGGTTCTCAACCTATGGGTCGCAACCCCATTTGGGGTCGATCGACCATTTCTCAGGGGTCGCCAAACAAGGCGATCCGCCATTTTCCCCCCTCAGGGGGCGGTGCCGCGCATGCGCGCCACGCATGGGGGCAGCGCCGCGCATGCGCGCTGCGCCGCGCATGCATAGCATGTTTGTGTGACAGGGGTCGCCGTCACACAAACGTTGAGAACCACTGAAATAGATGATAATGATAGATGATGACATAGATAGATAGATAGATAGATAGATAGATAGATAGATAGATAGATAGATAGATAGATAGATAGATAGATAGAAGATAGGAGATAGAAGATGACATAGATAGATAGATAGATAGATAGATAGATAGATAGATAGATAGATAGATGATAGAAGATAGATGATGACATAGATAGATATAGATGATAGAAAATAAATGATAATGACAGATGATGACAAATAAGATAGATGATAGAAGATAGATGATGACTAGATAGATAGATAGATAGATAGATAGATAGATGATAGAAAATAGATGATAATGATAGATGATGACATAGATAGATAGATAGATAGATAGAAGATAGAAGATGACATAGATAGATAGATAGATAGATAGATAGATAGATAGATAGATGAGAGAAGAGAGACAGAGAGAGACATAGAGAGAGAGACAGAGACAGAGAGAGATGGGGTAGTGCAATAGCAATAAGACTTATATACCACTTTATAGTGCTTTACAGCCCTCTCTAAGCAGTTAACAGAATCAACATCTTGCCGCCAACAATCTGGGTCTTTATTTTACTGACCTCAGAAAGATGGAAAGCTGAGTCAACCTTGAGCCGGTCAGGATCGAACTCCTGGCAGTGGGCAGAGTCAGCCTGAAATACTGCCATCTAACCACTGTGCCATCAGGGTTCAACAATATCCTAGCGACATCCTAAATGCTTTATATCTCTTTTCATTTTAAGAGATTCCCCTCCAAAGCTCAGGTTTGTTTGTCTGGTTGGTTGCTTTTTAAAGTAAGGTGAGCAACTATCTGTGCACCACTTTTAAATCAAAGAAAAATTCACTTTAGGTTGGCGTCTGTGTTAATGCATGATGGCAGGTGAATTAGGCGAGGAGTTAATTAAAACCTGAGAGTTCATTAATGAAATCCACTGTACATCAAAATCATTACTTGGTCCAAATGAGAGTGATTAGGGAGCCGTTTTACCCTCTTGGGTGTTCACAAGTGATGCACCACATAAGTCTTTCAGTGTTAAGCAAATAATCCTGTGGTCCTCCTATTTATTCTGACTTTGGCACAACTGTGTCATGGAGGAGAGAGAGTGGATAAGTAGGAGGGAAACTTTGTGGACAATTTTCAAGGGACAAGGTGGAAAAAAAAATTGAGTTGTGGAAAAAAACCTTTCTCTCCACAAAATCAGTGCTAAAAAAAAAAAAAAGGAGAGTATGTAGTAACTGTAAGAGGGACCTCGGAGTCCTAGTAGACAATCACCTAAATATGAGCCAACAGTGTGCTGCAGCTGCCAAAAAGGCCAACACAGTGCTGGGCTGCATTAACAGAGGGATAGAATCAAGATCACGTGAAGTATTAATGCCACTCTACAATGCCTTGGTAAGGCCACACTTGGAATACTGCATCCAGTTTTGGTCACCACGATATAAAAAAGATGTTGAGACTCTAGAAAGAGTACAGAGAAGAGCAACAAAGATGATTAGGGGACTGGAGGCTAAAACATATAAGGAACGGTTGCTGGAATTGGGAATGTCTAGTTCAATGAAGACAAGGACGAGGGGGGACATAATAGCAGTGTTTCAATATCTCAGGGGCTGCCCCAAAGAAGAGGGGGTCAAGCTATTTTCCAAAGTGCCTGAGGGCAGGGCAAGAAGCAATGGATAGAAACTAACCAAGGAGAGAAGCAACCTAGAACTAAGGAGAAACTTCCTGACAGTCAGAACAATTAACCAGTGGAACAAGCTGCCTCCAGAAGCGGTGAATGCTCCAACACTGGAAGTTTTTAAGAAGAGACTGGACAGCCCTTTGTCCGAAATGGTGTAGGGTTTCCTGCCTGAGCAGGGGGTTGGACTAGATGACCTCCAAGGTCCCTTCCAACTTTACTATTATTATTATGTCCAATGACTGGAACCAGTTTTGGACTGATGAAACATTAATTCACTATCTTAGACAACTGAGCAAATGGCGTATGGGAGGAAAGATGTTATATGATGCTGCTTCCCCGCAATGCTTCATTGCTCCTCATGTATTTCATGGGAATCAAAATTAACTTCTAAGTAAGGGTGATTAACCCAGAAGGAAGTTCCGTCTGGATGACTTTCTCTAGGCTTTGAACGGAAAGAGATTCCACCTTGGGCAGCACTTGGGACACCAGGGAATTCCCAGGGATGTAAGAAAGACCATGAAATCAAGCACCGTCCAGGAAGAAGGTATCACGATTGCCAACACCATGGGTGTCTCCATGTAGTCAGCTGGAACTCAATTCCTGTCTGTAGAACGGCATAGAATGGGTATACAAAACAGGTATACAATAGCTGGGACCTGGCTTAATAGCAGTAACTGTGAGAGGGATCTTGAAGTCCTAGTGAACCACCACCTAAACATATAACCAGCAGTGTGCTGCAGCCACCCAATAAGCCAACACATTCCTAGGCCTCATTAACAGAGGGATTGAGTCAAAAATCACTTGAAGTGTTAGTACCGCTTTACAATGCCCTGGTAAGGTCACATTTGGAATACTGCATCCAGTTTTGGTCACCACGATGTAAAAAAGATGTTGAGACTCTAGAAAGAGTGCAGAGAAGAGCAACAAAGATGATTGGAGGTCTGGAGGCTAAAACATATAAAGAACGGTTGCTGGAATTGGGTATGTCTAGTATAATGAAGAGAAAGATGAGGGGGGACATGATAGCAGTCTTCCAATATCTCAGGGGCTGCCACAAAGAAGAGGGAATCAAGCTATTCTCCATAACACTTGAAGGCAGGACAAGAAGCAGTAGAAGGAAACTAATCAAGGAGAGAAGCAACCTAGAACCAAAGAGAATTTTCCTGACAGAACAGCTAACTAGGGGTCTAGTTCAACCCCCTGTTCAAGCAGGAGACCCTATACCTTTTCAGACAAATGGCTGTCCAGTCTCTTCTTAAAAAACTTCCAGTGTTGGAGTATCCACTGCTTCTGGAGGCAGGTTGTTCCACTGGTTAATTGTCCTCACTGTTAGGAAGTTTCTCCTTACTTCCAGGTTGCTTCTCTCCTTGATTATTTTCCATCCATTGTTTCTTGTCCTGCCTTCTGATGTTTGGAAAATAAGTCGACCCCCCCCCTTCTTTGTGGCAGCCCCTCAAATATTGGAACACTGTTTGTTTTTTTTATTCGTAATACAATTAAAACAAAAATGGACAAACATGACATTCCAGAATGAATTTTCCTATCAGTTTGTTTCTCATGGTACAAAAGCTTAATACATCGTTCTTAACCTCTATATAAGCCTCATCTTCTATACAATACACTTATATATACACTTATATGTACAGTTATATATATATCTTTCAATTCTACCATTAACTTGAAGTCCGAGCAGTTCTCCTTAATTCATACCAACGGTAACATTTGCCCCAGATTTTGAAGTATTTGTGTTCTGTCTTGTCTTTCATAATCATTGTAAGCCTGTCCATCTCAGCACATGATAAAATTTTATGCAGGATCTCTTCTTCCGTTGGAGTTCCCTTATTCCTCCAATTTTGAGCAAAAACCAGTCTGGAAGCTGTTAAAATGTGTAGCATTAAATAAAATACGCCTTTGTCATGCTTTTGCGTAGTTAAACCTAATAGAAAGAGTTCTGGTTTTGGTTCTACCACTTGCTCTAATATTTCTTCCAACCATACTTTAATCCTGTTCCAAAAATCACGAGCTCGCGTGCATTCCCAACCACATATGATAGTATGTAAATATTGGAACACTGTTAACATGTCCCAGCGATTTCAGCTTTGCTTTCTCTTTGCTCAATACATTGGAGCTTTTAACATACTCAAAGTAAATCATGACCCAAGGTTTCCTATAAGCTCCACCTGACATTATTGATTAATCATCTAGGTAAGCCTCGCCAATCTTTTACACAGGTTGGCTTGAATGTTCACACACACACAAAAAAAATCATTTTGGAGAATCCTCATGTCTGTCCTTCCCACGTCTTCATTTTTTGTGTCACTGGTGCTCACTTTTGCTAAAATCTGGCAATTAAGAGCTTCTTCTGAAAATCCAGGAAGAAGAAAGAGAAGGAAGAAGAAAAACACTGCATTACTGGGGACTTCTTGATGATGCAGGCCAAGATGTTAATAAGGCTGTTATCAAATTAGAGATGGAGGAACAGAGAGAAAGCGTGCTCATGATAGGAAACTGTGTGTTATATTAGTATGTTTAAAAAAGGTGTACTTTCTTCTAATTGATATCTGGGGCAACTAACTTTCTGAGTTTTGCTGAAGACCTCAGACATTCAGCTGTTCGTTGGTACTCATGCAACCGTCTGATTGAGTCATGTGGGAAGTCAGCCCCCACCCCAAGAGAAGGAAATATTAAAAGGGTAGAATATTATATTTCCTCAGAGGATCTTTAAGAGGCAGAAAAGCATGCCCAGTTTTTCTTAATAGCCCCAAGCAGAAACCAGCTCTGTAGAAATGCAGATGTGATAATCCATTCAGGAAGGTTGGAGACCTCCAGCTAGAAGCTTAGGAAGACAAAGTCACCTAAAATCTACATACCCCACCCAAACTCTAAGACAGGACATAATAGGATTAACCCACAGATGCCAAAGGGGCATACTCAGACTCAGGTCAAAGTACATGACACAGGAAATACAAAACCTCAAACAGGAACAGGAAACAACTCCAAACAAAAGCCCCAGAGGGTATAAAACCCTCTCTCTGCTACATGTGTTCGCTCTTTTTTCTTCCAGAACCATCTTTCTGTCTGGCTCTCCTCTTCAATAAACTGCAACCTTCTTTCTAAAGCAGTCACCATGTTGTTTATTCCCAGCTTGGACTGAACCACGATGAAGGCTTTTCCGTCTACAGTCAAGATGAGATTCTCAAAGGTGCTTTCTTGTTTTTCCTTGAAGACATTTTGCTTCTCATTCAAGAAGCTTCTTTAGTTCTGACTGAATGGCATACAATGAAAGATTTATATTCCTTGTAGTCCTCTGGCCATTAGTCCTCTTTCTGAGAATTGTTGCGGCCACTTGGAAATTTATCTGTGTCCTCAGGGATACTGAATAGTGCAAATGGGTTTGGAAACTTCTTGGAACTCTTTTCAGCACTAATGCTCTCTAATGCTGAATATTTCTATATTGTTCTGTATTCAGTTAAGCAGAAGATAATCAAATGCATTATATATATATATATATATATCTTTTAAAATACTAAAAATGCGAATCCTGGGCATTATGCTAACAAATAAAAGAAAAAACGAACACCAGGATATAATAAACCAGCCTGTTTAATATAAACAAGCCTGTTGTTAAGAAGAGTTACTAAGCTTTCGTCCGGCCAAAAACTGCCGGCGTCATCAGAGTTAGAATAGAAGGAGATCGGGAAGGCAGCTCATATAGCCTCCTGCCTCTGCGCCTGGCTCCTTGAGCGCATCATCGGCCCATTGATTGTATTAATCCGCATCGCGCAGAGTTGTTCCGCATCAGGCAAACTGTCTTTGACTCCACTGGTTGTTTTACGATCCTCAAGTGCTCTTTTAGAGCGTGTGCAAGCACTTGGCGGGCGGCTGTCAATCCGTCCCTGCGCCCACTCCCCCTCCCTCCCAGGGCCATTATCCTCCCCCACCCCCAAGGACTGAGGCTGAGGAATTATGACAATGGCTTGGGGGTGGGGGAGGATAATTGCAGATAAAAAGGAGTTTTGAATATCTAACTTGAAGATAATACAATTGCCAATATATCAGTTGGCAGATATTGTCTGCACTTCCTTACAATTGCACCCTCGTTTCTGCTCTTTATTAGTCCAAATGTTCTTCCATTTGTATTCTGTACTTCAGTTTTCCCAATGTGTAATATTGCCTTAAGTTGAATGGTTGGTATTTTGTGAAGAATCATTAGAACTTTAAGTCAAATTCCACGTACTTAATTTTTTTCCTGGTTCATTCTATTTTTTAACTTTGTTTGTTCCTTAATCATTTTTTAATGTATATTTATTAGGTTTTATCTACAGGAATAAAATGCAAAATAGAGAAAACAGAAAAACATGCATCCAACAGTAACAACAACAAAAAATGTGTACAAAGAAGAGGAAAAAAAATAACTCAGACATCAAATAAAGTCTAACATTGAATATACAAAAAAGTCCACTCTGACTGGATGCTGGAAATAATATTTTTTAAAAAATAGCTGATAAATTCTCCTCCCCTTACATAATGGGTTTACAAATAATTACAAGCTTTCTCATCATTTAATAATAAATAATATATATAAACAAATATTTCAGATGAGGAGAACTCTATCTAATAATTCAATCGACCCAACATCTAATCATAATTTCCTTAATCGTTTCTGATTCTTGAAAGAAAAAACTTCATCAGGATCCAATCCAAGCCGGGAATAAACAAAATGTAGACTGCTTTAGAAAGAAGGTTGTGGTTGATTGAAGAGCAGAGCCAGACAGAAAGATCGTTCCGGGAAAAACTGCCACATGTAGCAGGGAGTGGTGGGTTTTTATACCTTCTTGACTTTTGTTTGGAGTACTTCCTGTTTGAGGCTTTGTATTTCCTGTGTCATGTACTTTGACTTGAGTCTGAGTGTGCCCTTTTGGTATTGGTGGGTTAATCCTATTATGTTTCATGTCAGAATTTGGGTGGAGGTATGTAGATTTTAGGTATCTTTGAATTCCTAATTTCTTCAGTTTCTAGCTGGAAGACTCAAACCTTTCTGAAAGGATTATTGAATTTGCATTTCTAAAAGCTGACCTCTGCTGAGTTTTATCATTGGGGCAGAGGGGCTGAGGCTGATTTCTGTCCTTTTTTAAACATCTTCTCCATTATTCCTTTGGGGAAATATATTCTGCCTTTTTAATATTCCCCACAATATTTCTCTGGATTCTTCCCACATGATGTTATGAAAGCTAACCATCCATTTTGATTGAGCTAATGTTCTTCTAAGTTTCTCTTATCCATTTTGCATCTTTATTAAGTTCTTTGGGATTTTCCAGATGGCACTACAAAATTTAATTTTTTTTTGTTTTTATCGGGACAAGCATCTATCTGACTACAAACTTTCCAGCCAATGCATTATTAAACAAATTGCTGGTCTGTTCAAATGCTGATTTTGCTAAAGTTAATTTATTCTATCTACATATCGTTCAATTTTCTTTGAAATAGCCATGACTCGCTGTTTTAATTCTTCTGAGATTTCTTTAATCATTTTATGTCAAGATTACATCTTTCCAATAAACTTTCCTTGATCTTATTATTTTACAATTTCGGTTCCTTGATATTCTTTATACAGTAGAGTGCTGATATTGCCTCTTAATTTACTCATCTTTCTTTCCAGTTGAATTTTCCATTTTGGTGACTGATTTGGAAGCTTCTGTTTTACGTCATGGTCACCTAACTCTATCAATTTAGAGAATATGAAGTCTTAAAAGTAGATAAAGATATGGAATCACATATCCTGGTCTCATCCTCATTTCCAACTTTTTTCAAACAATTAAGGAAACAATTCCTAAGTGTTCAAGGGAAAAAAAAAAAGATCACTTCAACTTTGATTCCTGAAAAGCAAATTGTGAGGGTAGAGCAGTGGTGGGATTCAAATATGTGAACAACCGGTTCTCTGTGTGGATGCTGTTTCCGGAAGTCCATTCTGGGCCTGGGCAACAAAAAATTAGCTACCGGTTCTGCCAAACTGGTGTGAACTGGCTGAATCCTACCACTGGGGTGGAGGTAATATTTTAATTCCCAGCTGCTCAATTCACAAGCAGATCACAAAAATGCTGTACTATTATCTATGCATTGGAAGCAGCTGTGCAGAGTGTGTTTGGGCTATCTTGACATTTCTCCTTCCTCCAGAGAGATTTTGCAACTGGCCACACATTTTGGTCTTAATGTCACCACTGTTTCTTCAGGGATCTCTTCATTTTAAAATCACAAAATGGAGTCTCACTTACTTTGGACATGCCATGAGGGGGAATTCACTGGAGAAAGTTGGGAAGATTTGGTGGTAAAAGGAAACCAGGCCACCAAAGAATTCGTTGGCTGGACACCATCAAAGCTGACACCAGCCAGAGCATAGAAAAGCTTAAAGAAGCATCATCATCATCAATACCACCACCATCTTCATTTTCAGTTTGTCACATCCTTTCCCAAAATCTATACTATTACCCCCTTAAATGCATGAAGACTTCTTTACAAACATTTAGCTCTCAAGTAGAATTAAAATCACAGTGATGCCAACCTTTTCCTTTGCAAATATTGTGCTGTGGTGAGAATAGAATAGAATAGAATAGAATAGAATAGAATAGAATAGAATAGAATAGAATAGAATAGAATAGAATAGAATAGAATAGAATAGAATAGAATGGAATAGAGGAATGAAGATAGAATAGAATAGAATAGAATAGAATAGAATAGAATAGAATAGAATAGAATAGAATAGAATAGAATAGAATAGAATGGAATGGAATAGAGGAATGAAGATAGAATAGAATAGAATAGAATAGAATAGAATAGAATAGAATAGAATAGAATAGAATAGAATAGATATTGGAATAGAATAGAATAGAATAGAATAGAATAGAATAGAATAGAATAGAATAGAATAGAATAGAATAGAATAGAATAGAATAGAATAGATATTGGAATGGAATGGAATGGAAGGAATGGAGTGGAGTGGAATAGAATAGAATAGAATAGAATAGAATAGAATAGAATAGAATAGAATAGAATAGAATAGAATAGAATAGAATAGATATTGGAATGGAATGGAATGGAGTGGAGTGGAATAGAATAGAATAGAATAGAATAGAATAGAATAGAATAGAATAGAATAGAATAGAATAGAATAGAATAGAATAGAATAGAATAGAATAGAATAGAATAGAATAGATATTGGAATGGAATAAGAATAAGGATAAGAATAGAATAGAATAGAATAGAATAGAATAGAATAGAATAGAATAGAATAGAATAGAATAGAATAGAATAGAATAGAATAGAATAGATATTGGAATGGAATGGAATGGAATGGAATGGAATGGAATAGAATAGAATAGAATAGAATAGAATAGAATAGAATAGAATAGAATAGAATAGAATAGAATAGAATAGATATTGGAATGGAATGGAATGGAATGGAGTGGAGTGGAATAGAATAGAATAGAATAGAATAGAATAGAATAGAATAGAATAGAATAGAATAGAATAGATATTGGAATAGAATAGAATAGAATAGAATAGAATAGAATAGAATAGAATAGAATAGAATAGAATAGATATTGGAATGGAATGGAATGGAAGGAATGGAGTGGAGTGGAATAGAATAGAATAGAATAGAATAGAATAGAATAGAATAGAATAGAATAGAATAGAATAGAATAGAATAGAATAGATATTGGAATGGAATGGAATGGAGTGGAGTGGAATAGAATAGAATAGAATAGAATAGAATAGAATAGAATAGAATAGAATAGAATAGAATAGAATAGATATTGGAATGGAATAAGAATAGAATAGAATAGAATAGAATAGAATAGAATAGAATAGAATAGAATAGAATAGATATTGGAATGGAATGGAATGGAATAGAATAGAATAGAATAGAATAGAATAGATATTGGAATGGAATGGAATGGAATAGAATAGAATAGAATAGAATAGAATAGAATAGAATAGAATAGAATAGAATAGATATTGGAATGGAATGGAATGGAATGGAGTGGAGTGGAATAGAATAGAATAGAATAGAATAGAATAGAATAGAATAGAATAGAATAGAATAGAATAGAATAGAATAGAATAGAATAGAATAGATATTGGAATGGAATGGAATGGAATGGAATAGAATAGAATAGAATAGAATAGAATAGAATAGAATAGAATAGAATAGAATAGAATAGAATAGAATAGAATAGAATAGAATAGAATAGATATTGGAATGGAATGGAATGGAATGGAGTGGAGTGGAGTGGAATAGAATAGAATAGAATAGAATAGAATAGAATAGAATAGAATAGATATTGGAATGGAATAAGAATAGAATAGAATAGAATAGAATAGAATAGAATAGAATAGAATAGATATTGGAATGGAATGGAATGGAATAGAATAGAATAGAATAGAATAGAATAGAATAGATATTGGAATGGAATGGAATGGAATAGAATAGAATAGAATAGAATAGAATAGAATAGAATAGAATAGAATAGAATAGAATAGAATAGAATAGAATAGAATAGAATAGAATAGAATAGATATTGGAATGGAATGGAATGGAATGGAGTGGAGTGGAATAGAATAGAATAGAATAGAATAGAATAAAATAGAATAGAATAGAATAGAATAGAATAGAATAGAATAGAATAGAATAGATATTGGAATGGAATGGAATGGAATGGAATAGAATAGAATAGAATAGAATAGAATAGAATAGAATAGAATAGAATAGAATAGAATAGAATAGAATAGAATAGAATAGAATAGAATAGAATAGAACTGGAAGGGGCCTTGGAGGTCTTCTAGTCCAGCCCCTGCTAAAGCAGGAGAAACTATACCATTTCAGACAGGTGACTGTCTAGTCTCTTCTTAAAAATCTCCAGTGATGGGGTGCCCATGGTTTCTGGAGGCCAGCCATTCCACTGGTTAATTGTCCTCACTGTCAGGAAGTTTCTCCTTAATTCCAGGTTGCTTCTCTCCTTGATCAGTTTCCAACCATTGTTTCTCGTCCTTCCCTCTGGTGCTCTGTGAACAACCTGACCCCCTCTTCCTTGTGGCAGCCCCTCAGATACTGGAATATCGCTCTTAAGGAAGGCCCACGATGAATCTTTGCCATTAAGACAGCCGGACCTTTCTAGGAAGATCCTTCTGGTTGTGCTGAGAACCATAGTCTACCATCTTGCAGAGTTTCAAGAGAGGGGCTACTTTGTGATGGCAGAATCACTCCGGAACTCACTTCCTCCTCAAGTCCATCAAGCTGCTCCTTTATATAAATCTCTACTTTTTTACACTGGCGATGTTCCCTAGTGAGGGTCATGAAACGTCTGCAAGAAAACAAGCACGCTCGGAGAACACCAAGGACCCCCTCATTTCAACCTACAAATATTCTCCTTCATTCTCCTTCTTTACCTTTCCAAATCCATATGTGGTACATCTCGTCACGATTTGGCTCTTGTTCCCCTTGTTTCTACCGGTTCTTGCTTTAAATGTCACCTTTTTATTATTATTCAGTGCTGCTCTGATGGTTTGCATTTTCTCTTTTCGCTGAAGTAAGCTGCTTAAGATTCCCTCTGAGAAGTATCTAGGTGTCCTGATAGGCCACCACTTAAATATCAGCCAGCCGGGTGCTGCAGTTGCCAAAAAGCCAAGGCAGTCCTAGGCTGCATTAAGAGGGATAGCATCAAGATCATGAGAAGGGATCTATAGTACACTACAGTAGTGGCCAAAATTGTGGAAACCTTTTGGGAAAAGTGTACAGTAGAAATGCCACCTTTGGTTAAGTTTCCACCCATTTTTCTTCTAATTTCTTTATAACTGTAGCCTTGTTCACTTAATAAATACTACTTTTCATCGCTTTCTGGGCAACCAGTCAACTCTTTGCACCATTGCTTTAATTTTATTACGTTTTACAAGCTCACTCAATGAAAGAACACCAAAAAACCCAACCAACTTGATAGCGATCACATGACACTCTGACAAA